>VZRN01000356.1:2348317-2417148 GCA_013397935.1 Dasyornis broadbenti
AAAAAAAAGAGTTCCAACGGATGTTGGTTTTCAGTTTTCCTTTCTTCTGACTTAATCTGTTCTCTGGGGTGCTTGTGGAAAGTGAATCGTTTCAAGGCACTGTTGCCAGCCCACTCGTAGGTTGTAAACCCGAGGGGTTCAGGACTCTGGCAAACACTGCCACTTTGTTTGTTCAGCTATTTGAGGGAAGTCAGCGAATACAAGGGCACTGAGAACAGCTCTGTTATGGCGAGGAAAAAGCAGGAACGAAGAGTTAACGTGGGGGAATGCACACTAAAATTACTACAGATTTTCTACTGCAGACCTGCCTATGAAACTAATAAAGAGAGCGCTTCATACATATGCAGGGATTTGTTTTCAAAGATTCCTACTAACGTTGCCTAATCCCCTTCTGCAACAGCTGTGGGAGTGACTGAAAATAACTCAAAGTGTCTGTGCTTCATAGATGGGGAGGAAAGGCCTTGGAATCCATGAACAAAGGCTGATGTTCCATGTGGCTCTGTGACAAACGGGTAGCAGAGCCAGCAGCTCCCAGGGTCTCCTTCAGCCTTTCTGTTTGTATCTGTGTTCGGTGCCAGATCTAAGGATGTGCACTGCACAGAACTTCAGGGCAAAGAGAAGGCTGTGCTTGATGAGGTATTCATACACAGAAACCAAACTTATTGTAAATAATTAATAATAATAGCGCAGACCATGATCTTGGTTCCTGTGATGTCACTTTTTGCAACTCATTGACTGCACTACATACATTTCCCAATTTGCTTTTTTTCGTGTGTTTGTTTCACCATTAAATAACATGATATGTTACGAGGGTCAATAATGTCTCATGCTGACAAAGTACTTTTCCAGCCCGTTTCATCTGTAAGGTTGTGGGTACCGAGTTTCAACATGTGCACACTTCAAAAACATTTGGGAGGCTGCGTCTCAGCAGGAGCCCTGGGGAATAGCCCTTGATCCTGAGAGCATTAAACAAGGAATACACAAGGGGTAATTAGGTGGCAGCAGCTCAAGTTTATATTAAACATCCTGCAGCTGTATCAACTAAATTCTCTTGTCTGTGTTGGCTACTGTAGAGGTCTTAGCTCTTTGCAACCCAGCTTTATACAGAGGTCAGCCATGGTTCTTGTGGAAATGACAAGTGGTCCAGATGGCTGAGATGTATCCACCTCTGTCTTCTGCAGCCCAGCATGACTCAGGCTTCTCTGAGGCAGAAAGGATTTTTTTTTTACTTATGGTGACTCCTGAATTTCAACACTAAACAGCTGTAGCTGGAAAGAGAGAGGTGTCCTGTCTGATACTGGAGTGAATGTTTTGTTAATACTGAATCTGCTTTGGCAGAACCCAGAACTTTATTCCCACTGATCTGTTTCTCTGCGCAAATAGCTTTTAGTTGTAGAGTCAGAGCATTAGTAAGTAAAATTGAAGTCCCAGCAAAAGGTCACATGAAGCCATTCAGGGGTGAAATGACTAGTCCTAGGTGAGGCAAAAAATGAAACCTTCTTTGTCAACAATTCCAAAGCATCATTTCACATGAGATTGCTGAAAATAAGCATAAGAGAATACAGCAAAGTAAGGTGATCTGCTTGTACCGCATTCTGCTTGCGTGGCTGTCTGCAGTCATTACCTTTCCATCAAAGTTGTGAGTCATATGCACTTCAAAAGAAAAATCATAGCAGAATATTCCAAATATTTTCCAACCAAATCCTGCTATTTTCTCCAGGTTTTTCTCTGGTGTGACTTTTCTTTTCCTGCTCAGAGGTTTTGATTGGTTCATTTGGTTGCTAAAGACAGATGAGACAAAGGTCTACATGGATTTTCCATTTGTAAATGAACACTACAAAAGAGAAGATATGACAGAAACTAACATCTCCGTCTTACAATAAACGAAACAAGCCACTATACAATGAAGGGAATGACAGGAGCATGTTGTATGTGTCAAAATGAAATAGGACATCTGTGTAGCAAAAAGTGCTGCTAAGAAAGCCTTTCAAGTGTTTAATGAGGAAAAACAGATCGTTAAAGTATGGATTTGATTGTTGGAAAGAACAATGCCTACTGCTTTTGACAATGGCTCTTGGGCTCTTTGTAATCAATACATTATCACACGGCTCTTCCAGGCCCTTCTGCAGTTGTGTCAGTACCTGCATCGGAAAGAAACTGAGCCTATTTATTGATTAGCTGCTTTGTCGTGAAATCATCACCTATCAAACTCCAGCATCTAGAGGTCACCAGATAAATAACCTGCTTGGCTCTGCCTGGGCCTGTGTGCAGGAGTGAAACGAGAAAGGAGGAACAAGTGTTTGAGCTACCTAAACTTGAGGAAGGTAATGTCTCCTCAAGTTCACTGTCTCTCGTGCTGCTAGTGCTGGTGCAGCAGCAGAGCGGTGTAGCTGGCAGTGAATGCAGATAAGTAAAGTTTACCCAGTTCTAATCTGGGCAGCAAAGGATTTAGCAGCATCTCCCCATGGAACCCAGAACACAAGGTTCTGCCCGAGCTGTGCAGCCCAACTGACCTCATGGTGGCCTTGCTGCCCAGCTCCCTGTCCAGCTGCCTCCACCTGACGCTGCCTCTGATGTGGCCATTTTTCCACTTTGAAGGAAATTCTTCTTCCTTTTAAACAGGGCCTTTTGGCTGGTTTATTTTGTGGCATGGAATACATCTCTAGCTAATACCCCTCATTATGCATTTCCTTAATTATTTGGTTTCCCAGTGGCTTAGTAATCTAATATGACTCCAGGGACAAATCCTTGCCTGAGATCACAGCCTAAATATCTAATGTTATATGGGATCCAGAGATTAGCAGAGCTAAATCCTAAATCCTCTGGGGCTAGAGAATGCCGGTGAAATTGATGGGGAACTGCTAGTATGTGGCTGAAACCACAGGGAACAGAAGTCAAATAATGGTGCATCCACTCCAGATTCTCCCATCCCCAGGTCTTATTTGTTATCACAGGGTCACAGGGATTTGAAAATCAGAGCAAGGTTTGTTAGAACATCACCACAGGTCGCTTGTAGTGGTTGGAAAGGCTCTCCTGTTGTCATACACAAAGATTTAGTACTGAGGAGGGGGAGAGGGGAAGGAAGAGGCTCTTTTTTGCTCTGCTGCGTTGCTGTTCTCTCCTGTTTTCTGCCTGCTGAAACACACCCATTATCTCAGGAGCTCTTACTGTTATTTGTCTGATGTAGAGTAGAGAATCACAACCAAATCGAAGGGAGGGTCCCAGGTTTTGATTGAATCCCAAACCAGACAGGTCCTATTATCCTTCTTTTTGTCTCTTATTCAAATGTGCCTGAATCATTATATATTTTAACATAAGGCACTGAAAATATGCAAATTTCTGTAGAATTTCAGGCTTCTGAGGTTTCAATTTTGCAAAACCAGTTAGTAAATTTCAACATCTTATCTTAGTGCAATGCTACCTCCAAATCTGGTCACTTAAATACCCCTTTTTTTTTTTTTTTTTCTTTTTCCCTCCTAGAACAGTATGAATTACAGTTTATTATTCTGAGTCTGGAATTTATTTTGTGTCTACGTATGGAGTCAATTTTTTTTTTATCTCATCCTATTTGATAGTCTGAGAAAAAAATTGTTTATGGATTTCAAGATTTTCATCACAGTAATTCTGAGAGCGGAGCTCTGTCACCCTACATTTATATGGAATACTTACAGACGTGCACTCCACCTGTATAGATGCTAATCCAGTAAAGCCCTTGCAGTGACTTTTGACATTTTAACTGTACCAAGAATTGCTGGTTTTAGTGGCCACTTGGGCCCCTCCAAATCCTGGTAGTACAGAGCAGTCCTTAGGTCAGTGCTGTGTGTGTGCAGCTTCAATGCCCTATAAATGGCTTTGCATTGGAATTATCGTTACAACAACACTATTATTTTTGGGAGGGTAATGAGGTGCAAAAGAATAGAAAAAAAATAGCCTCCCTCCCCCCTTTGTTATTAGTGTAAATTTTCACAGCTCTTTCTAGCAAATTTTGTGGCTGTCTTAAGATTTCCTCTTAAGCAAAAAGAGAATAAAGCATTAGGCACATCAAACAGTATCACCCTGAAGTGTTATCCTTTGCTCTTGTGATAAAGGCTTGTTGTTCCTACCTGTTTTGAGAAAATACCAGTGTTTGGTTCTTCAAACCTAACGAGTACCAGCTGGGACACATCTCTGTTTATACAAAGGAAAGTAGCTTTAACCTTTGTACAGTGGTGCTCACCCAAATTATTCAGCCTTGGGGATATTCTGCTGAGTGGCAGGATCTTGCCAAGCTGTGCATTGCTCATTTCTGCCCCATTTGTCATTGCAGTGCAAGGATGTCTCAATAAACAACATCTGGAAAGTGACTTGAGAAGTTCCTTGTTAATCATTTATTGGTTATAGGCTGAAGAGCATTTGGTAAACAGGGGCCGATGCCAATTACCTGGCAAGAATTTTGGTTTGCTCAGAAGATCTGAAGGATGCTGTGATCATTAAATTCTTTCAGTCTCTGCTCTGGAAAAATATTAACCTGAGAGAGGCAGAACTGTTAAGTGAGAAATTTTAACAATTGACAAATGTATGTGGCAGCCTCTTCACACACTTGTCGGCTGAATAAAATGTTTGCACTTTTTATCGTTGGTATTGAAAGCCCAGGCCGTGGAGTTGTTTGCTCAGTCTCCAGAGAACAATCGGTTCAGATCAGTTACTTCCAGCCCTTATGTTGTACGCTGCACATCGCCTCAGAGACATTACTGATGTCTAACCAGGGGCATGGAGAAGAATCAAAAATCTGGGTAACACCCGACAAAGGCTGTGTTCAGTCTGTGTTAGGAGCGTCCCTCTTTGGCTTCCCACAATAATGCTCATATTCTGTGTTGTTTTTCATGGCAGTAGGGTATTGTTCTGTGAATCTTAACTACTTCTCAGGAAAAGCAACGATGCAAACACGTTTCCACTGTGTCATAGCAGCTGCCTCCATGGCAGGGTGAACACCGGGTGAGCTGGAAAGCTCTTAAATAACTGTGACAAAATGGCTTCGTTTTGGGGTCTGTGCTAGTCTGCTCACTGCTGGGGGCGTGGTGTGCTGGAGGACAGACTTGCTGCAGCTTGCACGGCAACTGGCTGTATTGTTTTTCAAAATAGAGAAAATATTCAGAAAATATAAACAAAGTACACAACTCCTGCAGTTTTAATTTTCTAGAAGTGCAGACAGGATAGTCTTGATGGTGGTGAATTCATTTAAACTCTCCAGATGAGCAGTTTTCTTAATGTGTCATTTTTATCACAAGGACTGCTCTGTCTCCCTTGGCCTCTCAGGACTACTGTAAAACAAATAATCACTCACTGAGAGTTAATTGATAACTTTCACCTTTTCTTAATCTTTGACCTTTACTCTTCTAATTTATACCCGTGTATAAATTAAAAATTTATGCCAGCAATTCTGGTAGACTTGCTCTTGATTTACACTGAGCTCAGACAGGTCACTCTAGGCTCCTGAGAACCTTCTTTCCTAAAACTGGTTGTGAGGAAAATATGATCAGCAGGACCTGTTAGTACATTGCTGGGTCTAACTGATTTACTGATTGCACAAAAGCTGCATCAAAGAAAATAAAATATTTAAAGATTATGGTTGTTTTGGTGATTTTAGTATAATGCTTATGAGGGCTCTGTAAGTCTTTACCATGGAACTCTGAGTGTACATTCAAAAATAGTACATTGATCCGTGTCTCTTAATGATGTAATGAAGAAATGGGCTCAATAATTATTTAATACCTTGTCAGTTCTTTCTCTCTTTAGAAATTATATCTAACATTATGTGGATTCTCCACTGTTATAGCTGAGGTCTTCAAATTACAGAAAGAGAAAAGAGGAAGGGCAGCTAAAAACCAGGGACCTAAGACAGCCAGTTTAGCATGGGGTTAGTCCAGCTTAATAGCCAAGTAACACAATTAGGACTCTGTTGTCCACACTTAAGCTCTGCAGATCTCTCATTTTTCTATAATTAGAATGAAGTACAGAGCTGTGTGGCTCTCTCACCTACATTATGCAAAGTCATTTTTTCCCCTCTTCTATAATTATCGTGCACAGCTTAAGAGACTGCCAAGTGCTGAGAGCAGCTTCAGCTTCCATCATGCTGCTTCCCAAGAGGATCACATGGACTTGGTTCTGATCTGAAAGCAGGTTGTGGAGATGGGACAGTGATTAGGTAATCAAGCATTATTTGAAAGTTTAGAAACTGAGAAATTTGCATGCAGGATCTTTCTAATTCTAGAAATAGAATGGGTTTTTCAAACAAGGTAAGGATTTTTAGTAAAACCATAGAAATTCTATTGGTTTCTGAACTTAGAAGCAATTCAGGAGCTGACTTGGTAGTCAGGCTTTCCTAATATAGCACTATTCTGGTTGCTTTTATTTTTGTAGTTCGCTTTTGTAATCTCCCAATAAATAATTTTGCAGCAAGTCTCCAGACAACAATTTAGCTGGACATGCCAGATTCACTGTTGTAAGGAACAGAGTATGTTTTTAACAGCGTCAGTTAATCATCTGCCTTTTCCCTGCATTTCCACCAGCCTGGCATGTTCAGATGCTGCTTGTGTGTGCATCACTCCATACATGAACCCATGGCATGTTTTGAGCCCAGTGCACACACTCAGTTGGTTGCTCTGTCTCTCAGGTGGCTGCAGTGGGGGGACTGTGTCTCTTTGGCCTCCAGGTGCCCAGTATTTCTGGGACAGCTGTGAAGAGGGGCTGGAGAGAGCTGTGCATCCTTTGCCCTTGGTGGAGTTTGTGCTGCCTTGGCAGTCAGCTGAAACACTCGTCAGAGAGCACTTGTGGTACTTCCTTTCAGGGGCAGCTTGTTTGCCTTTGGAAAGGCCCAAAAGGCACCAAAAGGCACTTATTTTCAAAGCATTCCTAGGAAAAGATATAACAATTCTGTGTTTTCTTCCTTACTCAAGTCAGAGTCTTCATCCCACAAAAACAAACAGATCGCCTGATGAGCTGCCTGCATTCAGCATTTGGCAAAGCTTGATCAGTTTGCCAAATGTTGGTGCCTCTTTTTATGGATGACCTCTCAGGAGAGGGGAGTTTTGAGCTATTTTGGATGACTAGAACACATTATCCATTGTGGCTAATACCTATTTGCAGTAAATCACAAGATTTTTGACAGGAAATGGAGATTGTATTTTGATGTTTTTGACTAAACTATTGGCTGCTTATAATAAAGTTTTAATCTGCTTGACTGAGGTTTGAAGTGCACTTACCAGAGTGAGAGAACACCCTCTAGAAGGAGGGGAGTTCCTCTGTGTACAGTGAGTCCTTGGTGCCTGGCTGCAGTCCTGGGAGAGGACACCTCTCAAAGGGGCAACTCTGCTCACCAAGGAACAGTGGGTTCAGCTAATGGCAGGGGGGAAACCTTTGGATTTGGATCCTGATTAATTCTTCCAGTTGAGGGGGAGATGTTCAGAAGAGTAATATCCTCTTCTGTGCCTCAGAGCAAACACCAAGCGAAGGTAGGGGTGAAGTGCAGGGGTGGGCTTTTCAATGGAAACCTGGGAGAGGAGAGGCTGCAGTGACAGATCCCACAGGGCATCACCTCCTCAGCAGGCCCTGCCTGGAGCCGCAGGAGTTGCCTGTGTGTCACAGCCAGGCTGTGTCTGAGCAAAAGCAGCTCAGTCCTTCGGGAGAGCCTTGCCCTGGTGTGTGAGGGTGAGGAAGGGAGAACCGAGCAGGGTGAGGTTTGGCAGGGCTGTGTGCTCGGGGGTGCCTTCTGCTTCGGACTGCAGACAAAACAGAAGACTTGGCTTCTGCTGTGCGTCTTTATTTGTAAGTCCTCACGCACGCAAGAAGCATGTGTGTGTGCATAAAGTTTTCTCAAGCCTCTGGTAGCCACTTCTACAATGAAAAATCTTCAAGGGAGGTGCAACTAAACAAGATGTGTGTGTCTGTGACAGTGACCGAGCTACCTCCCAGCCAGAGGGAGGCTGCTGATTGAGATTTCACAGGTCTGTGTGGCTCACAACAGCTGCAAAATCGCTTTATCCGGGCAGTGGGTGTTCCCTGCTAGAATTCAAGACCCTTTTCCTACTGGACCGCCTACTGTGAGCTGTACAGTTGAAGCACTGAGCGCTGCATCGATAATCGAGGCTAAAGATCCTTATTGCCAGGCTGCAAACAGAAAAGCCCAAAATCCTGGATATCGCACATCCTCTGAGCCTGCTCCAGCTGCACCAGCTTCCTAAGGACCAAAGTCAGATCAATAAAATACCTGCCTTGATTCTGCGTTTTCAAAGTGTTTTTCTGTTTCTTGATTTTCCATGCATGGTATCCTTCTGCCTCTGTCAGAAAAAGGAAGAAACGTTCTCTGTAGCCATTCAGTTTTTTTCCAGAGCTCAGGGCAATTGTAGTAAATCGGACCAAAAACTTTAATGTATAATAGTAGTAGTGGTGGTAATTTAGTCATCTCAGAGAGCACAAACCTCCCTGGTTATCATCGTATTTGGGGTAACTTCAATATCTTCAAAGCTTGGGATTCTGGAAACTGCTGAAGCCCTGCTACATGAAGGAGAGGAGGGATACCAAAGTCTTTTATTTCTTACTCCCAAGTACAAGGCACAACCCACAAAACCAAATGTGTTTCTTCCCCTGTGGGCCTAAACTTCCCAGTAGCTCTGATGATTTACAGTGTCTTAGGCTGCTGCCATTATCACAAGTGATGGTGGGATGGGAGATCTCATTCTGTTCAGTTTTCAAGCCCTCCGCAGGCTGTAGGCAGATGGGAAGCAGCCAACAAGCACAGTCCATGGTCCAGGTAAACTGGTCTCAACCCAGAGGGTGTTGTGGCAAACTCACATGGGAAGAGCTGAGAGCAGAGTCTGTTTCACAAGCATGAATCTGAAGATAAGTAAAGTTTACCTTTGTGCTGCTTTACAGTAACATAAGCCATCAGACAGAAAAGTGACAGTTTCTCCATTATTCCTGGGCAAATGTACTGGTGTGTCAGTGTGATCATGCTGGGAAATAATATCCAGTTGTGCTTTCCTGTAAAGGAGTCAGTCATCGGAGTAAATGCAAGGAGCACATCAGGCTCTGAGCACAGTACTGAGTTTAACCAATGTAGGCAGGTACTGGAGGTGTGAAATTGAAAAAGTCACAAATGCTTTCAGCCTTATTCTTTCTAGACAGGTTTCTTGTACTTATTTAAAGGCCAGGAGTCCCAAAGGACAGTGTTACCACCTTTATTACTTTCTCTCTAATGAGATTTTTCAGATTTGTGGCAAAGCCACATCCCCTGACACAAATGAGATACCAGCACTTGCTGCATTGCTCGACCTGCCTTCCAGTGAAGGGGCAGTGTAACTCTTGCCAGTCTGTATTTCCTCATCTTTTTTTTAGTGCACTGAAACCTTGACACAGAGATGTTGTCCTTTCTGAAGGGGAAAACTTCAGCCTTGACAAAACTGTTATATCAGTAAGGTCTTGCGAAGAGGAAAGTTTGCCCAGAATTGTGTTTCATATCAGGCTTAGGAGTAGACTCGGCACCCTTTGCTTGCAAACAAAAACTCATTCAAAAGGAAGGAAGCGTGCTTTCTTAAGTCAGTACTTATATCAGACTGCCCTTAAAGGCTTTAATTCACTATTACTTAATCTCCCAAGCATTTATATATTACTGCACTACACTTACAACTTCATGTACTACAATTTCATACACCTGCAGCTTTTGGTACCACTGTTTAACTTTCAAAAAATTTTATATGCGAGTCAAGTGAAGCCAACTTGAGCTTACTTCTATGAAGGACAATAAAGTTATGTGGGCATAGTGGCCATTAAATATTCTCGGAGGTATTTAGCACAGGATAGAATGGCAACTTGAAATACCAGAGCCAGGAAAAACATACATTTGATAAGCCAAATTTCTTTTTCCTGACAGAGATGTGTATTTTAGCAATCAGTAGTGACTTCTACAAAGCCAGACTGGGTCATTTATATATGAAATCTATTTTATAGTTTTGTAATTTTAAATGGCAGATTTTCCTGTGAAATATCCAGATGGATGGTGGTTTTATTTTCCTTGTGACTCTGCGAATCTCAAGGGTGCACGCCTCTCACTCTAGGAAATGTTGCCGCATTAATAAATCCATAATAAGTTTTATCTCCTGACATTTTTCTGGGCAACAGGACTTAGTCTTGCTGTTTTCCAAGATCCTCTTTGGTTCACTGCTGTCACCTGCATCACCCTTCTGATGAAAGTGTGGGAAATCACGTTGCCTAAGAGCTCAGTTACGGGGCTGTTGAAGGCAGCACTTCTGTCCCGTGGTCTGTGTGAACACAGCAAAAGAAACATGCCAGTCCAACAACCCCGAATAAACCTGCGCTGTCAAGCAGACAAACAACAGAAGCGGGAGGGGAGGAGAGTAAAATAATTAGTAAGTGAAAATCCTGAAGGCAATATGATGGACAATTTGTCTTTCTTTTCTTGTACGTGTGAGACGTGAGGTGGATTGATGCAGATTTTGGAGGGAACGCTGACACTGTGCTTCTTGAGGTCTCGTAGAGGTGATTTGGGGAGTGAAGAGTAGCGTTTCACCCCAAAGTCTGAAACATGAGCAGAGCAGGTTGTCCCTCCCTTCCCCAGCCAGGGACATTGCCTCTCCAGCAGTTACTTGCTGCATCACACCTTCCTCCTGCTCTCCAGCTTCCCTCACTGGAACGAGGGCTGCCACCTCTGACACCCTGCTCCCACTGGGTGCATCCATGGAGGACCTGAATGCTTCTGGGGTGCCTGTGTGGTCTGGGAGCCCTGTCCCAGATTCCTCTGGGCTTCTCAGATCCTGCACTGCCTTGGAGGTGCTGCTGGTGGACAGGGAGGCCGTTAGCAGTGACTGCTTAATTGGTGCTGTAAATGCATGAGTAAGTCTTTTAGTGTCCATGAAATCAAGACAACTGCCGCAAGAGGAACATTTTTTATTAACAACCACTTGGCTGGGGAGATGTCCTGCATTGATCCCGGGCTATTGGACTGCCAGGCCTTTTTTCCAGCGCAGTTGTCAGTAATGAACTGGTGGTAAGGAGCGGTTGAAGGACGGAAAAGACTGCAGCTCTCTAACGTTAATCTCACCACAGAGAGAAAGGATGACTCCAGCACACATAAATATAGGAAAAGTATGATCTGAAAACAAGGTTCTGTAGTTTGAAAGGCTGCTCTGAGAGACATCTCTGCTCATTCTGGCAAGGTCCCGGTACAGGAATCTTGCTATGTGTCAAAATGCACTCCTCTGAGCTGAGCAGGGAATCTTTCACAAGAAAGATAAAAAGTTAAAAAAATAGATTCCATGACTGAAAGAAGAGCAGATAATTGCTATTTGTCTCTCTGAGCTTTTGTGGGCAGATATTGAATAGAAAATGGTTCATATAATTGTATTTTTGGGAGCCTAGTTGCAGCCAAAGATTTATAAGGGTTTTTTTTTCCTGCAAAACCCCAGCTCTTTTCTATTTTAAAAGAGGGACTATCACCAAGTGTCACCCTGAAGAATTGGACCCACTACAGTATTTTGTTACATATCAGAAAACAAAGTGCAAGGCTGGTACACTATTAAGCAACAGCAGCGGAGCTGCCACTCTCAACCTCATTATTCAAGCCTCTCTTTAGTTCAATTATACACCTCTACAGCTAAGGAAGATAGATGAAGGTCATTTGGGAGCTGTAAACCACAACGCATTGAATGCAGAACTATGTTCTTAAGCTGATTTACACCTTGTTCTCCAGTGTTGTACAGCATGGGGCTTCGATTGAAATGCAGAGGCAGTGATTGAAAAGCCTTTTTCCTCTTCTTAGCTCCAGATCCACTGCCTGTAATTATTATCTTGATTAGGTGGTGAGGGACAACGGCTTCCACACCTGGGTGGTGACAAGCCCCAAAATCTTGGGACTTGGGCAAAGAACCTACCAGGGATGCACAATGGTGTTTTACATCTGCAGTAAGTTAATTCTGGGTTGTGTGTATTGGCCCAACAAGGAAGAAAACCTGTAATTGAGGGAAGCAATTTGCCTTTCCAGGAGGGACAAAGAGCTGCCATCTTGGACTGATTTACCTCCCATATATCTCAGCATGACGAACGGCAACTACATTGAAAAAAGTTAATTAAACAATGCAAATGCACACAAAATAAAGAACCTTTCATGCTAATGACAAAGGATTACTCACAGGAAGCAGAGACATTTTAAGAATAACTTAGTCTGAGGTGTACTATACAAACCAACCTGGGACCAGATCCTTAAGCAGTGAATCTGTGGGTACTGATGCTGCCAAACTTCTGGTTCCCCAGAAGGGCCTCGGGGGAGACCAGTTTGACTTCTCTGGTGCTTTGGTTAAAAAAAAAAAAAAAAAAACAACTTTGGTAAAATCTATAAATCAGCTTCACCATCCCTAAACATTGTTCCAGAAGTTGTGCAGTGCAAGCACCTTGCTTTGTACCTTGAGGTGAAGTTGCACATTAGCACTTTCACCAAAGTCGCTGGAAGCAGCTGCCAGCTCTGAGGAGTAGATCTAAATATCACCTTTGATTCCAGTGCTGTCTTGGGAAATGTTTTGTCAGTCTAAGATAACTTAAGAGGGGAAGATAGGCAATAAAACCAAAATGATTTTAATTCTTTCTCTGAAATGCAGTTTGCTGAACATCCTGCATCTCTGGCAGCTCATCTCTATTTAGGAAAAAATTCTAACAATACTCATGCTTTTGTCCATTTCAGAGAGGGAACAGGAAACAGCACAGAGCCACAAGTACTTTTGACAGAGAAATAAAGACTATTTTAGCAATATTGTATTTCTGTCCATGGACCAGGGTTTGCTTTATTAACATTTCCCCTCATTTTGTTGTAAGGTAGAACATTAAGGACCACGAATGCATTTTTATTTATGATATTTCAGTATCTGTGTCAGCTGGAGATATTTGGTTTTATATTTTTATTTACCGAAAATAACCACAGGAGACTTTTAAATATTAATATTATATGAAAACATTTTTGCTCTGAAATATTTAAATTTTTAATTACCTTTATAGATACACGTTAATTTTTAGAACTAGTCCTTTCTAGTTAAAATCACACTATGATTCCAATATTGTGGCACTGTAAAAACATGTGATGCCCACTAATTTCATAGTACCTTCACCTGAAGGCCAGTATTTCCTCTGTGTTGTTTGCATGAGTTTTTATTATTTGCAGCACCTGGTATCCTTAAGAAAAGGGTTTTCTGTCCTTGTGCATGTCAGATTCTCCCTGCTGAGTTTGGTCTAGGAACAAAAATGCAGCTCCCACTTCTAGAATGGCCCCATCACATCGTTAGCTCTAATTGTACATGAATCCAGCCCTGCCTTCGTTAAGAGTCAATGAGAGCATGGAAAGGGCCTGAGGTTGCTGAAAATTGGAATCTCAAGAGTCCATCAGGGATAAATGTAATGATAATACATCCAAGGACAATAAAATTGTAATTATATATAATTTGCTACTAAGTTAATTATAGATATTCTAAACAAAAATCTGGAATCCCCTTTTCTCACAGGAGAAATCCTGCTTTAGTCAATAAGGCTGTGGTGCAAAAGCAAAGCAGGACTTGGCTCTGATGCACACGACTGTGATTTGCAGACTTTATCTGAGATTCTACATTGATTCTTTCCTGCACTGAAGATTTGTGCTGCAGTTTATAATCTTTTCTCTTCTATTAAATGTCTTTTAGAAGGGGAAAACAAGTATCAGAACTAGACCCTAACTTCAAAATACTTTTGCTAAGGAGATACTGGATATGCTGGATGTGCTTCTCAGCAATCATTACAAATGTGATGACCTGCAATTGTTAAAATGAAACTTCTTTAGTATTAATCCAAAACTTTTGACATAAGCATTTAATAAAAACTTTGGGCAGAAGTTCCCTCATATAAATCTAAGTTTGTTCCCTGGTGAGTTTTTGTTTGTTTTTTTTGCCCGCCACAAATAACAATTTAGTTACCGTCTTATTTTTCCCCTGTTGGTTGTACTGATGCAATTATTCACAGGGCTGCCTGGAAAATCAGATTAGGGAATGATCTGGATTAAAAATCACATCCAAAGGGCTCCAAAACCTGTGGCGGTAGGGCAGCTGAGAGAACGGTGCAGGGGTGGGAAAGCCTGGGGAAGGATGAGCAGGAAAGCTGCTTAGGCCAGCACAGATGCTGACATCGTTTAACCTCAAACTCAGTATCAGCTGCCCCAACGCCAGACCAGGTAGCGGTGTAGCCACTCTCATCGTGAGGGTGGAAGCTACCCACAAGTTGCAGGCTGATAATGACTGATTTTCTTTCACTCTGCTGGCCCCCTATGATTTATTAGTAATTGTACTCATGAGACAAAATTAATAACTTTGAATAATCTTGGCTTTCTAATCTTTTTCCTTCTTCTGGCAGTAAATTTTGAATCTACCATTCCAGCTGAAATGCTTTTCTGAGTCTGTACTGGCAGCCTGCAAATTCTCTTGGAAAGGGCAAGGCATGGCTGTGCTCCAAAAATAGGGGAGCAGGGAGGAAGAGATGTAATCACTCCAGGATGCATGTTCTGTACCCTGTGTGCACAAATTCCCTGCAGAAAGCACTTCAGGGTCCATTTTATCTGCAGGAGTTGGCTCATGTTCCAGATCCTTTCTTCAGAGGGACTTCAGACACCTGGAGGTGTTGCTCTCTCTCAGATGCTGCCAGGTAAAATGACAGGCCTTAATTTCAGGGACTGAAAATGCAAAATATCATTGAAATTTCCACCTTTTCTTCAAACCAGGGATAGACTAAGCCTCTTCCATCTAATCTTCCATTTTTCCCTGCTGTTTTTTTTTTTTTTGTTGCACACCATGCAATCCAGCCATGTCAGCTCCAGAAATTATTGCAAGCTTTGTAGAGAAAGCACTGAATGCGTCGCAGAACTGGCAAGCGATGGTGTCTAGAAACCACGCTGGTGCTCACAGCACCTCGTGTGGATCGCTGCAATGCCTGCACCTTCCTTCTGCACCTTTCTTACAACTACAGTGTGGGCAGGACAAAGTGTGTGTCCTGTCCTCTGCTCTTTTTCTCCTGTAAAAATCCTTGGGGTTTTCAGTTGAGAAGGGACCAAAGGCTGAAATCACCCTGCCGGTTTATTGGAACACATGGCAGACATGAGAACTCTCTCCACTTGTGCATTTGGACCTTGGGAAGGCTGTGCTTGCCAAGATGGGGCACCCACCAGCTCTTAGCTGGAGCCTTCTGAGCAGAGGATATGGCAGCATCAGCTCATTCCAAGCAGTATTGGAAATAACAATCTCCTGCATGTGTCTAAGTGCTTAAACAGAATACTTAGGGGTCTATTTCAGTTTTTTTCACGCAATAATCTTCTTCAGCAGCAACATCTGATAGCTTTACGCAAAATCATAATGAAGTACTTGAGCAGATTATCCTGGCGAGCTCTCAATTAGCTGAGACATCTTGACCTATGAATCTGAATAAAAGGTGCTGAGCTTATTGTTGTGACCTTTCTAACAAGCATGAAACTGCTATTGGCAGAGGAGTCCCTGAAATAGCCATAATGTGGGGCAGTAATTCTGAAAGAAGGCTACACCTACTCAGTTTTCTTTTTTTTTCTCCCTGTATGCTGCAAGAGGGTTTATGAGCTTTAGTTAATGATCCCAGCTGTTCCCAAGGAGCTCTGATGCAGATAGGCTTGGACTGAGAAATATAACATAAACAAGGAGCAGCTCTGTGTATCTGTATCTTTTCTTAATCAAGCTGACTGTAAGGCATTATATGGGTACGTGCTGTGCACATCATTGAAATGCAGAGCTTTGTAGGCACTAAACAATCAGTAAATGATATATCAGAGAGACATATTACTAAGCAAAGACATCACTGAAAACGTCTGTAATCAAATTGCAAGAGGTTAAGCTGAGGGACTTGCCTTTCTTGGTCTTCTCTAGTCTTATCCGAGAAATTTGCATGCACTGCATTGTTTGGTATTTCATTTATTGTTTTGGAAGGTGTTGAGCAGATCCTTCCAGAGCCTCAGTCTGTTCTCAAACAGCTATTCTGTCTTAGTAAAGGTCTGTTAATTGGAATGCTTCCTTCTATACCCCTCCATCCAAAACAGCCTACTTTTATCAGAATACCTGCTGCTGCCAGGTATTTCAATGTGAGATAGATTTAGAGTCATGCATTCCTGGTTTTTGGATTCTTGCTGTCTTGGCTAGGACCACATATTTTAGGAATGACAGACTTCTGTGACATAGATTTACTAATGTCCTTGTGTGCAGCCAGAACCAGGGTTGTTTTTCCATGTGTCCTGGCCCCTGTTCCTGATTTTTCTTTGCACCAACGATCTGGTTCAAGCATCACAAGGTGTGATTCTGCCCCAAGCGGCTGAGGGCCCAGAAATAGGACCCTGCCCCCTCCTGCATATCCTCTAACACCGGGTCCTGCACCATCTCCTGTGCAGTGCCGCAGTCTGTTGGGAGGGAATGGAGCTTTCTGAGCCTGTCAGTCAGGGATTGCATCGCTCTCCTGTGAGACACGAGATCTTTGAGTCCTGCAAGCCCTCTGACTACTCTGCTGTGTAAACTACAGATGGCAGTGATATCACCTCTCCTCTGACCATTGTGTTTTAAAAAACAAAGGCTCTGCAGATACATTCTGTAAGGGCTTCAATGCTTAGACCCGCTCTGAATGTGGTGAGTGGAAGGGGCACCTTCCACTGTTTCTGCTGTTCTGGCTGCCTGTGGATCTTCATCCTTGTTCACGCTGGGTCAGTTGTGAATAAATGCAGAAGTAAAATGCAGAGAGAGATACCCACTTGCAGGTGAAATAAAAAATGTACTACATTTACGTGTTCCTGTGCTGAGGTGTTGGTTGAGATATTTAGAAGAGTGCAGGTGGGAGGGACCTCTGGAACTTATCTAGTCCAGTCCCCTGCCCAAGACAGGGCTAACATCAGAAGTTTAAGTGCTTATAACCCTCAGATCACAGGACCAGTTTCCACGGCCTTTGCTGGACCTTTTCCAAGCCCAGCTGCCAGGACCATCCTGTTACCTGTGTACAAGCGAATGGGTGGAGTGGGGAATTAACAGCTCTGAAGCATGAGCTTTGTACAACACAGCAAAGGAGGAGTCCTGACAGTTCCGTGGCAACACAGAATTGCAGCAGCACACAGTCTGGATGGTTTTAATATGGTCATAGATTTTGAAGCCAGAGGGGACCATTACCATTGTCTCTTCTGACCCTCTTCATGATGATGCAGGGCCATTGAATAGTCCTAATGCTGGAATAAGAGTCTGCTTAGCACTACTTTTCTATAATGATTTCTAACTATTATAACATTTTTCTGAGTTATTCTCTAACCCCTAAATTACTCTTTTTCATATAAGGCTGTCTGTCAATCTGTTCTTTACTCCTCTGACAGCTCGTCCCCACCTTCCAGTGTCTTGGGTGCCTTTTTTTCTGCTGTCAAACTCAGGCTAATTCATTTTCAGTTCCCTTAAGAGACCTGTCTGAGCACTGAAAGATCTGGACTCTCTCTATTTCATTAGCCCTCATTATTTTTCAGTTAATGGTTAGCTGGCAGCACTGGTTTTGATTTTTTTTTTGTAATAGAAATTAAGCAGGTTTGTATTTTATAGTCATTTCTCATCAGTCTCAGGGAGAAAAAATATATCTGTCTATAAAGATATTACAGTCTCCCTGAATGCAAGCTTTATTGTTATTTGCATCACTTTCAGTTATGCACAATTTCAGTGGGAAAAGTGTATGAAGTTGGAGTGCATGCAGCTGTTCAGGATGCTGGCAGATCCTGCCGCAGATGCTCCCTTCCCTTCTTTGTGACAAGACTTTCATATTGTCAAGGCGCTGAAAAGGAAGCTACTGGCAGAGACAGAGAAACAGCACTCGGTTTTCTCATAGTGCTGAATGTTTTCTGAGACTTTAAAGATACAACAGAGCTTTTGGTGGTAACGTGATTAATTTTGCTACTCTGGAAGAAAGCACAGAGAGTTATCGACTTCAAAGTGTCATTGTTCGAGCTGGCTTTTTGCAGCCGGGGCTGAGCTGCTTTTCCAATGGACAAGTGGGAGTAGCATGCTTCCCTGATTACCCTTGACTGATGTTATTAATTAATCAAGCACAAGCTCGTTACAATGACTGAAGAATGACTCATGAACAATCACACCAGCTTTTTTTTTTTAATTTTGTGGAGGAGAGATGAGTGAGATATAAAAAATATAACAGTAGCATGTGATAATATTTTCCTGAAGATAGCAGATTCACAGGGAAGGCAAGAATGGAAATATTCGGGTCATTAGCCTGAAGTTTTCAAAATGAATAAGGGTGTTGGATTCCCACATTTCCTCAGCAGCTTTGGTAATCTCAGCTCATGCAAAGTCTATCAGAAAATCAGCTAAGCATATCTTCATTCAGAGGAGCCTTAATAGTCCCGTTGAATTTACCTGCATAAAATTATGCATGCAGGGTGACTTGCAGTTGCTGATCCAGTGAGAAACAACTTTAGAGTCTGGGATTTGATGAGGACTAGTAATAGCCCTGGTCTTGAGCAGCAGTTGCATGTCAGCAGCTCCACTCACATCAAAGCTCTTGCCACTTGCGATCACTTTAGCAATAATCTGAGTGGTTATCTGTAAAAAAAAATCTATTTTATTCTTCCAGCCTGGCTGGTTTCAGATTTGATATGTATTCTCCATTTTTCATTCCTTCTCTTATTATTTATTCTCTGTTGATCTACCATAGAAAAGCCATCTCCATAACTGAGTTTATATGGAATGTAAAACCCATGCAATTAGCATTCGTTATAATTATGTTTCAGTGCTGATGGGGGAAATGACAAGAAATTTATACTTAGCAGAGAAAGGAGGAGATGGAGAAAGGATTACAAGTAGTAGTGTTTGGTAATGAGGTTAGTGACATAAAAGAGTTATCCAGAATAAGCAGCAGGAGCAGCATTTGCTTTCCTGTTTTCCCCAGAAATGGTTCTGCTAATAAAACAAGCGCAGATGTGGAATGGTTTTCTAGCTCATCCTTAAGTATCCTCGTGCAGTGTCTGAAACCTAATCATTACAATGTTTTGCATGAAAGCCAGAAAGTGAGCAAGTCATTATGTTGCTACGTGTTGACATGGTTCCTCAGTATCTTCCTCCTGAAATAAATACAGTCTCTCTGTAGATTTGCTATAATTGGATTCTACTGCACTGTAATATGTAAATTATAAACTTCAATTACCAGTGTATAAAAATAGAAAGTCATGTAAATGTCTTAGGGAAAAGTGTTTGAGCAACTACGAATATTTAGGATAACCAAAATGTGTACTACTTTGTTACAGTTGTTGTTGTTACCCTGAATCTTTAGGGTGTTGTTGTTTGGTTTTTATTTTTAATTTTGCAGTTCTTGATTGGTTCAGCTGTAGCAGCGAGCTGTAGTTCACCTGCATGGTCCCACACAGCTGACTGGAGGTGCGTTGGCTTTTTGTAGTATTTTGATAGTTTTAAACTAAATAGGCAAAAATATGTTTTAATTTGTGGCGTTTTCGACTGCTCTTAGGACACGGTTACAATCTGAGCGTTTAGCTTGCCTGTTATTGTTCCCCTATGGTCTGTGGTGAGTGATTTCAGCACTTTGCAAGTCTGGCTTTTCAAAGGTATGAGAGTGAGGATGGCTAATGCAGCACCTCCAGAAAGGAGTGCTGGTACAGTGAGGCAGATTCCCCCCTCAGGACACTCATGCCTGCTTTTCCCAGAGGTGCCATTCCACAGGTGGGATCCCACAACAGGGCAGACGTGGTCACACGATAGGGAGGGGGGAAATGAGCTGACTGGTTTTACTTTGATGTCCCATTTCATTGCTGGGTTTCGCCACGGCGCAGCTCGGGGCTCTCGGCAGACACTGCTCGTGCCAGGGGAGAGGCTGCTGTCCTACAGACCTTAGCAGGGAGCAGATGGGAACAAAACCTGCAGCAGCTGTACTGGATCAAATGGTGGAGCCTCATGCACAAGGCATGAGGTTGGACTTGCTGATGTAATTTGTAAAGTGCAGTTGTTTAGAGGCAGCCAGCAGGAAAATGGGAGAGGGGTGAGTTCGTCAGTGCAAGCTGAGCTAATGCAACAAAAGAAGCAATCCTTGCTCCTTCCCTATTTTATTTTATCAGTGAAGCTCACTTGCTTTGGTTCCTTAAATAAGGAGGACCAAACCTAAATTCCATTTTCATCTTTTGCACCAGCTCAACTCTTTTAGTTTTCCTCAGGCCTTTCTGTTCCAAGCTTCTGCAGGCTGAAGCCAGGCACCCGCAGAAACCTGTTCCATTTACTTTGCACTGGTGCTGTATCAGCGTCCAGGATTTAAAACAAAAGGGGCTGGGAGCTCAAGTCCTAGGGTGAGCTTTACAACTCTTGTCCATCACCATTTTCCAGAGAGATCATTCCATTACAGTCAAATTACATTTGCTTTAGTGACATGAGTAACACCAAGCCTTCTGTGGTATAGATTATTCTACATGGATGTGTCTCAGAAGCTTGAAATTTATTTTCTTACCTGCCTGGAGGATTTCAGTAACAAAGAAATCAAGGAGGAAATGGGAATTCCTTCTACCTGCTACTTAACTCTAGAGTTGTTATTTTTATCTGAGCGCAGTTTAACATTATGCCAAAGAAATCCAGCATTCTCTTTCTGTTGGAAATGTGTCAATTTAACAGCTGTCCTCTGTTCACCTCACATTTTGTGTATAGGTCCAAAGAATAATTACGGAAGAAATGTTCAAAGATAACTTGAAAGGACAATATCTTAATTTTTGTTGAATTCTAGTGTGATGTTGGTTTCTTGTTCTTGAAGATGCTGTGAAACCTGTGAGTCTAAACAAACTTATGCTACCATCAGGACAATACAATTTCAAGTACCTTTAACAAACTACTGTATTTTTCCACTATTCATTAACGTTAGATGATACTGAAATTTGCACTTTGAGATGATCGAGTGCAATAACTAAAATCCCATGGCAAAGCAGGCCTTGCATCCCCAGTAAGAAAACAGACCAGAAAAGCTTGCTTGAAAGCAGTACTGATTTCAAGATTCTTTTGTACTAAAGTGAAAGAATGAAAATCCTACTGCTTCCTTGAGCAGGGCTTATAGGTATGGCTAAAGAGGAATGCTTTTATTGTTAAGAACTGCATTTCCAGGGAAAAGGCCTGTGATACAAAAAAAAAAAAAAAGAGAAAAAAGAAAAAACCAAACTGGTTATGCAATGCTAGAAAAATCCCTTCACTGCTCTCCAGCTAGACCTGAGCCTATAATACGACAGGATCCTATCACGATCTTTCATTCACTGAGACCACTATATTTTTTCTTGACAGAGCAATTACTACTTAATCTCGTTAGGATAGATGGTAATGGAGCCTAGTTGTAAAATATCCCTCTGTATTTTTTCTTCTATTTTGTTTTGAATATATTGCCTTGATTTTTATCACGTTTATGTGCACATTAAGGAACAATTATTCATTGTTAAAGTCAATCTGCAATCAATGTCATTTTCTGTATTTTGTTTGCCCAGATTAGAGGTTTGATCCTGCTCATTGACTTCAATAAGTGCTTGGCTTACCCTCTCCCCCCCTCTCTCTTGGATCTCCATTTTACAAAGAAGCTTGTCCTTGGCCCTGGCCTTGGTGCACAATGAAAAGGGCCCGGGATACAGACCCTTATGTGTTCTGAGGGAAGACTGTGGGTGTTTACCTGGGCTGGGCAGGGCACAGTGTCACCCCTTCAAGTCTCGCTGGCTTCCAGTAAAGGAGAAGTGGAGGACAGGGGCTGGAAGAGTGGAAGGAGAAATGTAGGGAGGAGGAGGATGGCAGAAAATAGCTAGCAAATGTTTAAGAGACAAAGTCATGGCATCCCAGGGCAAAGGCTTTGTCATGCCAGGAGCTGGGACTGGGCTCTCCTGTGGGTATGAGAAGCTGCAGCACTTCTCTGAGCTCTCCTTTCATCCAGGGAAAAGCTCTTGGGACAGAGGTCTGTGCATATGAGCGAATTCAGACAGTGGAGATAGCTGGAGGGAGGAAAAGAGAATGTTCTCAGTGCTTCAAGGGGCAATCTAGAAGGATGAAGGCAGTTCCTTCTGACCTTCAAATATGTCACTGCTTCACAGTGATTCCAGTTTCCAGAAATTTTCTTTGCATTCACTAGAAACCTTCCTCTCCAGTGATGGGATATTTGTGCTCTCCACCCTTTCCTGTGATTTTACCACTTGTCATATATCCCCTTCCTTAATTTACAAATAAGTAGTTTTTTCTCCTATGAGCTGCATTCCTCTTCTGGCGAACAAGAAACTTAACGTAATATTAAGCAAAGAAAGAAACTCATTTCCCTATCTCTCTAACTTGACTCAAGCTATCAGTTACCCTGGAGTAAAGAGGAGATTAATCTACCCCATGTGCACTTGCTGTATTTAACAATAACAGTCCGCTTGTCTTATCAGTCTCCCTGTGGAAGTTTTGATCACAGAACTGAAGGAAGAATAAGCCTGTGTTTATTCTTGCTGAGGATCTTGACGTTTGGCAGAGTGTTTGGCTTGCTGGTTCTGTGCCAAAGCATTACAGGCCCCGTTGGCTGTGCAAAGGTGGGGGAAGACAAGGAAGAGAAAGCCCGAGTTAGGGAGTGCTGGGAGAAAAACCTGCAGAGGTCGCAGTGCAGTTTTGCTACCCAGATTTAGTTGGGAGAAGTTGCACAGGCAAAGGAGGGTTGTTCCAAAGGCAGTGAACCCTGCCTGCCACAGGGGCCATGCCAGCATCCCCACCATAGCCAGGCTGGGATGTTTTCAGTAACTGAGATACGTTACTTTCACTGTTCCTGTTTTTCTCTAAAGCCAGGCTGCTTTGTGATGCTCCAGGTGAGATCTTATCCTTCCCCATGCATTTATTTCAGCGTGAGGAATATCCGGTTAGCTTGCTTCTTGCCAATCAAGTCCATGTCAAAAGGAATGTTCTTCTTTGGGTGATTTGAAAAGCCCAAATCATCTCCATCTTTTAGTCCTGCCTCAAGAAACCCCTGCAATGAGCTGTGCACAGGAGTTCAGCTGGTCAACTCTAGATTAGTGGCACTTAGGAAAGAACATGTTTCATAGACAGTTTTTGTTTAATAAATGATAGTGAGGAATGTCCTGGAGTGTTGTAACTGCTAACACGGCATTTCTTCTGCCACTGCCCTAATTTAAGATCCTTAAAAAGTACGTTTTGAACATTTCAAGGCACTGAAAGTGCCCAATGAATGCAGGCATGTGGAGTGCATAATTTCAACCTGGACTGTGTAATATTATTTCAGATAAATAGTAATTAATAACCTTTGGAGAACATTCTCAACCTCAGATGTATGACCAAAAGTCTGCTGTCAGCCTGTCAGGAGTTGCTGTGATTTTGCACCCCTAAAGGGAAACTAATCCCCCACTTCTCTTCTGTACCAGTTCTCTGCTCAAGATAAACTCCTCCCCACAGATCATCTGTGGAGCAGGGTGGGAAAGGGGAGCAGGATGAGCAGCAGAGATGCTGCCTTCTGCTTTGTCATTTCCATGGAGGAACCCTTGCATGACAGCTCAAGTCAAAGAATGCAAAATTTAATTTTTGGATGGGGGGAGAATAAGGATGAAGAACACTTTTAAAAAATAAAATATTATTGTTCATACGTATTTGATTTCTGATAGTAGATTTCTAGTTCTTTTTTTAATTAGTTCTTATTCACCATTGCAAATATATCATTTTCATTTCAAGCTATAGTTATTTTGCTAAGATCTACTTTTCCCCTCTATTGATTTTATTCCTGTCTAAAACCTCTTTCTGTCATTCTGTAATAGAATAGAAACGGGCTAAATCAAGCACTTTATCCAATCGATGACTCTTCATACTTGACCAAGGATCTCTGTGCCAGAAATAACATTCCATAGTCTGGAAGTGATAAGGATGAAAAGGTCCATTACAACATATTAATCATTGTTCATTTTCCTTTAGGCAGGACAAGTTCCATTGCTGTTTTTTTCTGTGACTTGTGATGGGTATCTCTGGATATCTCTGGCTTTACAATGGCAGTGACCTTAGGCTCTACATGATTTCGTTGACTTTTCAAACTGCTGTGCCAAAATCTATGTCCATTGGTTTGCATAATTCACTTTTGCAGGATTGAACACAGCCCTGACTGCAGGTAGGGAGGTTGGTCATTTTTCTGTGCCTGGCCTGAAAGTGCAGGTGTGGTAAGTGGATGGTGAAATCAGGTTCCAGCCATGTGTGGAAATACCTGGATGTGAGATATTGCCTGTGCAGTGAGAGAAGGCAGGAGGCGAGCTCTGGGGTGGAGCAGGGAGGCTGCTAAAATCCATCTTCCTCTGCTTATTTCAGGAGAAGGGCAATAGGTAGAAAGGGTTGGAGGTCTAGGGGTGGCTAGAGCTTATCAAAGCAACACAGTCCAGCTGCTTCTGTATCAGACAGGAGAGGTAAAACTTGTGCTTGATTTGGAGTAGGCTTGTTGATGCTATAAAAGGAAATGCCAGGGACACAAATATTTTCATTTTAAAAAATCTCTTCATTTTAAGCTGAATGTTCATCTCGTACCTTGCCACTTTGAACTCTTTCTGCCACATCTGTGCTAACTAGGACCTGCAAAATTAAGTGTTTATATTTGCAGTGGTCTGGCTGATTGTCACAAAGACTGCTGCAGCATTGCTGAGCTCAGGAATAGATCTAAGAAAATGCTTCAGAGTGGCTGCAGTGCCTTGGGCTTCCTGGCATTGCATGGGGAAAGCACAGGGCAGTTGCAGTGTGTGCTAAACCATGCAACGTGTTGAGCATGGCTGTTTAAACAAACAGCAGGAAAATGGGAAAGACACAGTAATTTTCAGTGATTTTCTTCAGCTGTAGAGGGACTCTGTGCAACTTATTACTCAGAGCTTGCAAACGTCTCCTGAAGGTAGGGATTTCTTCTCAGGTAACCAAGCAGGGCTCCCATCTCCCCACTTTTCTCTCCCTGCTTCTATAAAAGCAATCAGAAGGAAAGGAAGAGTGATGCTGCTCACTCTTCAGTGGTGTAAAAATCTAACCATGATCAATTCCTTCCTCCTGCCAAAATAAATTCAGCCACACATCTTCTGGAAGGATACTCTGTAGACAGTTGTGGAGAAAGGCATCATGAAGACAAGAAATGGAGATCAGGGAATCAGGCTAGACAAGGAACTGCAGCTGTGATCTGGTGTGGATTATGCATTGTGGGATCCCTGCTCTCTGGATTTTCCCAGTGACTCTGATTCAGTGAACTCCATTTTTTCCCTCTTCGATTAATTTTTGCAGGGAAGGGTGAGCACTCCCTTTTCCTGCCTCAATCATATGTGTTTGGGACATATCTAGAAGTATTACCCTTGGAAGGAGGACATTTACACAGGGTTAGGCATTTCCCAGCAGAAGGCAAGTATGGCTTCGAATCACCTCACCAGACTTGAGATAATTTTTTTTGTGTATTCTGCCATTTCCCCATTGATGTGGATCCTCATTTCTTGTCCATTTAGTTAATCAGAAATTTTGCAATGACTTACGCAGCCCTCAAAATCCAGGTGGGAAATATTTTCAAGGGTTTGTCATTTTAAAATGATATAGATTTTTTAAAAAAGCCGACATTCTTGATATTAAATCACATTATGAAATAGAGATACATAATGTGGTGGCATTTTTATTATTCATGAGAGTTCTATTTTTTTTAAGGACGGTTATTGTAAAAAAATGCAAAACAGACTGCCACAAGAGGTTATAACAGAGATAGATCACAGGTGACATTGGTTTCTGTAGAAACTACAGGCAGATAAAAACAAACAAATTAGTAGAAGAATGTTTCTTTTCTGATATTGTTGTCAGAAGGATCAGATAAGTTATTTACTTGTTGTCTTACAAATAAAGGAACACAGAGAAAATCTCATCGGGAAATATTCTGGACTCTAGATCATGTCCAAGCACTTCTATAATCCTAGGAGGAAAGCAAGCAGCGATATTGTCAATTTAAAATTGTGACTTATTAAAATAACACATTCATGCCTGGATCTTTCCATGCTTCTTTTGCTGAGCAGAATCCTTAAGGAGCCCTCATCGGTCCAAAACCAAGTCTATCTGTGGAGTATGGTGCTGATCAAAGACAGAAAAGTCACAGGTCCTGTCCCTTAAAAGCGAATCCCCCTCTCCTTGCATGAGTTGGCACCATGCAGTACCAAAGCTGTGTGGTCCCACAGGTGAGCACTCTGAGCTGGTGTTGCAGCATCCCTGGCACTGGGGTGAGGCTGCTGTGGGCTTTTCTGGATTGGGAAAAGAGAGAGTGGGGAACAGCAAAGCCAGCCCCGGGTGAGGAGGGGAGTTAGGGCGCTGCTGGGAAGAGCTGTGTGTGCACAGTGACCTCCCCACGGCCTCAGGGCACTTCCCACATCCCCACAATCACACTGTCCCCAAAGCCCTGTGCAGGAGCTGCTCCGGGGTGCCCAGCCTGCAGCTTTAGGTGGCAGCACTGACTGCCCGTGGTTGTTGATGGTGACAACAATTTCTCCTCCACATTACTTTGGATTATCAGCTCTCGTATGACTGGAGGGTCCAGGATTTGTGAAGGATGTTTCTTCACACATAGAGTAACAGATATCAAATTGACCCAAGGGTTATTTCCTCTAAATTTCCTTTGGGTTCTGTTTTCTTCGGCTGGCTGAAACCAGGTTATTTCAAATGAAATTAGCCTGCCATAAATCTTCTTTCGCTTCCTTTTCTGCCACAGGCTCTTGCTTCCATGTCCGTGGTCTTAAATGTTTTAAAATATATTTATTTTAAGATAGATCTTAAGCTGATAATCACAAGAGTGTAAATTCCTGTGTCTGAGGAACCTTTCCTAGGACGAGTAGCACCAGGGTTTGCACCCTGCCCCCAAGAAGGATGTTTGCTATTTTGCTTCTATTTTATTGTAAATAGTAATTTTTAGGATGTCTGTATGGGATACCTTTGTCACTATAAAACTTTCATGCTCTTTCTGAAATAATTCAGAAGCAAATGATTGAGTTTTGTGATACAATGGCTTTTAAATGAGCTGGCCATCCATGAGTTAAATGAAGACATTACAGCTGTTGCTTTATAGGTCGTAAGTGCTTGGTTTTCATCAAAGCCTTAAAGGTTAGCCTATTCCAAGGGGTCAACCTTTATATTAGGTATCATTTATTAAGGATTAACACAAAATTAAGTTTTAATTGTACAGTATGATGGAAAGTTGGATTTGTTTAAAAGAGGTAATAAAAGGAAATTTATGTCTTTAACCGAGTATCAGAGTGGGATTGGGTGACTAGAGAATGCTTAATGTTTTCTCTAGGAAAAGTAAGGAGGTGAAGGCAGAGAGGGCAGACAGGCACTCTGCCTGCTGATAACCTTCCCAGCCAGTGGGGCTGTGCTGGGGTCTTGTGCCTGGGTGTTGGGGGACGACACTGCCAAACGCTTTCATTTAAGCCAAGCCCCGCAAAGATTAAAGCCACTTAGGGAAAGGCCAGCGAGCCAGGCTTTCTTCCATTTCCAGTCGGGAGTAAAGCTCACTCTTCACTTGTGTTCTCAGCAATTTGGGGCTTGACTGAGATTGAGTTTGACAGTGAAAGAGATAAAACTTATCATTTGGTGTCATGATTCAGTACATAGCCCAGAAGATAAATGACTCATTTCAGAGGTTGATAAAAATGTATTTGTTCGTTTGCCATTATATGATCCGTTCTATTTCCAAGCAATCGTACAACTGAAGTAACATCCATTAGCTCCAAACAGCTGTGTGCTGTCTGTGGAGTTAAAAGGAATTAAAGCACAGTTGTGTTTAGAAAACATATGTGTATGTTCAGATTGCAGCCACAGCTTGGTGAAGCACCATTAGATACTTGGGTGGCCAGGAGAGCAGTCAGTGCTGACATGGACACCCAGGATAATGTCAGGGAAAATTCCTCCGGGAAATTACTCAGCGTGTGCCAGTGTCTGCTCAGTGCCCAGCCCCACAGGCTGGGTTAGCAGATACAGCCCTGCCTTCAAGGAGCCCGGTTGTGATCCAGGGGTGATCCCTGCTGGAGCTGGGCTCTGCCTGCCAGCCTGTGCATATGGCACTCAGCCCTTTTGGCAAAGATGTCAAAGAGCCCATGTGAATATGCAGAGATTACAGGAGGATGGATCTCTGTGGGTGAGAGCTAAGCAATTGTAGTGGGGTTATGTGTTACAAATATCAAGGCTTTGAAGCCCAGTTTTAAACCAATGGGAGAATATTCATTCCAGCAGGGCTGGAGAAAATGGTACCTCTCCTGTCAAAGAACTCGGCCAATTTCTTCATCTTTTTTGCACTCCCTTTCTTCTTTTGCAATTTCCTGGGCTGCCTCTTTGCATATGGGGCTGACTCCTGTGCTGTTTTCAACTCTCAGAATGGGGAGCATGCTGTTCTCTCTTGCTTTCTTACCAAAGGACTCACTTTAGCATCCTTTGCAGTTTCTGTATCAGGGCCCAGCATTGTTCTGCTAAATCCTGCTCTGAACCAGTAGTAACCACGGCCTCAAGGACCTCCTCCATTTCTTTGGAGGAAGACACATTGCACACTTACAGAAGAGCCAGCTTCAACCATTGAGAGATTTATCTCTCGCACCAGCAAGGCATTGCATGTAGGGCTGCAGATGCAAGAGTGATCTTAAAACCAAAATGAATCTTGGTATGCTTTACGCAGGTCCCACAACAACGTGCAATTCCTTCAACAAGAAGTTAAACTGAAGATCCCAGTTCAGAAACACAGTTAAGGCAGCACTTCAATTCTTTTCTGATCCATATTTCAGCTCACATTTTCTTTCCCTTTCCAATGTACTTACACTAATAACTTCCAGGGAAGATGTTCCACAGGATATATCCTTGTACCTGAAAATAATTTTCCTGTGGCCTGTGAGATGCAATATGATGCATAGTCCCTGTGTGGAGAAGTTTTTTCCTGAATATTCTTAATAAAATTATTATTACAGGTGTAAATCCTTGAAACAAAATGAGATGACAAATGAGTGGAGAAAATAAAAAACAACATTTCAATGAGCACATTATTTATCAGTTCCACAGCTTTGTATTTATACAGGACTTCTCATCATGAGCTGCTTTAATTATCCTTTCAAATACTGTCCTCTAAGTCAGGGAGTACTGTATTTTCTCTTAGAAGAAATCTTTTGAGGATTCATGCACTTTCAGTCATTTCTTGAGAACATACATATTTTTGTTCATTTAAAAAATTTCTTCCATTGCATAGAAGAATGTTTGATTTGTTTTCCTTGGTTTATTTACAAGTCAGCACTGTTTTCACTTTCTGATGATGGTTTTGTAATTAGATTTTTGTCTTCATCCTCTCCCCCTGAATTTTTCCTAATCAGCTCCCAAACATGTAGAATTAATTATTAGTAACATTGTCCTCCTTTTCCCTCCATTGTCACCTTTCCATGTTAAAAAGATAATCTGTTGTCTTGTTAATAATAAAATGAGAACTTTTTTACAGGCGTAAAAATAAATAGCTTAAGTTTCCCTGCACATAAGCCTCAGAATGATGCAGTGTTGTTTTCCCTTAATGGTAATTTGGATTTTGGCAATATGCAAAGGAGGGAACATGTGGGTGTGATGCCTGTGCTCTGGAGCGTCCCTGGCGCAGCCGTGCCCAGCTCTGGCTGCGTGGGGACCCCTCCTTCCTGGGCTGCTCTTAGGCAAAAGCCCCCTCTGTGATCCCCCTCTTCCCTTAAAGCTCTCTGATGCCTTTTCTCTTTCCACACCTTGTGCCTCCTCTTTGTGATACAGAACAGGGGTGACAGAACTGAGGAAAGATTGACCTTTTGTTCATCTGCACTTCTCCTGGATGATTTTTAACCTATTTTTGGATGAAGAGGGATTTTTTTGTCTACTAGGAAAGATGTCTGTTTCAAAACTGAAGAAAATTTTTGTGAGCCATCTCTGAATGTTCAAATTGACTTTTCAGTGGTTCTTAACTTTTCTGTCTGTCCCAGATTTATCCAGGCAGCTGCCTAGATGCATAATGAAGCTCTGTATTTAATAAAAAGGAGATTTTTTGTTAGTGGGAGAGAGGCAAACCATTTACTGCAAACTTACTGTTTGGTTTGGTTTAGGGTTTTTTGCTGCTCACACATATCTTCTGATCCCTGGTGGTTATTCTGTTATATTTGGTACACACTACGTTTGTGCCTTTCCCATCTGCTTGTTACATTCACCTGCGTTTTTGGGGAGGGATCTGCCTTTCCCAGGGACTTGATGGTGCAAAGAACAATGTTGTGAGGTTGTTTAGGCATTAACCCAGTTTACATAATACCCAGCAGTGAGATGGCTGTTTAATTAGCTGTGAGCAGTGACTTTGTGTCATCTGTTGCTCTTTATGAAAGACGGACACAAGACAGAGGATGTTAGTCAGATGAAGCCTTAATCAACAAAAAACCCCGTTATTCCTGAGGCACATTTGCCTGTTATATCCTGCTTTTGTATCCTGCCTGATAAGAATTAAGTCCATGCAACAGAGTTCACCTCCAGCACCTTCCCAGAAAATCAGAACAAGACTTGTTTTGTGTACAGCATCAATTAACCCAGACAAAAATGTACTTTCATTGATTGTGTCTTGCTTACTGGGTTAAGGTATAGTAAAGCTTTTCTTGAGAAAACACCTATAAATAGCCTGTGCTGTCAGGGAGAAGAGTGCAGGCAGAGGGAAAAGGCAGATCGAGGTTCAGTCTGCCCAAGTGCAGCAGCTAAGGTCTCAGTGACATTTTAGAATGGTGGTTGTAAGTTATTCAAAACACAAGCAGGTTCAGGAGCGTTTTCCCCCAAGAACGGAACAATCATCAATAAAAATTAGTATAGAGAGAAAGGAATCTTTTCAGTCATCCAGTCTGGACTCAGCTACCTGTTTCATTAACAGCTGTGACTTATTGCCCTGGATTTTATTATTACTTCATTCTCCTCCTTTTTAAAATTAAAAGTAAGATCAGTTTTATGACATTCATAGATTGTTACTTAGCATATTGCTATTTACTCCAGAATACAGCAAATTTCAGAAATATGATTCAACCCCAGTGTGTTACTGAGGCTGGTACAATTTCTGTCAATTTTTCCTCCAGCTGTAAAATGTGGATTTGTGACAAAAGGTTCAATCTATTTTGATAATGTGGAGCCTGAAGAAATGGTTATCGTGGTTCTATTTCATGACATTGTTTCTGAAAAGGCAGCAATAATGGTTTTTCCCCCCCAAAACAGAGAACACAGACTCCATGCTTCAATAAAAACATGCAAGTCCCCTTTTCCTTAATTATCTTGTACAAAATTGAAAAGAAATGAAAACGTATATTACTCAGGAGCTCATGGATATTTGTCACGGATCTGTTAAGCACATCCAGCAGGGCAGGTCACAGCCATCTGCCTGCTGAGTGCACCTCACAATTTTGGCTGCAACTGAAAACAGGGAAACCCCCAGACAGGGTGATTTGTGCTCCCCAAGCCTCTCCCATCCTTTTCACTGTCCTCACTTTAGCAGCTTGGTTTCCTCTGCAATACTAGTGATTGCAGAGCCATTGATCAGAACCGATCGATAATTGGCAGCCTGGATTTTAGCAGGTGTTGCAAGTTTTAGAGAAGTAAATTCTGATGTTCTCAAAATGGAAAAAAAAAAAATATTCAGAAAAGTCCCACCTACCCCCAGTCAGACTTTAGTTTCCATACAAGATCCATCTCAGACCCTCTGCTTTACTGCCAGCCTCAAATTCCTGCTGAATTCAATGGTAGCTGCAGATGGATCTTTCAGAAGCACATCCTGGAAAGAGACTTGGAGGGTTCCTCAGGGAAAAATGCTTTCTCCTCTCCCTCCCCTGCTCCTACAATTTGTACATGGTGTGCAAAGGGGTCTTGAAAAGACGGAGCAGGGAAATCTTCAAACTTAATTCTTCTGGGTCACCTTTTTATATTCTAAAATAAGGTCAGCAGCAGAGACCCTTAAAGGCTTTTCTTTTTGTTAGAATGCTTTAATGAGAAGTGTATAAACTGACACTGATCTCTTTACATTAGGGTTTATTGCCTTGTGATGCTGGAGATGTTTCTAAGTGATAAAGTTCTGCTCAAGTGCTCAGTAAATAAATGCCGTAATAGAGAGATTTGGCTTATGTCAAGGAGAGATGAACCGAACAGAAAAGGCCATAATAGGCAACTTTTCCATGAAAACATTGGGGTATTACAGGAACAATGGGGTTTGTCGGTGTCCTTTGAACTCCACGAGAGTGAGTTGCGTGTGGTCTTATTTTAAGGATGGGGGAAATTGGATCAGGTCTGAGAGTGGCTTTCTAAATTCTCCTCTTGGCTCTGCTGTCATCTTTAGTAGATGCTGCTAAGGCAGATCAATGTTTCTGTTGATGTAAAGTAATCTTGCCATTGGAAGAAGTCTAATTTAGACGCAGCCTAATTTAATTTGCTCTGTTTGGACATGCTGTTTAATCCGGTGTTGAAAACCAAATCTTAGAACAGCTTTTCTTGACTCTACTGACAATTACACAAGTTAAGTGGTTGTGCCTTTTGGGACAGCATGTTCACATCCTTGTGGCAGGTTTATATTTGTTTTATTTAGGTGCTATGTCAAGTCAGGGCTTAAGCGATAACCACTCAGGCAGACAAATTAGCTGTTTCTGTTCTAATTAATCTCAAGTAACTTTTATTGGACGCCTGCAGGAATATTAATAATGAACATATTCAAGATAGATTACTTATAAACAAATACTTATGTCTTTATTCCTAAACCATCATTTAAGTCTGAAAATATTGTCACACGATTTCAGAAAGTTGTGTTCTATCCAGTGTAAATGTAATGATTACATTACCATCACATTCACAAGCTGTCAGCTGTCAGATTTTACTGGTAAATATATTGAAGTAAATAGAGAAGCAGCATTGCAATTTCTTATGTTAATAGGGTTCTGTAGCTATTAAAACAGTTTAAATACATAATAAGTAAATAAAACTCAACTTTATATAAAATGCTGACATGGGACATGATTTGTTTGCCTCTCCAGCAGTTTGTGGCACTAATGGAAGCATGAGGTCGGGACTCTCCACCAGTGGGTCTGAGATTAATCCTCCCATGGCATGTTACGCCCCGGCTGGGATCTGCCCAGATGGCTCACAGCCCTTCAGAATATTTTGGGTGCAATTTGCCTTATGCTGACCCCTTGGAGGGGGTGGATTTCTCTTGCCAAGTTTCTTGAGGGAGATTGGAGTTGGAGAAGCTTGCATTGCAGAAATAAGAGTGGATAGAAGGCAGTTTTGTGTTTTTCTGGAAAAGTGGAGGGGAAATTCAGGCTGGCAAGGTACTGGGATGAGTGTAACTCCAGGCTCTCTTTCTCAGTGTGTAGGGAAAATGACCCATCCTTCCCCACAGCCAACTCTTTCCTTGCCACAGGGCTGGGAATAACACTGAAGTGAACAGTAAAATATAAAGTGCCCCATCTTACAGCGTGACATATCATTTTTCCCTGACATCTCATAACTTACCCTTTTCTACAGCTTTTTGTTCTGAGCCAAATGTCACAAGTTAACGCACGAATAAATGAGGACGGCTCTCACCACTTTCGTGATATGTTGCAAAATATACACAGGTGGTGCTTTAAAGCCTGCCATTCGCCTCAGTAGCTAAATACCATTTGCATTTTACTGGCTTCTATGTGTGTCAGATCCCGCACCTGTTCCAGACCCGTTTCAGCAGGCATTATACCAGAGCCTATATTTTGCTTCTTTCCAGAGGTAAATAGGTCAGTATTTCAAGACAGAAATCTATTAGTGAGAAAGTAAGTGTTCTGTCTGAGAGGAAATATGGTGTGTATGAAGTTAAATTAAAAATAAATTGGGTAATAATCAGTTAAAAATTATAGAAGTGCTGGAGAAATCAGTCCAAACAGGAGAAGTAAAAAAATCCAAACACACCCCAACTCCAAACTCTCATGTATTAAATTCACATTTCCATAAAATCTTTAAGTATGTACTTAACTTAGATATACGACTTGTCCAGCTGTAACCAGGGGTAAAACACATATGCTTGAAGTTATCTGTGTTTTTATGTGCCTTGCTGATCTGTAGCTGAAGTGGTCAAGCTTAGTAAGGATCTCTGGAAAACATATCTCTGATTACTTGTAAAAAAATCCACTTAGGATCACAATATTTGTTGCATTGAATAGTCTTTTAAATAGGGTGAGTTTGACCATGATTAGAGGCATTGTGACAGCAGATGTTGTGGCTCTTAATGAACAATAGCAAGAATTGTTTAAGGGTTATTCTGAATGCATAAATGATGCAAAGGATAGTGACTTTGGGGAGAGGTGATTTTTAATATTCCTGTCAACATCAGGAGCTTCACCTAAGAAAATCTCTGTTCTTTCAAGGCATTATAACCTATCTGGAATTGATTGCTGGTGGTTTTCAGCTTGCTTTACTCCTGTAAGGTGCTAGGAGTGGTTCCAGTGCAAATTTGAGCAATCCCTGCCTAAAGCCATCCATCAGCATTCACAGACATTTCATCTTGTGCCTCTCAACCCCAGCTAAGGACTCAGAATCAGTCTGAATGAGAGTGTTCATGATGTTTACAGTTTACATGAGGCGGCTTTTAGAAAGGAAGAAAAGCTTTTACTTCACAAGTTAATCGCTCTGTGTATGTTATTAGGATGTACTAATGGGGCTAGTGTGCACAACAAAAGCAGAAGAGAAACACATCAGCTCTCCTTGTCAGGAAAATCAGTTTTTAAGAGTTGCATATACGCAAATTAAATTATGTTAAGAAATTTATAATGCTATTAGGTGGCCTTTACAGGCTTTAAATTTATGAGGCAGAGCTTAGGCTTTCCCATTTCCAGTTGTCAGTGGTGTGTGTGCACACTGAGAGCTGAAATGGAGAGAGCTGGAGACCAAAATGTGCGTGAGCCCAAGGGCAGAATACAGCACACAACTAGAAAAATGAACAACTAGAGGCTTGAATGAAGAAGTGTTTATGCTTGTGTATGCAGAATTTATTAGAGACACCTGCCATTTAGGTGTGTAGATCTCCAGCTGTTCAGGGATGGTTCTGCACCCAAAGCAAGCAGGTGGTTGGCTCTGATTTCGGTGGGAGATGGAGCACTGGCAGCAGCCAGGAGGGCTTGTGCTGCATCAGCCCTGAAGGAGCTGCAGAGAGCCCTCCAAACTTCTCTTCTTCCATAAAATATTTGGCTGATTTGGCATATTTTCATTTTTGGAGACTTATTTTCCCCCAACTGTTTTGGAGAGATGAAAGACAGAGCCTGAGCTGGGTCTCTGCTGTTGACCTGTCTCAGTACAAACAGAGGGGCCAGGAGAGCTCAGACCCCCACCACCAAGCGCCCTGGTGTAGAGTCAGGTGCTCTGTCCAAACGGAGCTGTCCTGGAGTAGCTCATACAGTATTTGCTGAGGGAGTCTTATTTTGCCGTGCCTATATTCCTGTCACGGGTTTCCCCAGAACCTGCTCGTGGTGTGGATGTTGGGATGGCCAGAGGCCCTTTAAATCAGCGTCAGAACGAGAAAGGGATTGGTCACATGGTGACCATGGAAAAATAGTGATGACCTTGGAACTGAGGCGGAGTGCTCTGGACCAGTCCTTCAGGATCACCAATAGTTTTATTATAGATGTCCAGAAGAATCCTTGGGAACATCCTACATAGCTTTCACCCAGGCACAGTAAGACAGTATATTTGTTCAGATAAAAAAGTGGAAACAATGTGACTTTCACTCAGATGTCTGTTGTTTGTTCTTCAGCACTAAAAAGAAAAGCGTATTTTAGAAATGTGCGGCTTTTTCTGCAGGAAGTTGTCTCAATTAAAATAACAGTATTTATAAAGAAAAGGTAATGAGAGTGCTCTCACAGTATAACATTTTGACTTTTCCTTCCTCAGCCATTGTGAGAAATACAAATATTCATCTGGGACCAGTGAAAAATACCATTTATTGAAATAAAATTACTCCATCTCAGTTGGCTGAATCAACATCTTAAGTGCTGAAGTACATTTATGCCTACTACATGAGGAAGGGTGCTTTATAGCCTTAAAAAAAACACCTTAAAAATTACCACTGTAGAGTTAAACTAAATTTTCCCTCATTTTGCTGTAGCAGGAGGCAGCACACAACTATGCTGCCTCAAAGCAGACCTAAGAGGTGCCTACTCCTGGAGTAAAATCAAGGCTCTGTGAAAATTGTGGCCATTTTCATCACCCAGTGGCAGTGGTGTTTGAACAGGTGGGTTGCTGCTGCTGGTTGCTACTGGGTGGTTGTTAATGGCAGCTGTCATTTCCCTGTGCTCCGTGTCAGCCCCCTCGGACTCGCTGTGAGCGACCCTTTGCTGCCTGAGCTGTGGAGGGAGGTCCCAGCCCTGCCTTTCTTGGTGCCATTTGCCACAGCACAACCTTCACCATCGCCTCCTTGGCACGATAAATGAATAAAGAAAAGCACCTACACAAAGAAAGGCTGAGTGCTGCCGAGCTGTCATTCCTGGATATATCATAACCCCACATCCAGACAGAGCTCTGAGGGTCCCTGTGCTCTGGTGCCTCACAGTGGGGCTGAGAGAGCTGAGCTGGGAAGATGCACAACTGATGTGCCAGTCTCTGCTGCGGAGAATTTCCCTCAGAAACATCACAGAGCGAGGCACAAAGCACACAGAGTGCACATCAATCCCAGCTGCACCCTGGCTCGCTGCCTGCCTGCTGCTCCATTCACAGCTGCACTCTGCAGTCTCTCTCAGAAAGTTTCCGCTCTTACCTGGGTGGAGGAGAGTTCCAGCCTGTTTCATTCACCGTGTGGATCTCTTGGCAGTGAGTCTTCCTGAGATGACATTTAGGGAGTTTTTTGAGAGTGGAAAGGAATTCCCTCCTTAGTGCTTCAGGCTGGGAAAAGTGCTTCTCTGTCCACAGCACAGCAGAAGTTCCAGGTACCTTTGCTGTCCATAGGCCATGTTGCTGTGCAGGATGCATCACTAATTTTGCAATCTCCAACCCACCCTCCCATGCTGCTCCTGGCTCTGGGATATCTCTGGAAGACGCATCTTGGCAAAGGCAGGACGTGCTGTGTTCCTGATTCAGTCAATTTGCCTCCCTGCATGCACCCCTCAGGTCATCCCTGGGGAGTCAGTGCATGCAAGTCACTGCTCAAACATGAGCGTTTTCCAATCCATATTTAAGCAGATTTAAAAATAGGCTTTTTGGCAAGTAAGTTCACCTGTAACTTCTGTTGGCTTTGAAAGGACGAATTCATGATGTTCCTTAAGGTTGGACAAGTCTTTGATGTTTTTGGCCAGCATTTAAAACTAATATTGTGAAACGTCTCTCATGTCATATCATGGCCATAATATAGGAAAGCTGTGGGGTGACAGCTGGATCACAGACGTCCAGCCCGTGTATTGCTTTACTCAGGGATGTTACTGAGCCTGTGCACAATTGTCCTGCCTTCTAAAAGAGCAAATTGTACAAGTATGCTTTAGAAAAGAAGCTAAAACTAACGTGTATTTTACTTTGCAAAGTCTGGATTTTAGTGACCTCCATTTTCCAGATAAAGTCCTTTCTGACTCTTTCACCTGCAGATTATGGTGTAAATTTTCCATGAGTGTAACAACTGTTTGGGCTGCTCCTTGTGTGTAGTGATCATTTATTGGTGCCTCCACTGGTGCCAGACCTCAGCATCTTCAGATTCCTGTCACCTGTTCCCACAAATGCTCTCAGAATTTGGAGACGCCAAAATCCTTTGGGGTGTTTACCTACTCTCATATTGATGAGGCTTTTCAATAAACACACAACATTTCTGCTGCGTTTGTTTGCTTTGAACAGGTACCTATTTTCTAAACGCCAGCTGCAATACCGTGAAGGATTGGCATGGTTCTCATAGCAATTAAATCGTATTTCTCCTACCGAGATTTATTGTCTGCATTTCTGCATCAGAGCGGAAAGCTATATAAAGATAAGCCCTTTTAGATTGGCTGTTCCAGACTCAGAATAGTGGAATGTGGAGGGAGCTTTTGCCCCATGAGCTGAGGATTTCTGCAGAACTCCAGGATCGCAGGCGGCTCAGAGCCTGCCCAGCTCTCCGGGTTGTGCTCTAATGTGCCCTCCTGCTCCAGCCGTGGATTTGGCCTTGAAGCTTGCGTTTGTTTGAGTTGTGTGCTAAGGGAATGAGCAGGGATGTGGGCATTGTTCTGTTGGCATGGAAGTCACCTAGACTTATGTGTGTTTACTTTACTGAACCTACGGGATGAAGTACTTGATACGGTTAATTTATTATGAGACATAAATTCGCTAACGTGGTAAAAAACTTACTGCAGAATGATGGACAACTTGTATTAGAATTCCTCTACTAACTCAGTGCAACACTCATTTATTATTATTATTATATGTCCAAAAGTGCTTTTGGCACAGTTTTGACACACTCTGCTAACAGACATCCAGTCCAAATTTATTGCCAAAGATAGATCCCCATAGGAATGGCAAACTGTCCACACTGTTCCTGTACTGTCAGATACCACGCTCTGCCAGCTATCCAAACAACTGCAGGCAGGGCGCCAGGGAAAACATATTATAACATATTTTAAAACTCTATTTTGACTTACACCTTTGTTAAAAAAACAGGAGACTGAATTTTAAAGTAATAATAATAGAAGAAATGCTTTTGAATTGGAGACCTAGTAATCTGAAGGTAATTCAGTGACCCATCAGAGTAATCACATATAGAATTCTGCAGCCAGTGCAGGAAAGTGAAATGCAGACTCCTACACCTCACCATTAATTTCTTCTTTCCTTTATAATTTAATATTGAACAACGATGAAATATGTCATCCATAACGAGAGAATTGGATGAAGTGATTTTCCAGTAATTAAAAAAAAAATGTATGGAATCTGGGTCAGTTTTCCAACAAAATACCCAACATAAATTGATTCAGAGAGAGACTAATCCATGAAACATATGATTTCAGTTCATTTTCTGATTTCTGAAATGCTGTAGTACCTGAGGATCTTGTTTTCATTATCTAGGCAGATGGAGAGTGATCCAAATTTATTTTAAAGTGAGAGGAGTGCATTGTAGTCTCCCCATGATGGAAAGCATGCTGGACATGATTGAAGAGAGTGTCAAAACTTCAGGAAGTTCAATGTGTAGGTAGAGGAAAAGCATGTTAAATCTCTTCTCTGTCCCTTTCCTTGAAGGAATTTTCTGAGTTGCCATGGTGTTCCCGGCCCTCTCCAGCAGTGATGGGCCAAGTCCCGCTTGCTGTAGCCATGCAGTTGGTTTGCTTGAAGCCAACAGAAATATTTTTCTAAGTAAGAAGAGTGGTTTCTAGCTGTACTAATTGCACGCATTTTTTCTACATTTGTCCAAAAGACTGCCCACTAATTTCAGTGAGCATTAGATGTAGGTTTTATAGCTTATTTCTTTTTTACTATGGTAAATTCCTCCTGGTTTCTGAGATGCTTTTCTGGCAGGAGGTCTGCAAGATCATCCAGGATGCAAGTAACTCTCTGGTAGGATATTTATAGTTTGGTGTTTGTTCATTTGTTTGTTTGTTTGTTTTGGGTTTTGAGGTGTTTGGGTTTTTTACTTTTTCTTTTCTTTGTGGCAACAAGAATTATAATCTTATTTGAAGCCAGACGGTTCCCCCGTTCCATCGTCAGTAAATTCAGCAAAGTAGATTGTGAAATTTTGTTTTTGAGAATTAGGATCTCTGTATTCCTATTTCATTAAAATAATTACAGATTTGTAATAAAGGATTTGAAATCACTCTAATTTAATGGAAGCTCTTTTAATATGAATGATAGAACCAGTACATGACTAATCAAATCTATTAGTGCACAGAAGGGAGATTGCACAGGCTCATTTGTCTTTTTGTCTATATTTTGTATTGTCTGTATCATACTATTTTTTTCCATTTTCCCTTTACCTTTTTTCTGAGCTTCAACTGAACAAATTCACTTATGGTTCATTATAAGACGGTCCAGGAGTAGATTACATAGTGCTTAATGGATTGTATTTCTGCAAGACCATTTAAATTGCATTTATTAGGGAGGTTAGGTTTATAGAAAATTAATACAAATATCAAAAGATTTGTAACATTATATATGAGTCTGGGCTCCATAATTTTAACAGTTTTGTGGGAAGGTCCACCATCTTTGTAGACCATGCAAGTGATAAGTCAGTGAAACAATTGCTGCTTTCTGTAGAGCTTTCATGTTATACTGTTTGCTCAAGATATTTTAAAAATCAAGAAGTCTTATAAAAGTTAATTAGGTCTTTAAAAAAGTGAGGTGTAATCAAAGAGTTTTCGTGTCTGGATTTCGGTGCTAGACTACTGGCATCAACTGCATGATTAAGAGTCACTCTTCTAATTTAGCTATTAGACAATCATTAGCCTGATTACTACGTATTGACTGCTGCACTTAGCTCTCCGATCATACTACAGGAGGGAAAAAAAAAATATAACAGCAGAAAGGAATAATTTACCGATGACAGCTTTGCTTAACAGTTCTCAGAGCTGTTTTGGTTTTTAAAACATTTTCCTTTTCACAGTAAATGCTCACCTTGGCATTTCAAGATGTAAAAAGGTTGTTAGAGCAGACTGTGTGACTGGGGCTGGGTTTCATGCACTGGATGAGGCCAAATGCTCCCTTTGTATCTCAGGCTCTGAAGTCACTCCAAAGTCAGGCTGTATTTTTATAGGAGGAGAAGGTAGAGTTTTATTCTGCTTCTGAGACCCAGAAACCTTGAAAGCCATACTTTAGAAACATTTCCCAGCTCCTATTGAAATCCCTCTATGTAACAGCTTCCTACTTGGAAAGCAGGACTGATGTTAATTTGGTCTGTCTGGTCCTGTCAGGCTGCAAACCCTGGGAGAAGGGGCCTGTAGCCTCAAGTTTGAGCAGTGCCTGACGCGGGGGGACCTGACTCCAGCTGGGGCCTCCAAGGACAACAGCATTAATATGAAGGCAAAGAGGAATTTTTGACTTGTTCAAAGATAAGAGGAAAATCCGTTGCCTTCAGGTTTGCTTTCCAGCAGCAGTGGCACAGCCAGCCCTCTCTCCTGAGCTCTGGATGCCAGGACTGGTGTCCTGCCTGCCTGCTGACTCCTGAGAGGCTTCCCAGGGACTCCTCTTCTGCCCAAGCCTTTAAAACATCTCCTCCCTGCCTGTGACAGCCACCTGCACCGGACAGGAGGAAAGGGAAGCGTGCTGAAGGGAGAAGAGAGAAATCTTTGATCTCCCTTTTTCCCGAGCATCCTCCTCCAGGCTGCTCTGAGCTCATCAAAGTCCTCCCTCGCCTGGGACACCTCACCAAGGCACAGGCATGGGCTAGCAGAGGAAGCATGGGTTCCTCCTGGAGCTATGGCAATCCTGGGAAGACCTCTGTTGTCTTTGCATCTCTTATAATCTTTCTTTTGTGGAAATGAGCCTTAACTGGGCCCAATGATGGATGGCCAAACCAGGCCTGTTGTCAGTGTAAGAAATGGGTTCCGGTGAAATCTAATCAATGCCTTGATTTAATTTGGGGCAAATCTCTCCCTTCTGAGTTTGTTTTGTCCTGATCAGGCTGTTTGAAGATGAAGTCCTTGGAGCATAGCTCTGTATCACCTGCATCAGGGCTGATAGCTGATGGCAACAGCTGATACTCCCATTCTTCCTCAGCCTGGCCCCGTGAGCACATTTTGTGCCAGCTTGTTTGGTGCTGAAATGGAGCTCATCATACCTGGGATGAGCACAGAAAGCATTATCATCCACTGCTTCTGTGAGGCTTGTTCCGTGGCTGCACTCAGCAGCACAGTGAATATCATCCATAGTAAGTAGCTAATTTAGCATCTCCCTTCTGAAAATGTGGTAGTGATGAATAATCAGCAAAGATTTAAATGATCAGGAACTTAGATTCTTTTTGAAAGGCTGAAAGATGAAACTGAGATCTTCTGTTACAATATTCTATGTGTATTATATAATGCTAAGTGCCTATACAGCAACTTAGGTTAAAAGATAATGTGAACATTGTTGCAACTTAACCCCATGTAATGCATTTTCATTCTCCCTGCAAGTAATCTTAAATTATTTTCCTTGTCAGGATGATTGACTGATTCTGATTGAAGAATCTTTTATTGTTAGAGAATACTTTTTTGTTTTATAATTTCCCTAATTAGCTGTAAATCCTGCTACTCCTCTCTGCAAAGAACTGACATCTGCCAGACGTAACTGCCCACATAAATGCAGACCCCTTTGAATATTGCCTCACAAGTTTCTTTCCATATCAAGAGACATATGTGCCACACAATAAAGATAAATGGCTTCAGCTAGGCAAATGATACGCATAGAAATTCTTGTCTCAGATAAAATACCAACCTGCACAAGCCTCTTGGCATATGCAAGCCAGCCTGGACTGCTGGACTGAATGCATTCTGCTGCACAGAAAGGAGAGGGAGAGCATAGTGGAAAGAGAGAAGGGGCTCGCTGATTAATTAACAAGCCAAAAAAACCCAACCCTTTTTGAGGATGAGCCCCTGTGAGCAGCATCCCTCCATGGCTTTCCTGGGAAAGTAGTCCAGAGCCTCAGGTTGTGGGTGAGGGCTGCTGGCTGCTATGGGTGCCTATTCTTACATCGCGTCTCATTTCCTTCCTACTTCTGCTTCCCTTCAGCTTCCTACCTCACTCCGGGGACTCTTCCCCTTTGGTGGGCAGTTTGCAGCTTCAGGAGAGCTGCAGAAAGCAGATGTGGTCAGTGTTCAGAAGCCACACTATGGCCAGAGGGGGCAGAGGTGTCTGGTGCTGGGGACAGTGCCCCAGAGCCAGGGAACGGGGACAGCTGAGCCACCCTGTCCTCCCAGCACAGCGCTGGGCTCCTCTGGTCGTGCCACCAATTAGGACTGCTCCTGGAACAGGGAGGTGACCCGCATGAAACCAGAAAATAGGGCCAGTTGTGGTTTTCTGAGGCTTTCAGCTGTACAAAGGGTTTAGATCAGCTTTGGACAAGTTTCTGAGCTCAAGCTTTTGTGGGGCATGAATCTTTTTTCTACTCACGTCAATGTGTTTTGGATCAGGCCCCTGGTTGGGTTAGGCTGACGCTTTTGATATATTAGCCTGTTGCTGATTAAATGTATATTTCACTTTTTAATTTTCACTTTTTGGGGTAGCCATCGCTCTAATGGAGACCCATTTAGCCATTGCTATAGATCAAAAAAGCCAAGCTTGCTCTGTACAGCTATGGATTTTCCATGGAGCTGCCCATAAGAGCCTTGTAGTTATTAAATCTTTTGTTTTGCTGTCAATTAAAGATGGGTAAACATCAGTCAAGGAAGGGTGGGTTGTTTTTTTTGGCTTGTTAATTAATCAGTGAGCCCCTTCTCTCTTCCCTCTATGCTTTTTCTCTCCTTTCTGTGCTTTATTTTATGTCTGTCCTGGTTTCTTTCTAATAGTAGCAGGCAGCTGTACAGCGTGGACTTCAGTGCGTTAGCAGCAGAACTCTGTGCCTGGATCAGTCACAGCCTTACAAATTAGAACAATCCCTGGTACGCATGTCCAAATAGGAGAGAGAACGGGCCCTAGTTCATTTTATTTTATTTCATTTTATTTTGCAGCACTGCTTTGCACACAGCACACACAATGTCCTTTCGCATTAAGAAATGAGTTACGTTTCCTTGATGACTCACTTTCTTATTAGGTTACATTTGGTATAACTGTTTGAGGCTACTTCTAATTATTCATATAATATTGTCTTATGTATAAGGATGGCCCATTTTCCACTAATTTCTCAACCCTGTTTTTCTTTCTCTAATGGCATATGACCAGCTCCTAACGTAAAAGGAAAGAAAGGAGGGTGAATAAAAGGATAGGGAAAGAAAAAGAACTCTGCTGTACAACCGAAACGGGTAATTATGCTCCTCTAAGCACATCGCTAGAGCCCAGCTGGCACAATTAAAGAAATAGCTGATCAGTTCCAGTTATTGATTCTGCTAACATGTTTGTTCACGGTTGCTTCTTGTCTAATTAGTTTTTTCTGCTTTCTTAGTCTGAAAGCATACCTTTTCAGTCAAATCTGTTTTCAGGCATCAGATAGCAATGCTTTATTTAGACCACTTGCTAGCCATTTATTTTAATGCAACAGTACTTCTGTTCTTTTTTTTTTTTTTTAACCCTCTGTGGGGGCTGGTTCTTTGGGACAGTGTTGAATTTCCTGGAGCTTTTTGAGATAGTCTGAAATTTAAGAGAAGGCTTCATAACAGTGAAATGGACAGATCTGAAAGTAGGGGGTAGGGGATCTCTTGGGAGCACCTAAAAACACTGAGATACCTCTTGCAGGTTGTAAGGAGTTACTGGCTGTACTTGGCAATTAGGGAAGAGTGAATGTTAAGGTTCCATGCTTGCATTTTAACTGTGTGGCCTGGCAATTTTAAATGCTCAGAGATTTCTATTTACCTGAACCTGGTCTTTTTTTCTTTTTTTTCTCTTTTGGGAAAACATCTACATAGAAAACAGTACTTTGACAAAATGGCCCTGCTTCACAAAATGGGGACTGGACAAAGAAAAAGGGAGTGGGAACTTGGTGGGAATCCAAGTGTACCAGGCTTTGTCATTTCTGAAGTGCAAATGTATAGCTATAAAATCTTTCTATTTCAAATATGAGTTTTACACAAAAGTGAAGAGAATTGATATATCAAACCAAAATAATTTCCCTCCTGTAGAATTGGATCAAGTGAAAAGATTTAGAAATACAGATTTTTGCCCCGACTCAGAAACGGCAACAACAACATAGAAGAAGAGATCTTGGATGGTTTTGCAGGACATAAAATCTATTTTCTAACCAGCTCTACTTCTGGTGTTCCATTGTGCTGCTGAGCAGCTCTCACTGAACCTCAAGCACGAACACATTTCAGTGCTGGATAAAGATTTATATATTTCAATGAACAGTAAATGGATCATTGGGGTCAGAATAACTGTTATATTTAAAAACACCCAACAGGAGTGCTGCAGTCTCCATGACACAATGTATGTGTCTGCACACATGAATGAACACAATAGTCTAAAATGGATAGTAGTAGTCTGACAGATTTAAAGGTGCAGAACATAGGAAAGGCGTCATAATTCTTTAACTTGAAAGTATTGTTCAGGCAGTGATATCTTCAGAAAAGAGAATTGCTTACTGCTTTATGCAAAGAGATTTGAAGAATTGCACTATCTGGACTGAGAAAATAAAAATTCCTTTTGTGTTTGTCTGTATCATACCGTTCTTAAGATTTCTTTTTTGGGTTATTATAACTTAAAAATACAGGCTAATATTAACTGCTTTCAGCACCCAGAAATGTATACATATTTTAGATATTGCAGTAGTTCTTGTCTTCATAATTGACATTACTCTTTCCTGTTTTCCCATTTTCCACTCAGGGGGAGAAGCCAAGGAGTATTTCAGCTGTTAGCAGATGAAACCTGTACCCTACCAATCTGGTTATCATTCCAGGAGCACACAGCACAAACCTCCAAAAATTTTTGATACATCTGAGCTCCATCACTTCTATCCTGGCCAAAATATTCAGTGCAGCTTAATCCCAGGTCTTGACCCAGCCTCCCTTCCTCTGCTCCCCGGGACACTGTGTCCCTCCTGATACCTGAATCCACCTTCTGCGGGTACCTCCCTGCAGCTACACATTCTCCAAATGTGGAGGTGTGGGGAAGGAAGGAGGAGGTGTTAAATGTGACTGGGATAGGTGCTGAAGGGCCAAGGGAGCTGCTGCTGCATACTGGGATGTGCTGGTAAGGGACTCAGGGGGTGTGGGCGCCTGCAGAAGGCAGCTGAGCTGGTACAGGGTGTAGGACAGCACTGCCTATCACTGGGGCACTTGGGGTGTTTGATCTGCCTGGGGTGCAGGTGAGATGCCTGGACAGGCCATCAGAGGGGCCAGGAACAGCTCCCTTGTTAAACAAGGGATTTGGAAAGCTGATGTTCAGCTCCCAGCCCTGTCACAGGCTGCCTGGGGGACCGTGAGCAGGTAACCTTATTTCACTGTGCCTCAGTTTGCTGTCAGTAAAATGCAGAAAGTAGAGCAAACGTGCTTTCCGCTGCCTGAGGGGCTTTGTGGGGATGAAAGCTTTGGGGTGCAGGGATGTGAGGAGCAGGGCAGCTCGGGGATCCAAGGAAGAGGGGCTGCCTTTGGCAGGGGGCTCTGGCACTGCCGGCTGTGGCTGCACGCGGTGCTCAGCCAGACGTGGGCCTGGCTGACCTGTCTTTATTGAGCCTGCGGCTCATTGTGGAGAAGCTTTCTCCTCTGCCTACCATGAAAAAAAAGATGTAAATTGGAAGGGTACAGCACTTCTCATAAAAACTCTGTGCATTTATATTTAAACACTGAAGTCACACCACTCCCTATTGAAAAGCCCTCAGCTCCATTGTTGCACATGACTAGCGCAGAAAGAGGCCATTATACTCCACAAAAATGTATTTTCCTTGCTCATTTTCCTGGAAACAAAACCTCCTGAGCTCTGGTGGCACAAGCCTCACCAAATGGTATTGATAAAGAGGGAGAAATTGCACATGGCACCGAATCACCGCCTCTGTCTGAGAGGGAAGGAATAAAGCTCCGAAATATGGCAGCAGATGCCTGTGAGATTGCCTTTGTGGCAAAGCAGAACAGTTTACCAATAAAGCTCTCTCTGGCTGTTATAGTTGTGTTCAATAGCAATGACAGCTGTCAAGGAGCTCAGGGACTTGCTGGGATGCCTTCAACATTTTAATCACTCCAGCAAAGGAACGGAAAAACTGTTTGTGTTTGGAGCGCTGTTATTGTCATATGATGTTTAAAAAGAATCAGTAATTATTATTTACCCGAAAATGAGAAGGAACTTTTAATTGTTGCAATACAGCTCTTGTTTCTGTAAACAGAAAGGACAGGTCCTCTCTCATTTTAATTTTGAGCAGTTAATTGGTGAAATACATAGCCCCTTTTACTATCATGCTCTCAATCTTCAGATGATGAACTATTTTTCCCTGTGAAGCTCAACTGACAGGTTTTAATATTCCATTAACTTTACGGTTTTACTACAACATCGCATCTTGAGACACTGGGGCACTTTGATTCAAACTGCAGGAAATTAATTTTCTCTCTTTTATTATACCACCAGTAACTACCTTAAAAAAAAGAAGAAACTTTAAAACTCCCAGTGACATGAGTATAATATGTAAAAATGACAGGAAGAATTATGATTTTTTTTTTTCCATAAGAGAAGGGAAAGGGGGGTGTGTGTAATTATAGTGCTGAACCATTGTATTCAATCTGAAATTAAGATACTTTTCTAAGACATGAAATTCACGTAGTCAAGAAATGATCATGATGGAAATCTTTGCAGTTGAAAGGTATTAACAGTTGTTAACCCCTTTCCTTGCAGCCAAAATGTTTTGACTGAATAGCTCTGCAAAAGAGGGGGAAAAAAAGAAATCACAGAACTTGGTGTTGGAAGGACTGAACTTTTTGATCTTGTCTAAAATGACCACAGCTCTTCCTGGGAAGGAAAAAAAAAATATATCAACTTGACTCGAATTTTAACTCTCGTCTGAATGAGAGTTCAGTTTCTTGGTAATAGTCTATTATGGCAAGAATCTGAAAATATAGTGAGACACTTGCTAGTTATGGCAGTGTCTTAGCCTTTGTTTTAGGGGCAAATACAGAATATACAGATGAATATAGCATATGGATTCATCTATATTATGCAGGAATATATATTTTAATATAAGAGTATCTATATATTCCTTGAACACAGGCAAAAAATTGTGCTAAACTGGGCACCTGTGTGTGATGCCTCTGGTTACCTCCAAAGCCCGGCAAAGAAGCTGGGACTGCAGAAAGGTGAGGGAAACTTGTGTGGAGCTGGGGGAGGTTTTGGCCCATCCCAGAGGAGAGGAGCTGTGGGACATGGACCAGGTGGAGAATAGGAACCACACAGGATGAGCAGGTGTCAGGACTGAGGGGAGAGGAAAAGGCAGTGGTGTTGGAACAGCATTTCACTGGGGTGGTGCAGTGCTTCCTGAGGAAAGGTTAGCAAATGCCTGTTGGGAATGGCATCCTGCTTTGGGACAGGAGGCTCGGTGGAGAACTCTTGATTTGCCTTATTTATTTTTAAAAATTCAGTGATTAAAGTGGCACAAGATGTTTAGATTTAGGGAAATCTGTCCAATCAAACAACAAAAGAGAAGATGAAACAGTTTCTGAAATGCAGTGGTGTAGCCCATGTTACTGGGATCATGGAAGAACACATATGGGAGGATTTAAAATGTCTTGGTTCTGTTTGCTTTTTAATTTCAGATCAAACAATGATTTCCAGGCTCCCATGCCATAGAATTATTTTTAGAATGGGATTACACACATGAAGGTTTCTTTCCACTTACCTTAAATTTAAACAGAAAGCACTTTCCCATGGAGTATTGCGTTGGGTTGCAAAAGACTGGGATGTCTGCACATCATCAAAGACAGCAAGTGACATAATTGCTGCACAATTTGTGGCTCAGGTTGAGAAGGCATTTCAATTGCAGGAGGACGGATCCTGCCAGCAGAGAGGTTTTGGTTGCAAAGTATTCACTGGCTCTGCTTTAAAATGAGAGTAGCTTGGGAAAAGCTCATCCACAATAAGGAAGTAGATTTCTGCTCTGTTTTTGGAAGGCAGGAGAAAATATGAGCACAGCTTCTGAGGAGATCAGGATGAATTCCAAAGAAACACTTGCTCTCTGTTGCTGGAATTAAGGCAAATAGAGACTAAATAATTTGAAGGTTCTGTCTTCTCTTCTTCAAAATAGTAATATTCTAATAATATTGTGTCCTCTTAGGTCTATCCTAAAGAAAAATTTGTTCACCATCTTAATTGTTTAATGAATTCTTGCTTACACATAAATAATAAAACAGAAGAACATATTTTACTCATACTTTCTGTGACACCTCTGTTGGATTAGGGGTGACCTGGGAGTTACAGTTTCTGTCTGCTATTTTCACAGGGCTTTTAGAAACCAATCCCTGCACCTTTATATCCATGGGTGAAGGATTAGTCATGTGGAGAGGAACCTGTGCAAAGTAAGCAATGTGACACTAATATTCCCTGCTGAGGTAATAACTCCACTTTCACAACAGGATGAGTAGAGAGGTAATTGAGATCTCAGAGAAATTAGTTACACGCACATTGCAGGCGGTGACTGTGGCACTGCTAGCTCCGTGTTACCATAGCGTAGTAGCTTTGGCATAGCTTCCATGTGTTTCATAGGAACACAAGCAGGGATTTATAAGATTCTCAGTGCTATAACATAGTGTGGACATATTGGCTGCTTGAGAATTCCACTGAGATCTGGCAGATAAACGTAGGCATTTAACAACAACTTTCCCAATGAAGTCTTCTGCCCCTAATCTACATGTTTCCCATTGCTTGAGAAATTCTAGCATGAAAGTGTTGATTAATCCACAGAAACTCTCAGATAAAAACTGTCATTCACCCTTAACCAGCCCTGTAGCCTTCTGTGATGACTCTGTATTTATTACTGATATGAAATGTTGTCTGTGAGGCGATAAAGGAGAGCAGAGGATCCTTCCATGGCGGTGTCACAACATAGATCTGCTGTCAGCTCTCTGCTGTTTCAGCCAAGCCAGCACAGTGGAGGGGAATGATAAATGCAACTGTTTCACAGCAAAGGCGTGGGTTTGAGTTTTGGCTAAAATTGGGGTTTGAGACAGTTGTTTCATGTAGCTCTTACCTATCCATGCATCTTCTGTTATAATTCGACATCCATGTAGTCTTCCAGCTTAATCCTCATGAAATGATGAAGTAAATTCAGGTCATCTTACTATGGTAATTCTGAGCCCTGGAAACGTTACTCCTCTGCTCTGCTTTGATAGCTAGTGAAGAACCAGCCTTAGTGAAACATTATTGCGTTTTTACTCTCAACCGTAAGTCCAGATCCTGCTGAATTTAAGTGCCAGAGCTGTCACCTGCTTGCGTGCCCACTGAGGAGCTCCTTGCTCAGCACCAGAGCCACCACCACGCAGGATGCAAGCAGGACACCTGTGCCTTCAGGATTTTAGTATCAACAGTACAAACACTGGAAAGAGATACAAGTACTTATTGTTTCCTTTGATTTATTTGTAAATGCTTTTTGTGGGGCAAGTCTACTGCAAAGCTGCTTTGGAGGCTGAAGCTTCCAGCACTGGCACAGCTGCAGAGCCTGGGTGGGGCAGTGGGGGCTGTGGGACAGCGTGTCCCTGCTCCACATGGGGCTCCTGCCACGCTGTCCCCTGCCACTTGCCTGTTGCCATGGAGAGCAGATTTGGTCCCGCACGCTCATGGGTCCCGCGTGGCTCTTCTCTGCTGGGGTAATCTGCTGTCACCGTGGTCATCACAATAACTGGGCTTTCTCTTTTTTAATTTTTTTTTTTTTTTTTAATATACTGTTCTCTGTACCATGTCTCGTTTTCAGCTGCCTACATACGCTCTTGGTGTCAGCAGCATGATGTGCTACTGCTCGTTTAAACTGGGAGACAAAACCCTGATGTGCTCTGCTCACAAAATTGCGCGGTACTCGTGGATATTCTGCAAGGTTACTCAGGATACACACGGCGCTGTTTCACCTTTTGTCGTTAAAGTGATGTAGGATGAATATCTTTCAAATGGAAAGACAGGCGACCGGAAAAAAAAAGGGGGAAAAACATGTAACAAGATCAAAGACACAAATAGAACAAAATATGCACAAGAGATCTCATCTGAGATCAAAGATGTGAACGTAATTACCATGAATAAGACGTGCAGAGCTCACCAGAACAGAATGGTTTGTGCGCCTGGAGAATTCTGCAGAAATAAACCATTCTGTGGGAAATCGAGCGCTCCACAGAGTGACGAAAGGACATTTATTCTGCACTGGAGGGGGAATAGCACAAAACCCACCATTACAGCAGGGCTGCTTATTTCTGCCTGACCCTGTGCAGGGCTGCAGCAATCCAAGTAGCTCAAACGAAATCTCTGAATCTTTTATGCTACAAGATTCTGGTCTGGGGCAAAAAAAAACCCCAAACCCCAGCTCTTTAACCCTGGGAGGTGTGGAGTTCTTAAACTGACATTTTCAAGGGCAAATGTAGTTTTTGTGTTATGAGTGCAGTTGGAAGAAAAACAGTTGCTTCTGTTAAGCTTAACACAGAGAAGAATTGTGCAGAGCATAAATCATTTCTTTTCACTAACCCTATTCAGTCAGGGATTGTGATTGTATTTTTGATTTTTATGGCTGTTATGTACACGTGTCCACAGGCCCTAACAGAAAATCCTTAGAAATGCAATAAATAAATAAGTTGTCTAGGAGAAATGTATAAGAAAAGTTACAGTGACTAAACTGAAATTGCAAACTGCTGATTCTTCTTTATGAGCTATATGCTGGCCGTAGATACAAGAATATTGTTTGATTTTTAGTGGAGTTACTAAATAAATGCCACTAAAAGTAGAAAAGAAAAAAAAAATCTTTCTTCTTCTTCATCTGAGAACACATATCTGGACACTGATCACACCTTCCAATGTTTCCAGATAAGACGTGCCTTTGCCATGAATATCTCAAACCTGATGAAAGCATGGAAATTCACTAAGTTTTAGGAGTGATTTTTGGTTTACTACCTCTCTCTTTCTGTTGGCATGACACAGAAATTCAGACACAGGTCTACATATCTGGCTTCTTTTCACTGGGAAGAGAGGTCAGAAAGGAAATCAAGTACACTGAGCCTACTCTCAAGACTTATTTTCACAGAAACTTTATTAGAACTCTGTTTAGCATGCAGATGATTTTATTTTAACAGTAACCTAGTCCATCTTTGTCCAGAAATACCTCCTTTAGGGAACCTGGAAAGCATGTGCAGTCTAGAAATAAGTATTTCCACTCCATTCTTCTGACTGCTTTGTTTTTGGGAAGAGCCCACTGCTGTCCATAGGTTCTACTGTCTGTGACTGAGTCAAACACTGGAAGTACAACCATTGTCTGTGTCAGATCTCACACTGACCTGTGAACTGTACATCCAGTGATGAAAATCCTGCTTTCCCATGACAAGGGACTTGCTGTCTCCATTGCAAAATCCCCATCAGCAGTCATGGCGTGGCACTATGCCACATAACATCTTCAAAGGATCATTTTTGCACAGGGCACATTTCTTCCTCCATGATAAAACGGTGGGCTCATTCTGCTATGGGTGCATTTTGCAGGTACTGTAGAATTTTTATGGCATAACAATAAAATTAAAACTGTATCATTTTCATCAGGCAAAAAAAAAAATAGTTTACTTAGTAAAAGATGTACAGTTTCTCCTATTTTCTTTGCAAGAATAGGCCCAATTCTGCCTTCAGTCATATCCCCATGATCTTTATGAAATAGAGGGACACAGAATAGAGGTGAAGAGATAAAACGGAGAGAACATTCTGTCCTTTTGCAGGAGATGTTACTTCACAAAAAGTGCTCTTTCCAGTCTTTATGATGTATGATATATTATCTTAAGATCATCAGTTGCTGTCAGACTGGAGACTGAGGAGAGTTTACTTTGTGATGTTCACTACTCTTTCTGTTCTCCTGCAAGCCTTTACCTTGACTTCAGTTCTCTCAGGAATCTGTAAACTCACTCATAATATAAATTTATATATATATCTTTTAGCTTGGAGGTGCTTCTAGCATTCACAGATGCTTTCAAAATAAAAAGTATGCCCATGGTCATGGGCAGCCTGCTGTAGGTGACTCTGCTTGAGAAAAGGGGTTGGATCAAATGACCTCCACAGGCCCCTGCCAGTCTCATTCAGCTGTGACTCTGTTTGTAACTCCTCAGTCTCTTCATTGGGATTCAGGTGACAGAGCAATAGAAACCTCTGTCCTGTTTTATTCTATAAATGTTATCCATTCTACAAAATGGGCTCCACAGGAATGGCGATCACAAACTTTGTAAGTGCTTCAGTCTAGTGTATTTAGTTATTTTCATTAGCTAATACTATGGATTTTGGTTCAACTAAGTGCTTAAATGCCAAAGGCAGGCACATGAATAATCTTGAAGAAGTCAAGAGAGGTGCTTTTATACTCAGTACTTAAGCTTAAGTGCTTGGCTGAATAAAAGCCATACTCCTGATTTTCACTAAAACAGTCCTGAGAAAAACACATGGTTTGTGCAGCAGAGAGATGGGTGTATGTGAGTCTCTACCTTTTACATAGCCTTTGAAATTCTGATGCTTAGCTGAAAGCATTAATGCAGCGTTATCTCTCAAAACACAACTCACTGCTTAGCAATGAAGTAGACTGAATTTTGGACAAACACCATCTTGCCCAATGACCAAATAGTTATTTTGGTTTTCTTTTATTTTTTTTGGACTGAGCTATTTAACCTATTTTCTGGGCCAACATCAAGAGAAGAGAAGCTCTCCTCCCCGTCACCTCATCCTGCTATTCAAGTATTCAGTCAGCTCAAACAATTTTTTATTACCTGAGAGTTGCTGTAGCTCATGGCAACTGTGAGCAGCTGTCAGAGCATCACAAGACAGCTAAAAGGCAGTATGGCAAAAGAAAGCCATAGATATGATCTCAACTCTCCAAATATATATCCCTTTTTCCTTTTTTTTTTTTTGACTCATTACACTCAGGTTTCATTGAATATATCTAAATCGTAAGATTAAGATCCCCGTGCTCCAAAGCCAATAACAGCATGTAACTGTGAGCTTGTGCCAGCCGTGCAGAGGGAACCAGGACTGGGACCACTCACCACGTCAGGGCACGTGGGCTCATCTGCCTCCCTTTAAAAACACATTTGCTGCCTTTCTTGCATCTAAAAAGTTCTACACATCCACAGCATTTAAATAAACAAACCAATGAGAGCTGGGTTTCAGTACAGAAGGATCAATTCAGGGCTTCAATACAAGCTTGGGTCAGGCCTTTGTTTTGCGGGTGGCAGTGCTGTCTCTGCAGCACGGGACCTCCTGTTTGAATTGGCAGTGTCAAAACATTTTGATCTGCCCTCTCCCTAAAATTAAACCCTTCCTTGCAGTTCCAGCAATGAAAACAGTTTTACAGTGGGCGTTAAGATAATGCAAACCTTAGCTTAAATGGAATCAGACCTGGAGTGTGTGTATCAAAGACTATTTGAATTACATTCAACACTGTTTATGGGTTCTCAGGAGTTGCAGAGCCTGTTAAAAATGAAATAAAGCTTATGGAAAGGGGCTTATGTTTTCTATTCCGCTGAAAAAGAAATAAAGAAGAAAACATATTTGTGCCTGTTCAAAGGCTGCCCAAGGACAGCTTTCATTCTTTGTGACCCAGTTACATTAAATGCTTTCACAGGAACTCCTTAGATACTTATTAAAAAAAAAAAAGAAAGAAAAAAAAAGAAAGGAAAACACTGATCAGTGCTTCTAATCTTCATTCTGAGGACACATCCAGGCTTGGAGCCATTGACAGGTATCTTGCATCCCTGGTGACCTGTACAAAAATTAAACAAAGCAAGAGATGAGCAGCACAGGATATAAGAAATAAACTCTGTCCATGGAACTATTAAATGCCATAATTTAAGATCATTTTGTTTTTAAGAAATAGTACAAGCAGTTGTAACTTTTGCTAGCACAAGCTGACCTATTGCTCTTACCCTCTTTCTCCAGTAATTTTTTTCTTCCTTTTGGGACAATGTGAGTCCTTTGAGTGTTTTTTCTGGTGTCACCAGACCTCCCCAGTCCAGCTGAAAGTTTTCGCTGGCTTTTGACAGAAGGTAGGAAATGCTGCATTGGACACACAGTGAAAGTGGTGCTTGTCAGAGAGGAACCCAATCCCTTTGAAACTGGTGGGCCTCGGTCTGCCCTGTGGCTTGAATCCTGACTGGGTTTACACAGGAGCTCACCCCTCTACAGATATGGTTGAAAAATGAAGTGTGTTATAGACTTCACTATATCTTACCTAAAACCGAAATCAGCGTGCTGTGCTTTGAGGGACAAAAGGCAAAGCTCTTTCTGAGACTTTTTTGGTATTGTATCTGAGTAATGGTGTTTGCTGTTTGTGGAATATGAAGCTGGAAGGGTTTCTAGGGAGTTGTGTTATATCCCTTCCTATCTCCCAGGGCTTCCAGAAGTGAAAGAGAGTACACAGAGCTCCAGAGAGCACTGGGCAGCGGTACTGCATGTCCACAGTGACAGAAAAAGCCTTTTGTGGAAACTTGGAGTCCTTTTGGATATCTTGTAAGTGACTGAAGTAGTCAGAAATATTTTCTTTTTGGTGCTTTTGTTTTCTCATGAAGGAGGAAATACAAATAAAGCCTGTTGTAGTTGCTTGCTGCGACTTGAAGAAGATTTTCACTATCCACTATACTAATTCCCCTGATACTGTGCCCTCTTAGTTTTGCCAAAATTAAAAAGATTTTTAAAATTTCAGTGTTTTCTTGATATGATCCCTGAATTCTTGTGTTTTTCCGTCATATGCATATTGAGTCATTGATATTTTATGTGTCACACAGAATGGTTGAGATATCAGAGAAAACGAATGATTTGCATAAGCATCCCAGAGGCATTTTTGGCTTCCCAGCATGCAGAAGCTTTAGTCTGTTGTCTTCATCCAGAGTCTGCTGTAGTGCTGCATGCCAGAGATGATAATTCACTTCGCGAAACATGATCAGAAGAACCTTTATGGAGGTGTGACAGATGCAGCTGTAGCCATCACTTGAAGCACTTTTCCATAACCTTAAAAATGTGTCTCCTTCTGATTTCCTTTCTTGATGACTTTTTTAGGTATTGTTGAGCTGCAGCTGTCATAGGCAATGAAATTCCTAAAAAAGCAAGGGAATAAAAAGGTTAAAGTGCCCGCAGCCACAGTTTCAGGACTTAATTGGACACTAGCTACTCAACTCTGAGCATTCCCCCAAAGAATGGTGGAGTTCTTGCAGGCTTCAAACAAAGGAGATGCGTGGGTTGGTGCCATCTGCAGCCTAGGGCTGGTGGAACAAAAAGACGTTTGAAGAAGAGGGAAATTCTCAGAGATATGGTAGAATGGGAATGATCAGAAAGTAATCAATCATTAGGGTGACATAAATCACAACACACAAGAGCCCACAGCCAGGAGATGTCAAACACCGCCCGCAGCGCGTCAGTCTCTCTGGCATCATCACTTTTGTGTGCCGTGCCACTGCTCTTTTGTGGGCCATCCATTTCGTGGGGCGATGACACCCAAGAATGCCGCGCTGCCCCTTGCTGGCTAATGCAGCTTTATGATTGCGCACCCTAACGTGCACTTGGGGCGCATTCATCCCATGACCCGAGCGAACAATCGATTGTGAGCTGGGTGCCAAACCCGCCAGATGTTGCTCGATCTCATAATTACGTTAGTGCTGTTGCTCCAGTGCAGCAGCATCGAAACAATACCGGCCAATCTGGGGCACAAAGAGAGGCTGCAGCTCTCATGTGGTCCTCTGGCCCACGCTTGACATTTTTGCCTAAAGCTCTCAGATGTTAAACTTAATTTCTCTTCCTTGATTATAAACAAAATGATCTGTGCACAATATTAAAAAAACATTTATCAGCTGGAAAACAGCAAAAGGCATGGCATAAACTCACATAAATGTTAATGAAAGGCAGACAAAATTAAGCAATAGCATTGTATTCTTTAGGCTTTTACTTAAGAGAATCTAGGAGAGGCGGTCAGAATAGCACCGGAGGATAAGCACAAAAAGTACTGTTTTGAAATTTACACCAACTCTCCTTATTGTTTAAAATGCAGGTCTGGAAGTCCTGTGAAATGGAACAAGGATAATCCTCCTTTAATTTATTCCGGTATTGATCATCAGATCAGTGTAAATCATAAATCCCTTTACTTCAATAGAAAGGCTCCATTTTTCTACTGTTGCACATAAAAAGCCCATGAACTTTTGGCTGCCTAGCTCCTTCCAAGAAACCGTACAAAGTGGTTAAACAAAGACTGTGGTGGTTGTCTAATGGGGTCTATTCCTCTGAGTTAGGGTGATGCTGTTTGGATGGTCTGCAGGGCAGTCTGAGCACAGGGCTCCAGGCCCCAGTACAAAAATACTGGAATGCACAGGACTCAGATTGTTATGCTTCATCTTGTCATATTGAGCTTTAATTTGCTACTGGAGAGCCGAAATACAGCAAGGACGTTTTCATCCCATTTTTTTTCAGCCCTCAGCCCCCCAGATCACTGATGGGAACATTGCCCCTTTCCTTCAGGTGCCTTCCAGCCTACAGAGCTCCAAGACCTATGCTTGAGCTCTGCAGCACTGGTGCTGGACATGGGAGCAGTAGGGCTCTGCACAGCCCACTGTAATTTTCTTCTTTTTCAAATAAATGTGGTGAGTTCTCATCAGCAGCAACTGTGAAATTGCAGCATTTTCCTTCCCTCTCAATTGTGAGCTACAACACGTACCTCAGACTAGGCCCAAGCAAAATTGTAGCACAGGACAGGAACTATCAGCTAAAAATATTTTCTAAACAATGCAAGTTGGCCTCAGCGTGCCCTACTAATATTATCCGTCCTGCACTATTTTCATTTCACCTAAGAATATAAAGTCATGCCACATGTAAGAGAAATTTTATTTCCTGTGCTGCCACAGTCTTTTAGCATAATGGCCCATGTAGATCAGTGGACAAATATTACATCCTAAAGTTTCAGATAATTGCCATCTTTATGTTTCATATCTGATCTTTAATAAATGTTATTTTACACAGTGCAATTAGACTTCAGGATGTAAAACTCTGAGAATAATCCTGAACCTTTTTGCAGAGCTGGGTATTTTCAGGGTGCGCTGACATCTAGATTCTGATCTAACTAATGGCACAAATCTCAAGCAATTTCCTAGAAATCAGTACAATTACATCAGCACAATCCCCATAAAACTGGGATGAGAGTCAGACCTTCATTTCTTTTCCAGCCTGCTCTAGAGATATAGTATTTTCCATTTAGTCAACTGAAGAGAACTGTAAAGGTAAAGAAAGAAATGATAGAACTAAATTTTACTATTTAACATATGGGAAACTTGGTTATTATTTTACCATAAGCACACGCAGGAAAAAGAGCATGCTGCAGTAAAATGGAAAAAATTCACCTCAGGTGTTGTATCATGAAATCCAAGGAAGTGACATCAAAGATTAAACCTGGCCCATTTACTTTTAAGCTATTTTGTTTAAGTATCAGATTTTATGTCTGGAGATTTTCTCTAGTCTGTGAATTTTATTCCTTTTTGTAAGCATAAAACTGAATAAGGATCAAGAAGAATTTATTTTGTCGCCTCAGTACCAACACAAGACCCTCATGTTGGCCCCTGAAATTATTTTGACAGTTCTGGGTGTTGGATATGGAGCAGCTGCACGCTGGGGTCAGTGTGCACAGCAAACGTGGTGCTGGGTGGTTTTAGCCAAACAGGAGGCAATTGTTTGCCCATGGAGAGCCCTGGCTCTCCTCCTGCCAGAGCAGCCTTTTGGTTCCAAGGACAATCCCCTGCAGTACCCAGTCACATGGAGACAGTCGTAATTCCGTGTGGGACAGCGTTGTCTCTTGGTCCTTGCTCTGTCTGGAAAGGAGCAGTAGGAGTGCCAGTGCTGTCCGGGCAGGCACAGGTGCCATGGTGTCTCCTCACACCCCGTGAAGCCACAGCCTGTTGCCGGCTCTGCTGCCTTCTCTGGGCTGAGAGTTGCTTCCTTTGATTCATCTCACTAGTTCAGAAGAGCAAGAGAAGATGCTTAGGAAATTACAGGAAAACTTCTAAACTCCTATGGGAAAAAGAATTAAACAGACACTGAAGGCCACGTTTTGGTTAATAGGAACCAATAGGGAGAACATATCAGGGATAGGTGACATTGGGACAGTGGGAGAGGTGGCTCTGGGCTGACCCATTGCACCAAGGAGGCACCAAGGAGGCACCAAGGAGGCACCAAGGAGCCCTGGAAGTCCTTGGTACATGGAGGTTTCCTTTGGGGCTCTCTGGCATAGGCCAGCCCTCACCCCTGTCCTGGTGTTTTCTGGAGATTCTACCTGGACTTTCAGGAGCTAGGGAAATCCAGTGGAAAGTTTGGTGTGGTGAAGATGTATATCTGTCATGTTGAATTTTGTTCCCAGTCCAAAACTGAAAACTTTCTTTGTGAGAAGAAGTTAACTGGAACTGATGAAGTTTCTTTTCATGGATTATTTAAACAGTACAAGATGTTGTTAATGCTGAGTTTCTTCCATGTTATTTGGGAAAGTATGTCTGATTATGTAAATTAAAAGTTTCTGCTTAAAAATATTTTTCTTGAGAGATTGCAAAGGCAACACAGTAAATGAATTAAGATCAGAGAGTCTTGCTCAAGTGAGAAGATTGCATAAGTAACCGCATGTGTTATTGAAAAATACATATTGTTTACAATGTATTCTTGCAAGATCCTTAAATATTTCACTTTGAGGTTTGCTTGATATAAAATATTGCATTTGTTCAAGCTGTCTCACAGGCTGGGATCTAAGCTGATTTGCAGCTACATGCAGATTAAAACCACTATGCTGTCCCACTGCAATTTTGGAGTTAATTTGGTTAGTTTCCGTCTTTTTAAGAGAAACAAGAGAGTTTTCAAACCAACAGGCATTGACTGCTTACCTAATTAAAAATGTATCCATCTGCTGGTTTGGTGGCTGACTTGTTATTCAAAGCATGCAGATCTAAGTAGGTTGATTTATTTATGAAGACCTTATGACACTGAGAGATATGCACTCAAAAACATGCAAAAATAAATGTGGTTGCAGATGGGTAGACACACACAGATCTTTATGGGGTTCTAAATAACAGATAGAGAGAATTTGGAAAATGTGCTTTAAAGGGAAGATCCTTTTATGTTGCTTTCACGTGTTTAACATTTCGAGCTCAAATAACAGAGCAGCCAGAGAACATGTTGTGAGATAACTCTAGTCTAAATATCCTATAGTGCCTTTTAAGTTGTGATGATTTTTTTCTGAAAGCTTAGTGTGAGTGATAGACTCTGAAGGAGATGCGTTTTCAGCAATGTTTTATTTAGAGAACACTTTAAAGTGAATTTTAATTAAAGGAGAAAAAAATCATTAGCACTCACAAATATCATGCATTGGAATCAGGCTAAATTCTGTCTTCTTTTATTTGATTTCATTGGTGTATTGGTAGATGTGTCCCAAATTAAGTTTCTTAGTAATTATGCTCAAGCTTTGGAAACCTCAGGTTCCAATGGATTCATTCTCAATGCTACAAATATTGTTGCAATCCTCAGGTAGATTTTATTCATCAGTTTATGGGCCCTAGGAAATTCCCAACGTGATGAAGCCATCAGGAATTTCCACGTGGGGTGTGGACCTGCTGGTGTCAAAGCTCACATCGCTCCACTGGCGTTGAGACCCTACACTGATAAGGGAGTGGTACCCAGCTTGCTCAGAGCTCTCTCCACGAGGCTCGGTGTGTAGGCGGTCTGCATCTGCCACCTGAGAAGTGTGAGGAAAATGGAGAGCACCATGCCTGGGACAACTCTGGAGTAGCTTTACGGCCTCTGGTTCTGTTTACAGCACAGTTTCCAGTGGGTCCTTTCTGTTTTTCCTTCCATCCACATGCCTGGCAGCGTGTTTATTCAGGTTTTGTACGTGTTTGCATGCATGTTTGTGCTCACTGGTAAAACAAGCCATTTTATCCAAAATAGACTGAAAATGTTTCTTTACAGAACACCTTATCATGTTGGTGTCCTCTGAAATTGAAACTGTCTTGCACCAGATGATAAAGTTGCTTTCAGAAGAAATGTATTTCTTACCAAACCATGCATTGACAATCATGCTCAGCTTCACAAAAAGATAATTCTCTAATCCCAAAGTCAATTTAAGCTGGTTCCCCAGAACATACATTCTCAGATTCCCTTTGAATTTCTTTTTATTTCCATGTCAAGACAAGCATGTGAGTTTTTTAGTGCCAACAGAATATAGAAACATGGTTTGTATGTAGATTAGCCAAGGAGGATATTAGACTGAACTGCCTTTTGGTAGGAAGCCATTCTGGCATTTCTTTGGAAAACTCTAGAGATGTTTGAATAATCCTTACACTAACAGATGTCACCACTGGGAATCTGTTTTACTTTTACAGCTCTTTGTTTGAGTATCTTGCTGGCATTTTTTTATATTTTGCAACAGGGTGTGTGTGTGTGTGAAACTCAAACAAATCTGTATTTTCTTTTACTTGATTTCTCCCAAAGATATATGTTGATGAAAGTCTCAGATAGTCATCAAGGGAAGAAAACTCATAAATTTTGCTATGGGTGTTCCTTTTGTGCAGAAGGGAGAGGACAAAAAAATGACCAAGAATCCTTTCCTTTTGTTTCCAGCGCATTGCGAATGACTATTTGCTGTTTTCCTGGTCCCGCGCAAGCCCTGGAAATGGGGGACAAGGGATCGCAGTGGGTCAAGGCAAATAGTTAGTCACACTCTTTCGTAGAATTGAACCCATTGTTCAAGCAAGGCAAGCAAGTTTTCCACTACTAATTTTGGTCTGCGTTAGAAGCTGTGGCCGGTGTGGTTGTGTGAATAAGGATTAGTAATGGTGAGTGGGCACGGGAGGTAGCTGAAGGGGTGGCATTTTTGTGCCTGTAAAAGTTGTAGTGGTTGCACATTTCTCCCCAAACTTAATATTTTTGCTTTTTATCTCAGAACACTGCAAGAGGACTTGTTTGGGGGGGAAAAAAAAAAAATCATTGGAAATATCAACTGCATATGTGTTAGGAAAGTCTTACAATCGACTGTCTTGGAAAAGCAGCACCAATGAGTAATTTCTAATGGAAATCTTGCCTTAAGGTAGAATCCAGGGAGATGTGTCCCTGCTCTTTATTGCTGTTACAGATCTGTGTACAAGAAAATACGCTCAGGATTTGGGTCTGACTTCCATTAAAGGGATGAGATGGTTACTGCCGAAAGAAAACTCGGAGGGAAATGGACTCACAAAGAGTGTTTGCAGCTGGAGAAAAATTGTTCATGGTGTCATTGGTGTAGGAAATAGGAGGAATTAATTTGCATGCCAGAAATTTAAAAATCCTCAAAATGAGGTTCATGCCTGTGAAACATGGGATACAGGTACAGACCCGTGCACATCTTTTATTCTAATGCAACAGTGATGTTCAGCTCCTTGAGAGTGGATTTGAGGTCTGGTTGTGCTAAAAGCTGTACAAGAATATCAGTGCATGACAAGACCCAGCAGATGGGTATAAATAAAAAGAGAACAAGGAAATACAGGGGCAGCATTTCCCAGCACAACAAACTACCTCATTCTCTGAACTCTTCCAACATCAGTGACAACACTGAGGAAAATAACGGCTGCCACTTTTCTAACATAAAAGCCAGGGATGGGATTTGTTTAGTTTTTTTTTTCCCCATTGTCCTTGCAGTTTTTCATTTCTGTGCCTACCATTTTGCTTACACGAAATTAATCCAGAATTTACAATATTCTGCCGTAAAATAAGTGCAAATACTGAACTAGAGCACACACATATATATACACTCACTTCTTCCAGTTAGTGGTTCCCCCTAAAATAGGACAAATAATTTCTTAGATAATAAACAATCATTCTTTCATGTCTATTGGCAACCTGAAATCAGGACAGAGAAAACTTCAGATCCTGAGGTAAGCTCATCATTACTTTAAGGCTGGCCTTAAACTCACAAGTTCCACACTTCCTTGCAGATGTTACCACAGGGAACTGCACATCTCCACATTCTTTGCAACAATGGCACGAGAGGCACCAGACGCCTACAGATCTCTGACAATGTTTATTTGGCATCACTGGTTTAATGTGGACAGTTACATACATCCAGCTTCAAAAGTGTTGCTGCAGTGGCTGTTTCAGGAGGTCTGTGCAGAACTTGGAGCAGACCCCTTCTCCCACAGGTAAATTCCCAAAATTAACCTTTCTCCTGTCCTGTGAATATATCAGTCCTGCCTGCATGCATAGACAAAAATGCACAAATACTTTCCACTTTTTGGAACAGAAAGCAAGGATTTTTAAATTTAATTCTAAAGAAGGACAGGGTCTGCCCTACTGTTAAAAATAGCACACATTAAAGAAGAAGGAGTGGTTGGTATTGCCTCTTGCTTTACACACTTTTCTCCTATATGACTGCTAATATTTTGTTCATAATAATGGGTGGACTATCTCAGATAGGATGGTTTAATCTGACTTAATTAGGATTTACACTTTATTAGTAGTGCCAGAAATCTTCAGTGCTCTGTAGGGAACCTGTCTCTAGTGCAGTTTGATTGGTACCATCATTGCATAAATAATCTCTGAAAAGATTGCTGTCTCTGAACACACAGAATAAAAATGAATTAGAGCTCTGGCACTCTATTCTTCTGACAGTTTTACAAAAGAGACAATTCAAAGATTTTTGCACAAAAATTATCTTTATTTATACAGAATTTTTAGTGGTGCAATTAAAGTAATCCTCTAATTTTTTTTTTAATAATACCTGCAGTAAATTATGGCAGGAAACGTAAAATTCCAATTAAAAAAAAAAATCTGGAAAACACTTTGTTTTAATTTATATTAATTTAGATTTATTCTGTTTCACGTGGAAGGCCCAGTTCTGTGTAACTATTAAAGCTTAGTAGCTAAGCTGCTGGTAAAATTCAACTTTATGTTAGAACAGGCCAGAATCTGGATCAAAATCTTAAACTGCGACCCTATTCTTGACAGAGAAAATCTAAGTCTGCCTGCCTGATTGTTTCCCCCAGTGCAGAAAAATGGGCGGGAGCTTTTAAAGAAGTCTGGATGCTGTTTGTCGTTTTAGCTTTACCTTTCCAGTTCAGCTAAGCCTCCTCTGAAACTGCTACAGGCAGATTCCCTCTACTTTCTGGCAGAGGCTCTTTCCCTGACATTTGTTTCATTATTAATGGCACACGCTGCTCCAAGGAGCCCTTCGGAGGAGGCTGCCCCTGCACATCCTGTCTGGCTGCTGGCCCTGGCCCTGCCAGCAGCTCTCCCACCACCAGCACCGCTCCTGCGCCAGCCCGACGTCTTCATCCCGGGAACTTTGATTTTCTGGGAGCTGACGCTACTCCCAAATGATCCTGACTGAGTAAGAAGCACAGCTGCTGAGGACAGGCAGTACAAAGACCGAGATATTCGAAAGCAGTTTGTAATAATTAAGGTGTCTGTTAACCTCCACAGCTTTAAATAACCTTTCCGTGCAACATGGACAGGCACGTTCCTCTCAGGGTTGCCAAGCATGTGCTCCCACTGCAAACAACCTGCAGCCTTATACAGTTATTTGCCCTGGTTTATTGGTCACACTTTCACAGGAAAAAACCTGCAGGTCTCTGCTTGCCCCTGGCCTTGCTGAGGGTGAGAGCTGCGGTGAGCTAAGCCTACACCTCTGCTGCAGAGGTGGGTGCTTGGATTTGTTACATTTGATCTGCTTATGCACTGAAAAGCAGTAATACCTGTTTTGATGTTTTGGTGTATTTATTTCTCTGTTCCATCCGTACTGCTTCTCAGATTTTACCTTTTGCCAGTGCCCTTTTATGTTTATTTATTTTAGAAAACATAATCTGCATCGTAAACACTTCTGGATTTGTAAATATCTTTGGTGATAGGATTTCCTTTCAGGGACCTAGTAATGGTGTATTATAAATTTTAGACTAACTATGATATTTGAGTTGTGTTGTCAGGACCAATGTAATAAAAGATACTTCTTCATTTGTCATTAAAATCCTGTTACATTTCACTTATGCTTCTCTAGCTTCCCTTAGCACTGCTGGTTAGAAAAGACAAAAAATCTATGCATCTGTCTGTCTGTATGTTGTCAAGTCACACCGTGTGCCTACTCTGAATAAAGACACTGTCACAGGTCCTGTAATCAGCACCAAGGCAGTAATGAATAGGAAAATCTTGTGATGATGATTACGATTAACAAAAGGAAGTGTAAATAATCTACAGTGCTTTTTTTTTGCAGAGTGGATTTGCAAGTGAGCTATAAACCTGATCCTTTTCTTATTGAGGTCACCAGCAAAACTCCTGCTAATCCCAGCTGAAACAAAATCATTCTGCCAGCTTGATGTTTATAGAAATGCATATTACCTTTATGGAGATGTTCTCCCGCTACGGCTTTCTGTATTACAGCCTGCAACTTCATCTAAAGCAAACATGACCTGAGGAATGAAATCTTACTCATATCAAATAAAAATCTGTTATTCTCAGATAGCTAGCACTAAATTTTGTCAAGTAATCTACTGGCAAATGTTTAATACTCACAGATCCAAAAGAATCAGTAAATCCAGGGAGTGAAAGGCTGGGCACATCTGAGCACTTGTACTGGGAAGGAGCCGGCAGTGACTCTCTGGTGCCAAACGTGATAAAAGTGCACCTTTGGGGCATTATTCCCTTTGACAATGAGACTCTGTGTGTGAGTGTTACACTTTCTGGGGTAATTTTACACTCTTTTGCAAATAGCCAAGTAGTGTGGAGGAAGTTGTGTGGGAGTGGAGTAAATAGGATCGCATTTTTGTCGGAAAAGGCTTTTCAGAGGAGATGGGTGAATTTTTCCTGCAGGCTGTGGAATTGCATACTAAAGGAAGAGCTTGTGCTTCCTTCCCCTTGCTTTTTTTTTTTTTTTTTTTTTTTTTTTTTTTTTTTTTTTTTTTTTTTTTTTTTTCCTCCTCTNACTTTCCCCCATCTAAATGTAGTGCTGGGCCTCAGGAGGCCCATGAACACACAGAGCTTCCTACTGAGGTTGTCACTTGACTGACAGCAAAAAGCTTCTGGGGAGATGGACGAGCATGAGTAGGTGGACATAGAAAAATGGAGAATGAAAAGATAAAAATAAAAATAGAACCGAGTGTTCATCCAGAATCACAGCCCTTTCAGGGGCTGTAATATTAACTTATAAATGTTGTGTTTCTGATTGGAAAAAATGTAAAGCAACTCTGTATATAGAAGCATCCATGTGTGAGAGACATTTGATACCCATTCAGAGTGATCTGTTAGAAATTATTCTTACTACAGAGATACATCCAAGGCAACGCCCTTGTGTCAATGCCCAATTATTTAGACACTAATATATTCCCTCGGTGCTTTAAAATACGAGGGGAACAAATTGGGAGTGAGTAGGAAATACAACAATGTTTCAGTCCTTGCATTTCGAGATGATTTACAGTTTCTCAGAGGCTCCGTGTTTGTGTGTTCATGTGCCTGTTTGTCTGTACCACTCGAGTCCTGATCTCTAAATAATTCGGCCGGGGCTGACCTCTCTGAAGCAGACAGGATCAAACATTTAACACACTCTCATAATTATTACAGTGTCTGCTGCAAGTGAATACAGTTTCACCGAGGAGCTGAGACAAATATAAGATCTGAGACAAATACCAGAGACGCTGGCTGTGCTTTATTGAGCTGCATTAAATTGACCGTTTAAATGGTGTAAACTTGATGATGGTGCAAACATGATTAGTTCCCATCAAAGCTAAATCACTCCTGATAGTGAGTTACAACAACATAAGTTGGCAGGTTGGCAGCAGCGCAGGCTGCTCAGGTAATAGGCGTTTAAGAAAAATGTAACAGCTCCAACGGCTGTAACAAAATTTTAAGGAATAAATTTTGATGTCAGATACTTTGTTGAAGGGTGGAGTTACTGGCTGAAGCTGAGAACAGGATTTAGACCAAGTATCAATGACATCTGTTAAAACCAAGCTGGGCTTTTACGATTCATTGAAATGACACAAAGTAAGGAAATTGTGATTATTTTGGCAAGACTTCTTAAAAAAACCCCCACATACTGGAGCCAAAATATAGTGGATTTGGTAGGATTGCAAACATTTTATTTTATGACATTTGCAGGACTTTTTTACATTGTCTGTGTTTATTTTGTGACTTTTTTTAACAAATTAAAATTGCATTAAATTACAGAAAAAGAATTTAAGGTTTCAAAGCATTTTATATATTTTAATGACGACTGACTTTTCTGGCATTGCCACAAAAATAACTTCAATTAAAAAAAGAAGATGTTTTGATGCTCCACCATTCCCATAAAGTTTATCCTGACTTGTAGTAGATCTGTCAGAGGCATCAAAGATGTGAAAGGAGGAACATTCACATAGTTTTAATTGAGGACTGCCTATATTTTTGTGTAAATAATAAAAAAGGCACTAAACCTTTTCTTCCTTCTCATTAGGCCAAGAATTCTTGTAGATAATTAAAGTCAGGAAGTACAAGTTTTAACAGTTGCATTGACTGTGCTGCACTGTTTTCTAACGCCCATTATCCAAGCAGCCGCTTAAAAGATTTATTTTCTACGGAAAGAGCAAAACACACCAGCTATCTTTGCAGGGTTATCTTTAAGATTCTGCCAGTGGGAGCTCCAAAAGAAATGTTCAAGGCAAAGGAAAACAATGTAAGCCTCAGAAACAGGAGCCTCATTGTAAATACTGTGTTAATAAACCTTCTTTAGCACTTTTAAGAGCCAAAAAATGCATCCTCCCTAGATCTTGACCTGAAATTAAATCCGGTGAAAGATACTCTATGTTTTAAGCAAAAAGTATTAGTAAGGGCGTGTTTGTAAGTATTATGTTGCACAGATATTTGAATTTGGGGAAAAGTAGAGTGATTTAAAGAGAAAACAACAGATTCTGGGCAGGCGTGTTTCCCAATGCACAGAATTGCTAGTCAAACTGTAAGTTGCTTCCAAAATATTTTTTTTAGCTAATCGAGCCTGTACAGGGCTTCTGTGCGGAAACTACAGCTAACGCTGGCAAGGATTCGTTCCATCCCAGACGGAGGAAAACTCCTCGGAGAGTCTGGGTGCGATTCCTATTGCGGGACGCTGGGATGCAGCCGGGGGAAGGAGCCCGCACGGAGCGAGGGCAGTACCGGGGGTGCCGAGAGGGCCCTGCGGGGGAGAGGGAGCTGCACCCACGGGAGAAGGGGGAGAGGTACCGCCTCCGAATCTGCGGGAAACTGAGGCAGCCCCGCCGCCAAGAGCCGCGGGTGGGAGCGCGGGGGTTCGGCGCCCGGAGAGGGAGGTGCTGCGGGAAGCGCCGGTTCTGGAGCTTCCCAAGGCTCAGGCAGCGGCACCGAGAGCGGCGGAGGGACGGAGCATCAGGGGGGCTGCTCGGTCTCCCCTGGTCCCGCAGCGCTGCCCCGGGAGGCGGCCGGGACGGCCGGACAGACAGACAGGTCCGGGGGCAGCTCTGTGAGCACGGACTGTTCAAGGACAGTGCTCAGCCCACTGACGCTGCCTGACCCACCCAAGGCTTAGCGGGCTTCTAGTAACTACGATTTTGTTGTCAAGCCGCATCTAGGGAGTAATTTTTCTTAAGAAGTAGGATGTTAGGAGAGTTCGGAGCAAAGCGGGGCTGTGGCTGAACAGCGCGGGTTCCCGGGAACAGTCTGAGGGCATCAGCCCACACAGGTGTCCCTTGGCACGGCTCGGGTGGGCGCGTCCCGTACACGGCTGTGGACAAGGGGGATGTGCACAACCTTGTGCGTCCCGATGGATCTTAGCGTTCCGAGGGAATCGCGCCGAACCCAGCTTTCCCACCAACCCACCCCGCCCGGCCGCTGCCCCGGTGCATAAAAAGCGTGAACGATTGACATCTTCGCGGGGAGCGGCGGAGCCCGTTCTCTGCCGCTCACCGGGGAAACACCGCCGAGAACAGCCGCCCGCAAAGCCCATCCCTGACCGTCCCTGTCCATCCCTACCCATCTCTGCCGGTCCCTGTTCATTCCTGCCCGTCCCTGCCGGTCCCTGTCCGTCCCTGTCCGGCCCGG
>VZRN01000356.1:2417939-2602702 GCA_013397935.1 Dasyornis broadbenti
CGGCGGCCGCGGAGCTGCCCGAGCGGCGCTGCGGGGGCCGCCCGCGGTGCCGGCACAGGTGTCGCGGAGCGGCTGCAGCTTGCCCCGCGCGTTTCTCCGCAGAGCCACCGCTGCCCCGGACGGGCCGGGCCGCCGAGGTGCAGTGCTTCGGGGAGCGGCGCCGGGGCGGCCCCGGATCGGAGGGAGGCTCATGAAACCGGTTCTCCCGGGAGCTCTCGGCGGCTCCGCGCCGTTCCCCGGGGCCCCGGTTCAGCCCGTTCTGCGGGACGGTCCGACGGCGGCTCCGCGGGGAAAACCCGCGGCCATCCCGCGGTGTGGGCGTGGGGCTCGGTCCCCTCGGGAGCCCCTGCCAGGTCTCTCGGTGTCCAGCCGTGCTCCCAGGGTCCCGGAAAACAGCGATTTTCAGCCCATCACTGGCGTGCGGGCGCGCTGTCCTGGGCGGCGGGAGGTGCGGTGCCCAGCGCAGCGGGAGCGCTCCGGTGAGGCGCTCCGGTGCTCCCGCAGGTGTGCCGCGACTCCGCCGCTCCCCTCCGCGCCCCTGAGCGGCTCCCGTGCGCCGGGAAACGAACGTGCGATTCCTCAGAGAGAGTTTCGAAGTGTTTTAAGATATTGGCGCGGTCGGAAATAACATTTAATTTCAAGTGGAAGGTGGATGCGATTGTGCACGGCACATATGGAAACGTTCAGGTAAACCATTTATTTTAATATTGCCTTTTGGCAGCTGGAATTTAATCTCTTTTATTTGTACCTTTCTGCAGTTACCTTGCTGGATTCCAGATCAGTTCAGGGAGAGCTGGGGTGGATAGCAAGTCCCCTGGAAGGAGGGGTAAGTTTTAAACCGCTATCTGATCAAAAGGGTAAAGGGGGTGATTAGTAACTTTCAGAGAGTCCTAATGGCTCGATTATTGTTGATTGTGGTGAGGAGGTCAGATTTCTTCCCTGGCTTACCAAGTGAATTACTCTTTGTTGGAGAAACTCTATACTCCCTTTGGATAGTTCTGTCATGAAATAAGTGGAAACCAAAAGGGCAGAAAAGAGGTTTCAGAATTAAGAGATTGGTTGAGGCATGGGCTTAGATGCCTATTTAAAACTGAAATAGCAACAAGAAATGTGATCTGCCGACTGAATTGGCATTCTTGACTGCTATTGTTTTATCTGTGGACCGTCTCGGCTGGGAGATGTTCAGGGCAATTGCCATTCTATTTCTGGATGAAGGAGTAGGGATCAATACACACGATAGACTTTTTGTTGTGATGGGACAGTTGTCCTATTTCAGGGTGTAAACATGATGTGTTTTGGTTTCTGAACAGATAAACTGCAGCACGGACTGCTTAACTATGATTCCTTGGAGTTTCTTTTTGTGTACTTTTACAATTGCCTTACTGAAGAGAAGGCTGCTCGAATGCACTGCCCAGTGGTGATGCGGTGACGTTAAGAGGTTCATTGCTGGGGCTTAGAGTCCCTTTGCTTAGAGAGCTGCACACAAGGTAGCTTTGTTTTTTGGTTTAGCTTTGTATTATTGGATGGGTACTTTGCTGCTCCCTCATCTGTGCCCCAAACTGCAGGGTGCCCAGTGCCTCTCTGGGAACTCCTTCGAATGTTGGACTCTGGAGTTGCTGGGACCTGGAGGAGACTGTACTTCATGGGACTTTCTTTTAATAAGCAATTAGAAAGGCTTTTGCTTTCTTCATATGAACAATTTAAGCAGAAATGCCAGCAATGCACACTAAACACGAATGTAAAAAAAAAAAAAAATCCCAAATCCTTTTAACATTAAAGGAGTAAAATCAGCTTCGAATCCTTTAGCAGAAGCAACTAAGTCAAAGTGTTTGAAAAAAGAAAGTGCTGAAAGATTAGGACCTGTGCACAACAGAACACTGGATTCTTCAGGAAACCTACAAATTTACTTTTTTTTGTGTGTGTTCCCACTTGTAATTAGAAGAAGCAGAGCTAAGGAAACAGCAGTGAGCGGAAGGAATCCGAAGCTGCATTGGCTGCTGATGCATTATGCATAAGCTCTGAATAACCATAACATGGGAGAATGGGGGATTGTTTTGCTCCCCCATTGTTGTTCTGGGTGAACTTGACTACAGTCCTGGCTTGTGCTCCGCCTGAGCACACTGTGCTGTCCCCAAAACTCGGTTTTTCAAAGAGTAGGGAAGTGATTGGCAGGCCTCTGGCAGCACCCACGGTGCACACTCAGTGCTGATTGCAGGCAATTGCCCTCATCTTTTGACAGTGTGGAAAGGTACAGCTCTATCTCGGTGAGAGTCAGGCTTCCTTGTTAATCCTGCACCCTGGAAATGTCAGTTAATGAGACGGGGTCTTTCAGATGGCTCTCCCAGGGATATCTACGCTGTGTATTAAAACAGAACCTAAAATACAAGTTTTAATAAGTCGGCAGTGGAATCAATGATCACAGGACAGCTGGATATTATTAATGGATGTTGGATTCCCCCTTTTCCCCCATGTTTTTTCTGAAAGCACCATGCAAGCTTGAAGGAAAAATGTGTGCTCTTATTGTGGACGTGACTCGTTTCACTAAACCTACATACGTGTGTTCTATTTTTAAGCCTGTAGTGAAAAATTTAAGAGTACATGGTCTGTCTCTGAGACACAGTGCTTGGAAAGCATTTACTTTAACTTCATATGCTGCAGATTTATTTCAAGCAGCAGAAACAAGCTCCTTTATCTTCCGGGGAAGAATTTGTCCTTCAATGTTTTTCTTTACCTGTGTATACTTCATTGTCTGCTTAAGAAAAGGTATTTTTCTAGATCTGTACTGCACTGTTCCTGAGGTGTGAAGGTTGTGTGGATAAGAAGGGCTGGAGATAAACATAATCATTTAGCAGTGACTAGCTATATAGTAGCCCTGGAGGGATTAATGAATTACATTATAAATGTAATTAATGATCTACTCTTGCATTTCACAGTTGAAAAGCAGGTTTTGTGCCCAGAATGTTTTAATCTACATCATTAAACTGTGGGAAGAGCTGAATTATAAAACTTAATTTCAGCTTGAAAGCAAAAAGTTACAGCTTTGACCGCATACTTAAGAGTTACAAGTCATTTACAGCGGCTGGAAGTTTTAGGCTGTAGTTATTTTTAACTCTGTCAGAAAGATGCAGTTAGGTTTGTTTTGTATTTGTGTGTTAACGAAATAAGAAGCCCAACTCTGTGCATTTGTGTGTTGGTCAGCAGATGGGTGTGTTGAGAACCCGATCCAAAAACTTGCTGAATTCAGTTGCTGTGTGTCTGTTGACCTCAGCGGTCTCTCTATTGAATCCTCTAGCAGCATCCTCCATTGTGTAAATGCACTAAAGGAAATCCCATCAACAAGTATTATTTCCCTCTGTTTCTTCCTTTCTCTTGTACCACACACAATATTGGGAGCGTAGACAATCTGAAGATAAGCAGCATGGAAAGTGATGGATCATAAAGACAACATTGTAAGAGTAAACTAGCTCTGTGGTGCTGTAAATTAAACAACTCTGTCTTCTTACTAACAACATGTTACACTTTACATTGATAGATGACTCCTTAAGATTTATTTTTTCCTTTTTTCTGGAAAGGAGTGACATGCTGAGTATTGATTTCCCCCCTCCTTCATTTTAATTTGCAGTTATCTCTAGGCAGCAAATAAAATATTATTCTTTCTGCTCCTAGTGACTCATGGTGCTAACTGCTGTCATTCTATAAACGGATTCAGCTAAGCTGGAAGCTTTTTAAGTAAAAAATCACTTGCATAAGAGCAATCCTTGTGAGAAGAATGCAGGATATTATACAAGAAGCCCCTTCATGTTAAGAAGGCTTCTGTTTATCAAAGCCATAGCTTCAGTAGTTCTGAAAAGCACTTCTGAGAAGTCTCTTTAAAGTTATTACTGTTTTCTAAGCATAATTTTATATGCTTCATTGTATTGTCTGCAAACCTAGTCAGCATATCATTATCTAATATTTTTTATAGAGAGGGATAAATTGAATAATATAAATTGAAGTGCTATGGTTTTGCTGTTTTGGTTTTTTTTTCCTGGAAAGATTTCTTTCCCTAATGTCCCTACGTTCCCTTCTCTCCCTGCCAGTAGAGCACTGTGATAAACTTTCTTCTGTCTATGATAATACTTTAACCAGTTTTTTTCGGAACTGTTGAGCACGTGTGCTATCCTTTTCTAAGTTCATTATGCCGAACTCCTGCATCTCCTCCTTCCATACCCGCCTTGGATTACATGTGTTGTTGTTGTTTCATAATCATGTTGCCTGTTTGGCACTTCTGAAGATGCCTGAACTTGATTTGAGGGGTGTAACAATTTTGAAGAATGCTGCTATCCTGATCTTTCAGCACATTCCCTCTCCACTAACTGTTTTGGGATTTTGATAATACAAATTTAGCTGTTTCCTGAAATTTCCTCCAGAAAAAAGATGCGTAGTATTTCTTCTTTTTTTACCTTCCCACTAGTAAGAAACTCTGTTCGGATTACAGAGTTATAGTGGTGTTGCTGGTAGACTGATGTTGTCTCCTTACCTGTTTTTCCTTCTTCAAGAGCTACCGAAATCAAGGACCCAGTTCTCTGTAGACAGCTATTTCTGCACAGCTCCTAAGTAAAGACTTTGCTGTGTCTGTCTGGGATATTTGGTAGCCCAGGAAAGTAGTTGGCAGCTTAGAGGAACGATAAGGGATGGCTTAAGAGTTTTTAAAATACGTGGTAATGATGCCTGAAATGTGGATGTCACTCTCTCTGTGTGACTAAGTCACGCCGTGTCACCTGTTGGATATTCCCATGTGCAAGGCGGGGTCCATGAGATATTTCCAGCAGAGAAAACACTGCAGGTTCCTGCTGCTCTTTGAGTCTGTAAAGTCCTGCAGGTAGCCCTGCACTAGGTAGGGTCCTGTGCACTGAACTGTAATGCAAATAAACCTAGTCAGTCGATGGAGCATTCTTGGGATTGGTTCAGAGGGCCCTTGAAACATGTGCTTGTTCCCCGAGCCATGAGGGGATTTGGAATTTGTTTCTCCTGAACAGATACTTCCATTAATGTCCAAGTAGATGAGGTCCTGGCTATGGCTTGGTCTGCTGGGTTGGTTGGTTGTTTGTTTCCCTTTAGTGTAACAAGTGCATATTGTTTGTTGTGGAGCTCTGTTGTTCCGTTTAACACTGATGTATATTTTTCCCCCTTTTCCTCCCTGCAGTGGGAGGAAGTGAGCATCATGGATGAGAAGAACACTCCGATCCGCACCTATCAAGTCTGCAACGTGATGGAGCCCAGCCAGAATAATTGGTTACGAACTGATTGGATTCCCCGTGAGGGGGCTCAAAGGGTTTATATTGAAATCAAGTTCACGCTAAGAGACTGCAACAGCCTGCCGGGTGTCATGGGAACTTGCAAAGAGACTTTCAACCTTTATTACTACGAATCAAACAATGATAAGGAGCGTTTCATTCGCGAGAGCCAGTTTGCCAAGATCGACACCATTGCTGCTGATGAGAGCTTCACCCAGGTGGACATTGGTGACAGGATCATGAAGCTGAATACAGAGATACGGGATGTGGGGCCACTGAGCAAGAAAGGGTTTTATTTGGCTTTTCAGGACGTCGGGGCCTGCATTGCTTTGGTCTCTGTCCGTGTGTTCTACAAGAAGTGCCCGCTGACGGTTCGGAACCTGGCGCAGTTTCCAGACACCATTACTGGGGCTGATACCTCCTCTCTGGTGGAGGTTCGCGGCTCCTGTGTCAACAACTCGGAAGAGAAGGATGTGCCAAAAATGTACTGTGGGGCAGATGGTGAATGGCTGGTGCCCATTGGCAACTGCTTGTGCAATGCTGGCTATGAGGAGCGCAACGGAGAATGCCAAGGTAGGATGAGCCATATTGTACTCTTCGTTGGGGCTTAGTGGAATGCGTAATTGAATGGGAGATGAGAGGAAATGGAGTAAAGCCAGTGATTAGCAGCCCTGTGGGATGTGGTGGGACAGAGGGGTTTAATGAAAAAGTCCAATAGCTCCAGGTGGCAAGGCTAAGAATTATATAATGCAAAACAAATGATACTGCTGTAATAGGCAGAAGGTGAAACACATTTTCTAGCAGACGCCTAAATTTGATTTGGCTCGGGATAGTCACCAAAATGTGAATGACTGCGAAACAGTGCAGTTGAGCTACTGTTGTTTGAAGAGACAAATCTTTCAAGGGAACTTTGTTAAGCACAGGAAATTCTGGCAAAGACGACTTTGGATAATGCAGTAGGTTAAGAACCAGTCTGGGAGGCAGGACAGGAGTTTTAGCTGGATTACTTTCCCACTTTGGGAAGTGGAAGTCTTTGGTGTCTTACTTGTTGCAAATTTTTAGCACTAAATACCCTTTGATATTTGACACTGCTGCCTTTGTTAAATATTTTCATTTCTCAGAGAGTCTCTATTGTCAGTTAAATAATAGAGGTGCTAGGATACTCTTAGAAATGCTTAAAGTCTCCACCCCACCCTCCCACACACACACCATCCTGTGTGCTGCAGAATTAGGGATTAAAGTTTGTATAAAAGACAGATTCGACTAAAAGAAAAAAATCTCAATACCTATATTCTCTTCGCCTCTCTTTTTCTGGATAAAGAAGCTGTAGAAGGTTAGGGAAGGAAAGAAGAGAGTTTATAAATAAAATATCTTTAGCCTCTGCTTTGAAACTCTTGCTCATGTAAGCATAAATTAAGATCAAACTTAAATGGATTCTTGCACAGGTCAGTGAGCTTAATTTTGCTGGGTGCTGAATTGAAGGTGCTCGGCTCCTTAGGGGATTTGCAGCCATGTTTTTAGAAAAGGTTCTTTGGAGCCAGTTGCCTCACATCTTGGTGTATTTTTCACTAGGGTGTTTTTGTCATCTTGAGACTGAGAACAAGTTAGCAAAGCAAGTAACTGGCTGCTTTTGTGATGGATTCCTAAGAGAATGGTGTCTTTTGAATGTCCTACTTGATTTCTTTTAAATGATAATTTACAGTCAATATGAAGTTCATTATTATGCATTGAAATTAAACTTTGGTATGAAAGAACCTCCACGTGTGAACTTCAGCTTTGATTTCCAGTGTTTTTGCTCTCCTACAGGAGCTTAGTGTGGCATAGTGGCAACAAAATTGCCATGGGTTGTACAGAGGACTGAAAGATGAGCTACACAATGCTACAGTATCCTGTCTGGGGTAGAATACTCTGGTACTTCTAGGGCTGTTTCTGTCGGTTTTTCCATCCTGTGAGATGGAAGCTTGAAGAGCTGTTTGTTAAGTGTGTGAACCTGTGGCTGTACTGCCTGGGTGTTGCCGGTGAAACCCGTGGTGGCTGGGGAGATGCTTTACTCTCTTACAGCTCAATAACTTCGGAGCAAAGCTTGCTGATACTTTACTGGCCTGCGTTGTGAGAGGAGGAAGTGAAGGTGGGAAGCATTTATTGGTTTATTGCACAGAGATGATTTTACCTTCTCCTAAAGGCCTGTTAGGTCAGCACTGGGTCACTCTGATTGCCACAGATCATCTATTTTTCAGTGTCAGTGGCCCAGAAGTGGTGAACTAATTGTCCAACAAATCCTGTGTTGTTCAGGGGAGAAATCTCTTGAGGTTTTACTGATGGGCAGTGGTTATAGTGGCATGCTTTTTAAATTTGTTTTTGTAGCATTGGACTAGACCATGGAGATGACTGTCAGCACAGCTAAAGGCTCTCAGCTGCATCTGGGGATGTTTGGGCTCAGGAAACCCAATTCTCCATTTCCCAATTAAAAGGAAGATCAGGTGATGCTATGTTGACAAAGGTGTTAGAAATGTTCTGTCTCTGGGGCTCCCCAGAGTGAAGTTGGCCTGTGTTAGTCATTTTGAGAACATTCGAGCCAGCACATAATTGAAAGTGCTAAACCCATTTCATCGGCTGTTATTTGTGGTTTCCTTTTCTCACATTTGCCATTCTCCAGCCAGAAAAATTTGCTGGGAAGCTCCACCTGATGAATTCATGCTCACCAGAACTGTGCAGCCTCGCTCTGGTTTCCAGTGAGGCTGTTAAAGCAGTTTGGCCTTTGACACCACTGGATGAGGTTTCCTCTTTTCTTTCCCCTCTCTACTTTATCGCTTAGCAAATGTTCTGCTCTAACAGATTTTTGGAGGAGAGGAGGAGGATGAAGTGAAGAGGATTCCTGTGGTTTTGGTATGGAGGATTGGGGGCAGGGGAAGAGACTTGGAGTTTGGGAAAGGCTGGGAAAGGGTGCTGGGCTGGGGCTGGAGCTGGTGAGCAGGTTCCACCTCAATTGTTTTTCAATAGGTTGACTGTGGCAGGACAAATACAAGGAAAGGTCAGAGGTTGTCCATTTCCTCATCCATCTTCCCCTGTGATCCTAGGGTCAGAGTTAGGATTGATTAAGAGCTTAAAGGTTTGACAAAAGCTCAGTGGACAGGAATAGTTCGGGCCAGTGGACTGGGGCTTTGCACTTGTTGGGAGATCCAGAGTTGATGCTGGAGCTCCTTGCCTTCTCCTGGGACCTGCTCCCTGCCACGCAGGGCTGGGACAGACCAGCTGGCCCTGCGCTTGTCCTGCAAGCTGCTCCAAGTTCGCTCACCCTCCCAATTTTTAAATAATATGTTTTCCTTGATATTCTTTTGCCTAATTTCTGATGTGTGTGTGGGAAGCGTAATGGAAAGCCTTTTCTCATCTAAAGTTGTTCTCGTAGTGGGAGTTAATGACTTTCTGACCTCAAATGGGATTTTTAAAATACTCTGTCGGTGGTATGGAGGTGGTTGAATACGATGACAAAAAACTGTCCTTTCTCTGACTGCTATTTTTTTCCAGCTGACTTTATTGATGATGATTGTCTTACTGAACATCCCAAAGTGTGTGTGTGTATGTATATATGCAAAAACCCGGGACAGGAAGGAAAAGGAACTAAGTACTTAATCCCTATTTATTTGGGAAACTTCACAGGTATGTCACGGCAATGGTTCTGCAAAATTGGTTCTGATCAGTAGAAATTTTAGGTGAGCTCTGACTCTCTGCTTGCAGATGAAACTTGTAGCTGTGAATTTGATGCCCAAAAAATTCCAGTTTGTTATTTCTATTACTGTTTATTCTCCCTCAAATGTTCTGTGTTAGTGGCTATCCATTTAGAAGAGCATAAATGTGGAATATTGTTGCTGGAAGATGACTATCCCAACTAGTGGCACATCTCAAGGTTTAGGGAATTAGTGCTTTAGGGCAAAGCTGAGACATAAAGTAATTTTAAACTTCACTTGTACACATCATTGTTATGTAAATTGTTTTGTTACACATTAATAAAATGTGGTTTGGATTTAGTTATGATTTCCTTATGATAAAACTCGTATCTTTCTAACTCAAAGGAGGAGGGGGAAAACAAGCAGGAAGGGAGAAAAGACAGATTAAAGAAGCAATAGACTGTAGCCATCTGTGATGATTTTGATGCTGTGAAATTACAAATCTCAATTTTAGACCTGCCATTTAGTATAAATATGTGAGACAGTTGAGATTTTTACTGTGATATTGTAAAGGTTATGAGAGCCAACAGCTTTGTCTTCATCTACACTTGCTTTTTCTGAGTTGTGAATTGGCCAATTGGCAGAAAATCCAGTGTCATTTAAAATACGGCTCAGTCCTGGTTTCATATTACTGCTGTTTTTAGAATTTTCCTTCGAACTTTGATAAGAGCATCCCTAAGAAGTAATAATTTGAATGATAAGATTCTTTTTATCTCAGAGGCTTTGAAGAGTGGCTGTGATCATTGAAAGCAGCAGTTCAGTTTACATCAGAAGGGTACAATCTAATTATATGTTTTTCTGTGATAAGATTTTTGGATGGTGGGTTTTTTAGGGGTGGAGAAGTAAAGTAATTTGTGTGTTCTTTCCCATTTTAGTCACAGATAATTTTTTTGTCGGAATAGCACTGATGTACAGTCTGGCTGCACAAAAGGGTGATCAGAAGGGTGACTAAGACTGTGCAGATTTGAGATTTTAGAAGGATTTTTTTTCAGGTTGATTATTTTTGGCAGGGGAAAAAATGCACAGACTCAACATGTTACATTTTAAAAGGAGCTGAGAAGATGGAAGCTACAGGCGGGGCCTGGGAGTGATACTGAAACACAGTCTGTCTGAACCAAATTTAGTTGGTTCCTTTCTCTGCTGATTTGGTCTTGTTATGTTCTCTTGTAGCTCAGTAGATCTTCCAAGGGTTACTACCTCTGTGATTTTCGTGTGCCACCTGGCGCATTTCAAAATCTGCATTTAAGTGTCATTACAGGAGCTCTATTGCTTTTCTCCTGCCTGGCCTCCTCAGAAGTCAAGTTGTCAAGCAGTTGTCCCTTCACGTACTTCTTGGAGAAAGGCTGAGATTGCTGCCTTTTGAATTTCTGACAAAGCTTCTGCTAGTACACAGGGGAGCAATATCTGGTCCTTATTCTGTGTGTTACTGGTAAAAAGCACGGTTCCCAGAATCAAAGCCAGATGAGCTGTTGTGGTGGTATGAATTTCATGGTGGGTCTGGGTAGTCTTTTGTGGGACCTTCAGCCCATCTTCTGGTTTTTGTGTGTTCTTTCAGGATTTAAAAAAAAAAAAAGGCAAACCAAAACTTTCCAGACAACTCATCCAGTGTGTGATGAGTTCAGTATTTAGATCTTGGCTGGGTAAGGGTTATTATCTGCCTAATAATATGCCCCACTGAGCTTGGTCTTTATTGTGCTTGTGAGATGTGATTAAAGAAATGCTCAGCATTACACGAAGGTCTTTTGAGACTGCATCAAAAAGCCCCCCAAACTTGTGAGATAAATATCTTATCTGGTTTCGTCCCATTATGCCACATCCTTTTCATATGTTGCAGGGAGCAGGTGAGGTCACACAGTTTTGTGAATCAGAGGCAATTAACACTCCCATGACTAAATGGCCATTTTATGAATATTCAGAGCCTGCTTCACCTCCCTGGGAAGCAAACATGTTGGTTCCCTTCTCCTACCTCCTGCTAGAGACTAGGGAAGCTCTCGCTGTGAATGGGGATTGGCAGCTGTCGGCCGCTTTGCCTTTTGCATGCAGCAAATTCCTCATTTACATCTCTTGTATACACCCTCATGCAAAGTAGCACACCCATTTCCCCATTTCACAAAGGAGATAAGAGCTTCCTTTGGAAACGCCAGCCAAAATCTCCTTCTGTTTATGCAGAGCTCAGAGATTTGGATTTTATGCAAATGGATTTTGTTTTGATTTTTTTTTTTTTGTCTCTTTGTTTAAGACACTGTGTAATATTTGCTTGGTGCACTCCTCGAGTCTTGACCATGGCTCATTGTTGCTCTTGCCCTGATGGGCAGCTCACTTCCAGCTGGTGCATGGGACAGTGCTGGGCTCAAACCCTCACCACCTCTGTGAAGCCATGAGTGGGTGTGGAAGCACCACTTCTCATGCCTGGAGGGGCTGCAGGCCCTTGGGTGCCATCTCCTCCAGATGTTCACCAGCAATCACCAAGCTCTTCTGTCCTCAGCTGGGGGGGATGATGATGTTTAGGAGCTAGGATCTGCTCTAGGCTGTAGGTGTGCATTTAGGGCATGAGAAAGCAGCAATACATTTTGACATTTCCTGTGCTTTGTGCCAAGTACCTGCTCAGGCCTGGGCTGGTGCCCTTCCTCTGCTGTCTGGGCTGGCCTTGGCCCATGGTTACAGTGTGGTGAAAAAGGGCTCCCACACTTGGGTAAGTAAACATGCAGAAATGCTCTGCTGTCTTTATTTATTGAATGAAAATAATCTGTGAGAAAAGTTCTGCTTTCTTAAGCCTCATGATTATACAAGAACCCATATTTTATTTTATTTTTGGTTTTAGTGGCTTTCTTTTCTTTTTAACTTTTCTTTATTTCAACTTAAAATTGCCTTTGGCTTGAAATAAAGCTGAGGCTCATTAAATGCTCCCAAAACACAGGCTTGTTCAGAATGGATTTGTTGAAAGGTTTATTGATATAAGTTAGAACACATGCTGCATGAATGTACTGTATTTCTTTAAAGGACTGTTTTTCATTTTGTGTCTTTATAAATCAGTGGTATGAAATTGGGACCCCAATCGTGTTGGGGCTACATCCTATAAGAAACCAGAAGGAAAAACATGGTTGTGGGGGGTTTTCAGTTTTGTTGGATGTCCAATTAGTGTTTAACTTGAAGGTAATTTCACAGGGGTAGTAAACTGCGCAGTGTGAAACCTGGTGGCGTAATTAAATGGAGGAAAGGCTCTTTAAAACAACAAAAGAACGTGCAAAAACTTTGCTTTAGTTCTAATAGTCACCCAGAAGGGGAGGTCATGCTGTTCAAAGTACAATATGGAGGGGCTATTAAGGTTTGGAGGGGAAAAAAAAGCAAAAAAAAAAAAAGCTGTACTATACAGTTGGTATTTGCTTTGGCTCATTTAGTCATGGATGCCTAGAAAAAACTCCATTTGCTGGTCTGCTTTTTATACTTCCCTTAGATGGGTGGGTTTAAATCTCACTAATGTTGAGTTAATCTGTACAAACCCAGGGAAAGAGGTGTGCTGGGAAAAAGGCTTTGTGTTCACTGGGGGCCTGGTGCTGCACAGCTCGGGCTGTGAAGAGGCAGCAGTTCCAGCAGCCTGGGCAAAGTTTGGGTCCTGGGCAGGAGGAGGAAGAGGGATGCTCCTGTGCTGCAGCAGGGATGGACAGTGGGTAACTTTTCCAGAGGCACACAGGATGCCTGTGACTGAGATAAGACCAGAATGAAGGCTACATGAAGTGTCTTAGCTGCAAACAGCTTCTGCCCCTCCTCACTTGTCAAAAGTTATCGCTCACCTTTCCCTAATGAGGGACCCATCTTACACATCCTTAAAACATCATTTGAGCTAAGGCGATCAATACCTATTGCTTCTGCTTGTATATGTGAAAGCTTTGTACAGCCACACTACAAAGCTGCAGTACAGTGTCTTAATTACCCAGATAATCCTGTTTGCTTGTATTTTTAAACTATGGAGCGCTGGGTAATTATTCAATTCTTAATAGAAGGCAAATGGCAATGTAAACAATAATTAGGATGTTAGACTAATGTGCTTCAAAGCAAATTGAATTTTTTTCATACTGTTCAGCATGAAGTCCCATAAAGCTGACAATTTAGTGGCAAGGAAGCAAGTTCCATTTTGCTTGTATTTTCTGGTGTTATCTCCTCATGCCTTGTTTCTGTGAATGAGTTTGCTGTGATGCTGCTGCCTGCTTCAGAGCAAATGTCAGGTTGACAGTCATTTCTCCCAGCTTGCCTATTGTCTCCCGCAGCTTTTTGTCCCCTGCAGCCAGGGTTTAGAGGTCAGCAGCATCCCGAATTCCCTCCTGTGCCAAGGCAGGTGAGCATGGAGGAGGCAGCTGGTGCTGCTGGTGTAGCCAGCACTGGACTCAGTGGGCTGTGTCTGCCCCGGGCCAGGGTCCGTAGAAGGAGAAGGCTGAGCTTGGTGACTTTAGCTTTTCCTGCATTTGGAAATAAAGGCACATTTCAAGGGAAATTCAAGTGTTTGGCTCTTGAATCTTTGGAAATGGGGTAATACGCTGTAGGTCAGAACTTCAGCTTGTTATCTCCCTTAGCTTGGAGAGCACTCCTGGTTTTCACGGCTCATACCAGGTTTTCCGAGGAGCATGATACGAGCGACAAACACGGATGCGAAACACTCGAGTGATTTCTGTGCTGCCTGCAAAACTTGTGTGTATAACATATTTCAGTACTTGCCCAGACCGTTAATTAAAACCTGCCATTGTATCCATTCCTCGCTTTGTGTTTAGCCCGTGATTGAAAGCCGTCTGTTGGTAGCAAAGGCGTGAGTCAATAATGCTGCTGCTGCCCGAAATACTTTAATAATGTCTCTGTCACACCAAGGGTTTTGTCTGGCCTTCACTGTGTGTTCTCAGCAGTCTGAAGGGATTGAACAATTGCCTTTATTTTCCCTATTATCAATGCTAAGAAAGGCCAAAATGTTCTCCAGTGTTGATGCTGAATTAGAAAAATTGAATTACAGAAATTTAATTCTAAATACATTTTATTCTTCGCATGAGAAGTGTGTGTGGGGGGGAAATCAATGGAACACTTCCAGAGGTTACGGCTGAATATTTTTGATACAAGCACAGGCTATCTTTATATTAAAGTGTGCACTTGGAGGGTGTGGATTTTATTTTAAATCCCAGAGGATTTTTGCCAGGCCACATTTTAATAACCCTAATTAACAAGTCTATCTTTCCATACATCAAACATCCCTGTCTGGGGAGCTGAAGAATACCTATGAGTGCTCCTGTGAACTTGGGGCTTGAATTTATTTGTTTTCAGTTTAAGTTTTTCTGCTGCTGAAAGGACATCGCTGCTTTGAAAACAGTTTCCTTTTGAAGTGTCCAGTCTGGCAATGACGGAAGCAGCCACTGGGCAAATTAGCATGTTAAAAGGAGCGGATCAATACCTTCTTCTCGCCTGGTCTCTGCTGGGGCTGGGTCTTGGCAACTCCTGTTCGGGGTCTAGCCAGCTGCACCCCTGTATTTCAGGGGAGATATCAATAGTGGCGTGGGTTGCGTCAAGCTGAGACTGCTTGATCCTGTGCCTGGGCTCTTTCAAGGATGGCAATTTGAAAATGGATTTGAGGGAATTGATAGCTTTGGGAAGATCAGACAGCTTGTGTAATTATAAACAGGATTAGAAGGAAAGTGGAGGGAGAAACGAGATCAATTGTAGGGCACAAGTTGGCTGAACTCCTGATGCTTGAGTTTTGTTGAATTTAGCTGCTGTGTGCAGAAGATTTCTTTGGGCTTTTTGAAGAGACAAGTAAGCACGAATTAAAAAGAGGGTGTGTGGGCAGTCCCTACTGTTTCATAGAAATGCTTGGAGGCAGTGGCTGCTGCATAAGCATAGCAGGAGATGCTCAGATCCAGCTGTGTTTGCTGACAAACTGCAGAAGGTGGTTCTGGCTTCCCCGTGTGCCCGCACACCTGCAGCAGCGGCACCCTCCGGGAGCTGGCGTGGGATGCTCTCTCCTGTCCTTGACTTCTCTTTGCCAGACTCTGCTCTCTGATACAGACTTCACTCCCTGGGCCTTTGGCAAGGCTCAGTGTCTGTTCCCTGAAGAGAGACACTCCCTGCTTCGGGAGTGGGGGCAGTGCTGGAGGTTGCTCCTGTGTCCATCACTGCTAAAACAGTGAACAAATGATTGCAGTAATCAAAATAGCTCTGGAGCTCTTCTGAGATGGACACTCTTTCTTGAGAGGTCTCTGTGGTCTCACTCACCAGTGATACCAGAAGGTAGCAGAGTTCTCTTGCTGTTTCTTTTTAGTGGCTTCAGTATTTGCATCTTGCACATCTGCCACCCTTATCTTAATCTCTGAAGTACCCTAACACAGTTAGTGGGTTGACACATTTTGTCCGCTCATAATTAGTACTTGGATTTCCTCATTTATTTTTGTGGTGATCAGCAGTGTCCAGGGTAGAGCTAATAAGACAGCTGAAATCAGGACCAGGTCCCTGTGCATACTCCACCTGCTCATTAATCAAGGATTCTGCAGTTAATGAGTGTAATTTCCAGGTAATATTTAATCTCAGAGTAGCAATAGTTACACTTAATGTGAAAGAACTGTTTTTTTGTGGTTTGTTTCTGAAGTCATTCCCATGGCACAGTAGAAACCTCTGCTACTCCCGGGTGCAGATCTGTCAGGCTGACCCAAATTTGGACTACTTCCAAAAATCCATACAGCATTAAAATACTGGATCCAAGTATTGAGGCTGGACATGACACTTCAGTGGGTACCGAATGCAACACACATGCATGTAGATGTGGCTGATACTGTACATGGTTCTGTAATGCTTTGAGGTTCAAAGGTCTCTCTGCATGGGGAATAAAGTTGAAAGCAATCAGCTGAAGGGGTGAAGTCAGCATGTATAAGTGAAGGTGCATCACTAATTCCCCGCAAGACTGTTTCCATCCTTTTCGTCTGAATCTACCCCTGTGCAGATCCTTTATCCATTTAGTTGATTCACCTTAAAGTTCTCAGTAGCTCTTTGAAGACGTGCTCTCGGTGCCCAGTTTTAATGTGCCCAGAATTAATGTACTTGGTAACCTTGAATTCAACACGCCCAATAGCTTGGGAAAGTGAGCTCAAAGGGTTGTGGGCACTGTGAAAGCACACATTTGTAGCTTTAGGATTCTTTAATTTGTGAGAGAAAGGAGAACAGCATCCACTTACAGTCACTCACAGCAGAAAGGGAAGGAGAATGGCCACAGCGTGGCCGAGGAGGTGGCTGGCCAGCTCCAGAAAGGGGCAGGAGACCTTGTCCACTGTGGAAGGGCAGCAGTGGCTGTGACAGAGGCTGCTGGAGGTGCACCATGGGTCCAGCACTGCAGCGACCTGCCCATGTCTTAATAGGAGTGGTGCAGTCCCAAGAGCAGTATGTGGCCTTACTATCTCATCTCCTCCCTATTAGGCTGCGCTGAGATGTTGATTGTGTAGAGCAGGTCTTTTTAGTTCAAGATGAACTGTAATTGGGATATGAGAGTGTGTAAAAGGAGACCTCCTCCCTCTTTCCTATTTGGTTGGGCATTGGTCTGTCCATCTGTGCAGTCAGAGGACCCTGCTGCTCTAAATTGTGCTGAGTTTTTGGCGGCTCCCAGCTCACTGTGGGGATGTGGGGGCAGGAGTTCTCACCATATTCCTCTGCTTCTTTAAAGATCACCACTAACTTCTGTTTCTCGTGCCTGTGTGTTTAGCTAGCCTTCTGCAGCAATCATGCTAATTTGACCTCTCCATACACCTGTATTAAAGTTTGAGTCAAAAATGTACTGTAGCAAAGGAGAGATTTTTTTCCGTGGGATCATTGAGCTCTTTGAGAATGCCGAATGACAAAGTTAACTCTTGTGCAAACATTGCCTTTTATTTGACTTTGTAGTTTGCCCTTTGAAATACAAACATATTTGTGTCAATCAGCAAGTCTCCTTTCCGGAGTTCTGGTTGACCCTGTGGAAAGAAATGTGACTGTGCAATTATTAAAGGTGAGGCCTTTGCTTTAACAAATGCTGAGTAATTGCTATTCACTCCTCTCTGTGCCTGTGCCATAAATGACAGTGAACTGCACTTCAGCCTGGCTAAATAACAAGGAAGATACTTGTTTGGAAGGAGTAATTCTTCAGAAATTTGCAATGTGTCAGAAGTATTGTGTCACAGGGACTTGTGGGTAGGACAAAGAAAAAAGTTGTCTGTCTCAGCTTAGAGTGCAAGAACCTTAGTTATGCTTTAAAATGCAATTAGGTCAAATACTATATCTATGTCACTCAGAGTTAGTAGGAGTTGTCAAAGTATAGAAGAGGGCAGAATTTGCCCATTACAAAAAAGTCTGAAGTGTATATGGAGGTGTGATACCCTGACAATTTACCTAAAACTCTTTATGATTAAAAGGATGAAAGCCCCTCCTCTGCTGGAGTGTTGGCAGGAATTGGAAAAAGGCTCCCAGTGTTTCCTAGGAGTTTTTCCACAGTCTGGAGCCTTGGCCCTGCTTGGTACCTCTGCTCTGATTGATTTTGTCCAGCGGAGTTGTCAGCCCGATAGTGAGGCTGTGGATAAATTGTGCCAACGAAATAGAAAATTAGACCTCGTTACTGTTTCTGGAAAACAGCCCCTGTCCTTTACCAGGTATTTTTTTCTTGCTGTTTTCTATGTAAAAGCCTTCTGAAGAGCCAGAAGTATGACATATATCTCTATCATTACTGATGCTCTATAGAGATACTATCAAGATGGCTCAGTGCTGATTTGAGCAGCCTCTTCTTTCTGTATTAGGCTGTAATTCCTATATCTTCGTTCAGTTTGTCCGTGATTTCTCAAAATAAATTGTTTATTGCACTGAGCTCAACACCATGAGTCTTGCAGGCAGACCTTCACTAAGTCTTCCTGGTAAGGTGAGGGGAAATAAATTTTTAAGAGTACTTCTCAATTTGTTTCTCAAAGAGATTTTTCAGAAAGTAGTAGATTCTATTTTACCTATTCACATCAACAAGCTTATTTTGGCCTTACTCCAGAAGGAAATAATTGAAACACTACACAGTGGCTTTCTAAGTACTCCCGAGCTTGATTGATGGATTTATAGCTGTTAGCAGACTTAAGAGACTAAGGCATCCCTTCTGCCTATGTTAGGGCTTACTGTCCAGTTCACTTTTAGGAGATCAAAGGTTGGACTTGCTTAAAGTTGAAGATATCTTGAAATGTCTCTCACCTTTCTTCTTTAACCAGAGGTGTGTAGAAGTTGGCTGGAAAAATGAAGCTGATAATAATGGGCTTAAATTGCAAAAACAAAGGTTAGTCTAGACCCAAGGAAAAAAGAAAAAACCATAATTACTGAGATCTGTAGTGCCAGTGCAGATTGCCCAGGGATATGGGGAATCTCAGTATCAGAGGATTTTCAGAATAAGGTAGACATCCAGTAGCGTGGTTTAACTACAGGTTATCCTCCTGTGGGGCTGGGAATTGGCTGACCATGATCATCTCCACCCGTGTCTCTTGTGGCAGGTGCTCTTGTACAGTCGTTACAGGATCACCATTGTCTTACAGCTGAAGAGTAGCTCTTGAGGTCTGACCTAGAAAGAGAGACTTGATCATACTGTCTCCTGACTTTTTTCCCTTGAGAGAAACTTTTTCAGTCTGAAGAGGTCTCTTGACTACTAGAGCTCTTGCTGTGCTGTTCAGCTTTCCAGTTTAACCAGCTGCTTTCAGCTAAACAGAACCTTCTTTAGGTGTCTTGGATAACCCTCTTTGTTCCAGTCCTCCATAGAGCCAGAGGGACCCTGAACAGGCTCTAGCTTTTCCAGTGGATCATGGCTCTACATACAAGATTCACACTTTAATTTTACTGGCCTTAATATCCCCACTGACTATGTGAGCCTGTGGTAATGATAGAGTATGACAGGGATACCGTGGAGTAGCCATGAAGAGCTGTGCCTGTCACTGGCTCGCCCAGAAAGAGGAGCAGAAATGCAGCTTCTGCCCGAGTCCTCCCTCTGCTCCCATTCCATGAGCGCTGCTCTGCAGCAACGCTCTGTCCCGGACTCTCGAAGCAGTGCAGAGTAGATCCATGCCACGGATGTGGGGCTGCACTCCTTGCTTTGTGGGTCTGTGCTGTGTTTTGGCTTCGTTTTGCATTCTCTCCTGTGCACCTGAGGTACTTGGCAGGTGTATCTCAGCTTGTTGAAAGATGGTCCCCTTATGCCAACGGAAGCCTTCTCTTTGCATCCAGGTTGGTGTTAATGTGGAACACATGTGCTCGCTTACAAGTTGAATAAACAAGTAACTCCTGAGGAGATACTGTCTGCTCAGGTGCAGTCCTATATCTGTTAGGATGTGGAGAAGGGATATTAAAATTGTTTACGAGGTCAGAGCTATAGTGAGCCTTGCACCACCTTTGAGTTACGATATCATTACCTGAGCTGCGGGAACCAAGAAATAAAACCTTTTACTGTGAAATATGAGGCGTGCTTATGATTTTGAAGTATAGAAGGGAAGAAAAATGTGCATTATGTCCTAGTACTTTTTTTTTTGTTTTTATTTTATTGCAGGAGGTTTGTTTTTGCTTACCAGTGACACGCACAGAATAGATATGGCATTTGCTAATAATGTTTGTGCTAGAGAAATGCACCTTTTGCTAATTCATTTCTTTTTGGGTCATGCTAGGAAAAATGTTCCTTCCTAAAAGGAATAAATTATTCAAGTTTATGTAAATAAACTTGCTATTATTTATCTACCTGGTACCTGCACTGTTGCAAGTCTAGTCACTTGTTTTCATTTACCGCACTGTGCTTCCTGTCCTTTAAAGGAACAGGGTTTTTTCTGCCCTGGAGTAGGAGCCATTATGATGTTCGTGCCACATGAAAAGTTGCACCTAAAACATTGATTGAATAGAGCAGAGATTGTTGAATCAATGTTGATTAAGCTGATTATTGTCAAACAGGTGAGAGCAGCTAGCAGCTTACATCTGTTATGAGACCCACTAGAAGTTTTTCAAGGAGTGAAAGCAGTTGATGCTCTATAGGTAGTGATCTATGAAAACATATTTTGACAGGTTTTATATTGTCCTGTATAGATACTTGTCTCATAAGTCACTTCTGTGCAATTAAACAACGCTATTACGAAGTTATGTATCTGCAGAATGAGAAAGAAATGAAAAGCCATGAACAAGAGAGAAGAAAGTATAGGTGTAAAAACTGAATGAATATGGGTTGTCAAAGAGAAAGATGTGCTGTGGACAGCAGGAGAGGCAGCAGAGATTGTCCTGGGAGAAACTGAGAGACAACTGCCATGCAGTAAATCAGTATTTAGCAAAGTTAACTTTCGGTTTCTTCAGAAAGTGGATTTTGTGGTCTTGCTGGTGTGCTGTTATGTCAATAACTTGCATCAAAACTTCCTGGAGTCAGAACATCTGTTGCGGCCAATGGAAAGATTCCTCTTGACTTTAATGTGCTTTGGATCAGGCCCAAAATGCAAATAGTTTTTCTCTCATCCTTTGAAGTCTTTAACATTTCATGGGCTCCCTTATGTTATTGGTAATTTGCACCAGAGGTATTTTGCATGCAAATGAAATTTTGGCAGTAACAATGACTGCATTGGTGAATATGCATGTAGGTGTATCAGTAAAGCAAATTTTACTTTTCAGTGTATCAAACTGGAAATTTCTTTGTAAGAGTGAGTTTTTCACAGTATCTACAGCTGCAATCAAATGTATTGACAAACGCATGTAAAAGACTGTATAAAACTGTCAAAGTACATTTTGATACATCTGTATAAAGCCAATTGATTTTTTTTTTTTTTGTGGCTTGTGCAGGTTAATACATGTTTTCTATATGAAACTGGCATTTGTCACTAACTTCTTAGAGCGCTGTAGATGTCATAAATTTAAATACTGTAATTGAACCTGAATATACTATGGATTTATTTACCAGATCAAAGAGTAACTTCAACCTACAACACTCATTTTGTCTGCTAGTGTAAACTCCTGAGCTTAGGGAAGTGCCAGAGAAGTACTGTTGCTTTGAATTATATGAATGTGAGCAAATCACTGAATTTTTAGTTTTTAATAAAACTGGAAGTGTATTTTTTAGCTGAGAGATCATGCTGATTTTACTATTAACATTTTGAAGTTTCTCAGAGTTGTAAGGACTATTGTAGTGCTCTCATGGGTGTCTGCAATACCAAGACAATAAAATACGACAAATTCACAGTGACCCTGTTTACCTTGTATTAGGAGCTCACTTTCTCATATGAGGTGGATACTTTGTTTCCTAGTTCCTGTCCAGTAAACCTTGTCTGAAAAACAGTGAGCCCTTATCACCTGCCCTGGCCACTGGGGTGCTCTTCCCCGTTTAAAAGTCATCCTTTCTTGCTCATCTGCTTAGTTTCATCTGGTCCTAACCCAGCCATTTCTGCCTGAGCCCTCATTTGCAGGGCAATCCTGCTGAGTCCCACAGCAGGCTGAGCTGAGGTCTCATCCTCTGGGGCTCAGCCCTTCCTGCTCCCTGCAGCACTGGCCCTACCTGTCCTGACTGGGCTGCCTGTACTTCAAGGACACAGCCAGCCAGTGCCTGGGAGAAGAAAGGGAAAAACAATTTGTGTTTCTAATTGCTCTAAGATATGATTACGAGCATCTTTCCACAGAAAAAGCGTCTGCTAAATAGAGTATTGCAGGAAGGGCTTGTCAGTGCTGTTGCTGTTGGGAGATCACCGTGTATGACTGGAAATGTAAAGAGTTAGTCACTCTTCTTGTACCCCAGGCTGTTATTTAAAGCTCTTGCTGGGAATGCCATTGCAACAGGGAGGGAGTAGCAGGAAATAAGGGCTGGGGTCAGCAGTGACGTTTCATGTGGTGAGAAAGGATGTGTCAGAGGTGGTGGTGCCCAAAGCCCTCACCTGAGCCGCTGGGATGGTGCTCACTGTGGGGCAAGTGCCAGGCAAGCAGGGCCTCTGCTGCCCAGCCAGGGCTTGGCTGTGGGCAAGTGGGAGCTTTTGTCTTTGCTTCAGTGCATCTTTATTTGTGTAAGAAAGAAGCACGTAATCAAAACCTGAAAGGGGTTTTTTGTAGAATTGTATGTGATTGCCCAACTCATAAAAATGTCAGTCACAAAAAATACTTGTCTGTTGTCAGTGGAAAGCATTTAAAGGAGAAAAGGGTCTTTCTGGTACTCTGTGTTTAATTTTGTGTTGATCTAACCAAGTTTCACTTTGAGAAAGAGGCAAGGCAACATAAGGGTACCTTAAGGAAGCATAAGGAGAGATAACATTTGAAGTCACAGTATGTCGCTGCTGGCTTTACTGGGGCAAAGTCTGGCAAACTGATGTACTTAAACTGCTACGGATAGCAAGGGAATTTGACTGGAACTAGCTCAGAAAACACTGAAGGGAAGGGAAGGGGTTGGGCTATGGACCAGGCTTTGCTGAAGAGTAGATTTGGAGGTGCTGTAAAGCCATGCCTTTTCCCATGGGGCTGCTCTCAGCCTGAAGCACCCAGGGCCTTGCTGAGTCAGCGCCTGCAGTCCCAAGGGCAAGTACAGAGGGCTCAGCAGGCTCTGTGGCCCTGAGAAACCAGTGCCAACCAGCACCCAGCAGGAGCCCGAGGCTGCCTCATTCAATCCTGAAGCCCCGGGCTGCTTGAGCAATCTCCAGCTTCAGAGGACACCGCTCTGATGCCTCCAGGTGCTTGTACTGCAAGGGTGGTGCTTGAGCCAGGCTTGACTTTCCCTCAGCCTTCCTGCAGGCATGTCTCAGGGCACAGCCTCAGGAATGGCTTCAGGAGAGCAGGAAGGAGGGGTACAGTGGCATCTATGCAAATCCTTGGCTGCTTTGAGCTGCTCTGTTCCAGCCCAAGCTGGGGAGGCTTGTGCTTCATGGGTCGTTCCATTTGTTCAAACATCCTGCTTGTATCTTCTGCAGGCAGGTGGTGTCCCAAATTTTTATGTAGCATGGATTCTTTGTCGTGAATTGGAAGGCTAACTTTGATATGAGCTGCACAGATAGAGAATAAGAGCTGCTTCATTCCTGGCAGAGTCTTGGTGGTGGCTATTGGCAGGGAGCAGCTAGTTAATTTTTGAACTCTTTTACTCCATCCAAAGTTAAAAGCTGATCCCAAGCTGCTAGTGACACCTACGACCTAAACGAGGTGGTTAAATCTCAACCCATCAGCTTTGGTGGTTCAGGGGCACCCCAGTGCGCTTGAAATTCACCTCACAAATGTGCTGATGTATTCCTAGTTCACTGCCACCCCTCTAAAGGGTCAGCAAGTGACAGTCTGTGCAGTGAGAGCTGGGCTCTGTCTGCATTAGCATTCCAAAATAAGTGTGAGGTATTGCCCAATTAATATACTCTGCATTACCTAAGACCATGAACAGCCTCTTTTGTGAGTGCCACAGTTGTCTTTATAAAGAAATAATACAAAGATGTGTTTAAATATGCATGGAATGCATATTGGTTATTTTAAACACTAAAAAAGCCTTGTTATCTGGGAGACCAAGGACAGTTGTTTTATTGGATTGAGTCTTACAACATCTTTGAAACTTTTCAGCTGGGTACAAATCTAGAATGAGAATGTTCTCTTAAGGCTGAATCACATACAAGTTGGAAGAGTGTTCTGTTGGCAGTGCAGAAGGCAGGATGGAAAGAGGAGGGCTGTCCACCCAGTAATGAGACAGGTTTAAAATGCAGAAATTAGGAGTTTACATGGTGTTTGTTCCTTTCTACAATTTGGGGTGGGGGTTGCTTGGTTAGTTTATTTATTTATTTTTTTTCTTTTTCTTCTGTTTTGTTGTTTTTTTTTTTTTTTTTTACACCCAGTGGAGAATCATTCCAGGCTTTCTTTCACTGCCAGGAGGGGTGAACTCTGCCTCTGGGATGTGAGTGACAGTGTCCACTTAATTGTCCTTTGAGAGTGGTATTGATAAAGCAGCACACAGCGTACAGGCTGTGCAGTGCTGATAGCTGACCTCTGGCCCAGTCAGCAGGAGCACCTGATGGAGCCAAGCTCAGACATCCTGTGCTGCACAGATCTGGTTTCTTGTGAGGCTTCTTAGTACACAGCCCTTGGCTCTGCTTCTCCCGCCTTACAACTTTTCTATCAGTGAAACCCCACTAATGATGAGAATTTCGATTTGCTATTTAATTTTATGGTGATATCAAGGTGAGGAGACTCAGGCCATGCATTATGAGGGTGGTTTTATGAGAGCAGTGATCAGGCTGTTGAGTCATTACATCTGCTTTACACTTTGGATTTTAATTGCTTTATGGAGCTTGTTAGTTTTTGTTTAGTTTGCTGGTAGCTTATGAGAGATAGTTGTCTTTATCGAAAACTGCCACCAGGTCTTTCATCACTACTTCTCTATGGTACCACAGTTCTTAGAAACACACAGGCAGGATTTTATCCCAGGTAACTATTATATTGTGGCTTCAAAAATACCACTGTATTTTGTTTTGGCTTGTTTTCCCCTCTCAGTTGCTAGGAACAGATATAACACTCAGAACAGCGTGAGTAATAATCAGAACTTCGTACATATCAACTAATGTGGGAGATAAAACTACCCAGGTGACGTATTTTAAGTGCAGTAATAAAGCCATATGAGAAGTCATTATCTCCACATTTTTTAAATCATTTGTTGAGACGTATATTGCTGTTTATTTAAAATACTCATAGTACAAAACTCCTGGGAAGACTGGTTAGAACATGGTATGCAAGTCTCTCTGCATGGGGTTTTCCATGGGCAGCTGTTCTTTGACCTTGCCCTTAACTAGGAGTTTCAGGCTTTCATTTCTGGATTACCAACCATCCTCTCTCAGTATCACACATTTACCTTAGCTTTCTCAAAATGCAATGGCAAATCAGATTGCATTAATGGAAAATGCCATGGCCTAGAAAACAGCTTTTACTGCTGACAGAATAGACTGATGAGATCTGGGCTGGTAAGGTATGTTATTTTTGACTGTGAAAAGTAGCATTTTCTGAAGGTTTGCTGAATGCAGTAATGTGATTTCATGTTCCTCTTTGTTAGTCATCTCTAGCTGCTGGTGATGGTAATGGATGTTGTTAATGTTCAACATTTAATCAGCTAAGGTATGTGTCTGTCTGCTTTTCTTTCTCAGAATTTGCAAGGATTGTTATCAGCTCCCTGTATTTTCTAAGAAGTCAAAAGCAGCTCAGAGAATGTGAACAGAGGTCTGCTAAATCTATTTTAGAAGCCTGTGAGGACAAATGAATGATTATGTGAAAAGAATTCAGTCTTCCCTCTGACTAAAGAGGTGCTTGCAGTAACTGTTGGCTTGCACTGTCTTCCTCCAACCTTGCCATGACCATTTAGTGAGGTCTGATATGGACTAATTCCCACAATCTCTAGGTTTTATTCCCCGCTGAGACTGGAATATTTGGACGTCTGTTCAGACAGAGTTTACTTTCTAATTATTACAAGTGCTTTTTTTTGTTGTTGTTAGTGTTTTTTGTTTTTTGGCTTTTTCTTTCATTTCTTTTTTTTTCTGAAGGCCACAACCTCTGTCCCAGTCCGGGCAGGTGGAATTTCACAAGCACTTTATCATGGCTCATACCTCGAGCATCCGGACACGCCTTTGTGGTTGTCATTCATATCCGCCTGTCATTGCCTCTGGCATTTGCTGAGTTCACATTTCCATGTGATTTACTGCAAAACATTTTGTTTAACGAGTCGCTAACACACACTGACAGGGAAGTCCCCCTCAAGAAGCTGAACTAATGATAGCCTTCATCTTCGCTTTCTTCACGTAGATGCTAAAAAATCAATCTGTTGGTATCCGTGCTTTAGACTTTGCACTTGTGAAGAATTCTTGAAACTTGGAAACTCTGACCTTGAATCTGTGAGTGCTCTGAATTGCAAATGCTCTTTGTCATGTACTCTGTGTGTGTAACAAGGATCTCTGAGGCAGCGCCTGTGCTCCCCAGTTGCAGAATTTCCAGTGCAATTGGGTTATGAGTCAGCAGCAGCTCTTTGAGTGTTCAGGTATCTACTGAGGTGTCTGGGTGCTGAGGCTGCTCCTTGACTGCATTTCTGGGAAACTTTTTAATATACCAGAGCAGCTGCTCTGTCTTCTGGCCTTGGCTTCTTTGGTGCCTGAGTAAAGTCACTAAGTGTTTGCAATACCAAAATCCACTCAATGTTGACAGAAGTGATTCATATTGGTCTTACAAAAGATTGCTTATCTCCCATGGTGAGTTGGGTACAACTGCAAAAATAGCTGTAAGTGTCACATTCACAAAACATAAGCAGGCACATAAGAATAAAATACAACAAAATAACTATCTCCCCTCTTCCCCCAGTTGCTTGCTGATCTCATGTATTTGGGGCTCTGCCTGGCACAGTGCAGATTTACTGATCCATTAGTGGCTGCTGTTTGGCTGCACCTTCACACAGGAAAAATATGTCTAGAAAATAAACTTGGCACATCAGACACGCCATAACTAATTCATTGCAGCCAGCACATTTCCTCCTGTTCTGCTTAACTGCCTCAAGTTTTGATTATGTACAAATTTAATGGTTTGGTTCTGGTAGAAAATCCGGGGTTTGTTTATTTAAATTTATATTTCTTAATGAATACAGGCAAGAGAAAGTGCTAAGTAATTACAAGTAGAGAACATGGTAAACTACTATGCTGATCTGAGCATTAGTTTTTGAAAGTACATGTTCTTCTATGGTTTTTTAATAGTCTAATAAAAATTTTGATAAACAAGTGATGAAGTGCTTGCAGATTCAAGAAGATGGTGGTCCCTGAAGAACTTGCTAGGACAACCTAGCAAATCCTCTGGGAACTCAGTTTTGGTGGTTAAAGGCAGAGTGCAAGTAACTCTTCGTGGGGTGGGCATGGGGGAAAAGGCTCTCCTGGCCATGGGTGGCTGCTGGGGCTGCTCTTGAGGATTATCCATCTGTAGTTGTAAGGTGCCTCACTGTATGAAACTTGACAATCAGAGGAACACCAGGAAGACAGTGAAGCTTTGCAAGGTGTTTTTTCTGTTTTGGGAAGAACCTGCTGGTGGTTGACAGAGACAGAGAGAAAAAGGGGAAAAAAAAACCAAAAAACATTTCTGCCTCAGATCTTCTGTCTTGGCTGAAAGTGGGAAGTGGAAGTTACTCTGTGTGACTTTGGGATCTCTTGACAAGTGAGAAATGCTGAAAATAGATTGTCTTGCATACCCAAGTATATTTGTTTAACTTCTGTAAGATCACCTTGTCGACAGCATTTTAAAACCTTGCTCTCCTAAGCTATCTTAGATACAATTGGGATGTTGGTGATAGCATTTTGTTAATTGTTGAGGCAAAATTAAGTCTTGATATGGTTTAGTGAGAGTAGATAAAGTAGTGCTCATAAGAACTCTGAGCTGATAACTTATCGTATCAGGAAGAATGCGAGGTGATCTGGGCGGACGTGAGTCACGCGCCAGCTCCAGCCTCGCCACCAGATTTCTTTGCTGGAGTAAATTTTTGTGGCCTGGACTAGTCAGTGGTGCTTTTGGCCATTTCTAAATAGCTCCATGGTTGCCATAATTAATTTCTTAATTATGTTGCAGGAGTGTACGTATCACGTAGATATTTGAATAAATAGCTCCATCATGTCAACCATGGGGGCCTCTGAGCCAAAACAGAATGTTATTGTTAAGTTTATTTGCCAGTAGTTTTGTTGGACACAAATGCTTTTCCAGATTAGAAGCAAAACTGTGTTTGTTTTGTCACTTTCTCCTAATTAGCAGCTGATATCCAGCAGGAATTTGAAGGGAAGCTTGCCTTCTTGTGTTGCTGGGTGAAGGCTCTGCGGGCTGGGCTGTGTCCTGACCTGTATCCCAGCCCGGGGCTGTGTGTGCCCTCTGGGTACCTGCTCTGGTGACCAGGGCTGCAGGAGGCTCGGGGCAATGTGGGAAAGCCCCACTGGGGATGGGGCTGGCATCCTGGGATCTGCATGGAGACAGGGAGGAAACCCCTCATTTGTTCATCAGCTCTGGCTGGCATTAACCCAGTCACTGAGAAGTCTTCATTTGCTTTATCAGCTGGCTTAGCTGTGGGCTCATTCCTCATGCTGGAGCTGGTCTTGTCTTGAAACTGTGCTGTCATGCCGTGGTTTGTGCCTCCTGCAATGCCCAGAGTGTGAGTTCCATCTCCCATAGGAGCAACAGGCACCTCCACCATGTATGCTTTCAGCCACAGTGGCTTTGCTGTGGTACAGATTGGTTCACACTCCAGATGCTTTCCCTGGAGCAAGTCACAGGACCCTGCCATCCTCTTGTAATCCATCATTTCCACTGCTCACTGACGTGTCCGCTGGGAGCCTCCCTGCAACTGTCTGGCAAAGACTAAGCCGGGAGAGAAGACACCTATCATAACTATTTTTGGTCATTCCTGACGTTGTCTTCTGCAATTCTTTTCCCCAGGACTTTATTGAATTTCCTATATTTTCTAATTTACCTTCTCATATGAAGAGAGACTTTCTGCAGGACTCTTGAAGAAAAAACTTGGCCTGAAGTGTTTATTAAATGGCTGCCTCCATACAAACCCCTACTTTAAAATTTTACCAGGTGATATGCCCATTGCACAATTGGGCCAAATCCTGTACTCCTGGTGCAGCAGCTGTGATGTAAATTTGTGGGTTGTCTGGACCTGGAAGATGGATGGGCAGATCTCTGATACAAAGATACCATACATATCTTATGAATTCAGGATAGTAGAGGATTTAAAAGATAAGTCCAGCTCAAATTGTAATTCTTCTTATCCAGAACTCTCAGCAGCCACTGGTCTCTCGGTGGCTGGATTTTTTCTGAACCTTCTGCTTGCTGGCGCTGTGACAGCAGGTCCTCTAAACCAGCCCCTGTACATCCAGTGCCTTTCCCTCACTCTGCAGGGATGTGAGGATGAAAAGAAGCACTGAGTGCAGGCTTGGGGGAGACATCTGCTCTCTGCACAGCAAGTGCTGATGCACCAGAGTGGTGGAAAGCATTCTGAATGCACCTGAATGGGGTCAGCAGCAAGAGCTGCTTTCCTTCTCCTTTTGGATTGGCTTAGTGCCACTCCTGGCATATCCTTCAGGATGTCATGATACACAGCTTTACAGGGGTTCTGCTGTGCTGGTGTTTCTGTTGGTGACCTAACAGGCTGTGCTTCAGAGCTATTTTCTCCTGAGGTAATTCCCTGTCTTGCTTTTATTTATTGGTGATAAAAGACTATCAGAGATAAATAAGCGTGTTCTCACTTGACTTGATAATTTACATGGCATTGCTGAAGGTGATTTACAATTTATACATGGAAAGGATTTGCTGATCTCATTAATAACTTTCCAAACATCTAGATAAACACGCTATTGCTCTGAATCAAGTGAGCATGAAACAGCCAAGGTATTCACCTGCAAGGGCTTCTGGCACTCTGCTCTTTCCCAGACAACAAAAGTTTGACAAAAGAATGTGGGAACTGCCAAAACGCGTTTCTCCTCGCAGCCACCCAGATCACCCTAAGGTGGGAGATTTCAGCTATTCTTGCTAAATTATTCTTCTCTATTGAAAGGCTTGTTGACAGGAGCAGATTCCCAGCTCTTTGATTTTTAAATAGGGGCTGTATTTCACATCTCTGAGCCTGCAGCCCATGCAGGCATTTCGCTGCATCTTCTTGAACATCCTGCCAAAGCCTGAGATGCAAAAGAGCAGGTAAACAATCTCCACAAGCTTCCTCCATCAGGGCTGTAAAAGGAGAGTTGAGACAGACCTGGGTATTCCCTGCTGAGCCAGGTTGTTGCCATGATTTGTTTCATCAGAAATAATCACCTCCCCTTGTTTTATGGGCCTCTTGTTATCTGGAGATCTCCAAGTGTTCTATTGCTTAATTAAACGTCACAACAGCTTTTAGATGTATCTGTTGTGAGTCTTATTGCCACTTTCTAAGTGGATAAACTGAGACAGGGATATTGAAATTTACTCTCTGGGTGACTTTGTAGTTACACTCTTCAATTTAGGGGGCTCAGAGGAACAGCTCTGCTTTCCCTTCCACTGCTCCCTACTTCTTTCATGCCATTAACTCCTGTGAGAGGGTTATCCATACACAGGAACCTCCCATGATCTTCAGAGAGAGGAACTGGAAGTTAGTGAGCAGGTGAGGCCAGACCAGCTGGGAGGAAAATGAATGATTTTTCCTCTTTAAGACAATGACACAATGTTGTGACCATGAATGCCAGAGGCAGGTCAGGCAATCTGTTCTCAGCCTCTGTGGCAGAGCTAGGAATTACACCTGTCTTGGTCTCACATGCAGCTGTAAGCTTGCACCTCGTTGTGAAGCTTCAGGCTGTATGTGAGAACAAATGTGGGAAAATGGCTTCCAGATGGCTCCTGGCATGTTTGGGGATTTGTAGGTTAGCCCAATGAGGGGCAAATCTCCTTCCCTGGAGATACTCAAGAGTGGTCTGGACACAGTCCTGAGTAAAGTGCTCTAGGGGACCCTGCTCTAGGGAACCACCTCCAGTGGTTCTTTAATCCAACTGTACCCATTCTGTGAAACTTCACCTTGATTTTCACATGTAGGAGAGAGTTGGGGGGACAAAAAGGCATCTAGGGAAATCCTGGGTGGTTTGAGTCTTCCTGTTTTAGAACCTCCTTGGTGGAGAATGCCATGTGTAAACAAGAGCGCACCTGTATGTGCCTCAAGTCCAACACTTCTGACAAGGTGTGATCTGTGTAGCATAGAGAAACATGCAGCTTGAGCAGATTTGGGGAGAAAAGGACAAACAATTGAGCTGCTGTTTTCCTCTTGTTGACGTTGAGCTTTGTGCTAAGTTTTGCATTGGTAATGAACTAAAAGTGGTCATGTGCGCCAAACAGCAAAGGGCAAAGAAGAGAGAAGCAACTTACCAATTTATGACCCTCTCTAAAGTGTCGTGAGTAATCAAGTGTGAAATACTTAATGGATCATGATTTGCATGCCACTGTTTTGATTGATGTTCTACTTAGTAGAGGTTTGATAGTTTTTTACAGTGGTGTTGATGGGAGTCTCTCAGAAGCAAAGGTATTTAAAAGATGTGTAGATGTGGCACTTAGGGACACGGTTTGGTGGTGGACTTGGCAGTGCAGAGTTAGCAGTTGGACTCGGGTTTTTCCTAACCGAAATGACTATAAGCACCTCCTCTATTTTCTTTAGTGCTGGGGAGAGCCAAAGCAGTGGTTTTTTTGAAGTCATTGTGTTCGCAGCATCCTTGTTAAACAGATGAAAATAATGCAGTTATTATCTTGCATAGGCTCGGATCTCATCAGGACTGCCTATATTTAGGCATCTTCCAAAACCTTTGTGTCAAGCAATTCTCTGGGGAGACCAAAATAACGTTTTTTTTCTGTTGTTTATATATAATGTTGTACAGCCATCTAGAGAGGATGTGATGATTAAACCATATTAAGACATCTTGATATAGCTGTGGAGATAGGAAGTTTAATTGTGTTCCAGGCTGCTCACAGTTAAATCAAGAATTAAAAAAAGCCCAGAAAAATAGTGTCGTTTTTAGTTTGCTGGCATGACCTGGCTCCATCACACTCATGATACAAGTTCAAACAGTAGCAGAAAACATTACAGCTATGCCGCGTTCTGCTGCAGAGTGAAATTCCACTTGCACAAAGGAGACAGCATTAAAGGATTTATGCACAGGATCAATCCTCAGATTCTTGACAATAGACAATTTGTTAAGGGGTATTAATGTAATAATTATTTCAGCCAACTTGCAATGTCTCATTAGTTTGTATAAAACACAAACTTTTTTAAAATAGCTGGGAATAATGTTTTAGGTGCTCTGTAATACATTAGGAGTACATTCCTTGCAAAGTTCAGGACCCTCAGCTGATGCTTGTGCGAGGAGCAAATAGATGTTTTAAACAATAACGTCAGAACTCTGTGTTGGGCCTTTCTGTCTTAAAGTGCTCAAGCTGATACTGTGCTCTATCACAGACTTATCTAACTTTGGAGGTTTAATTGCCTTTCTACAGAGCTGCTAAGATTTAGGAGATGAGAGATAATCCCAGGCTGGCTGGACAGTGCTTTTGAGATACAGATCTCTGTTCTCATCAGTGCTTTTACACCACTGGGGAGAGAAGCTTGTAAGCAGGTCTCCTGACAAGAGGATTAGGGCTTGTTAATGTGGAGATTCAGGCCAATTAATCAGCTTTCACTGGAGTATATCATAAAACTTCAGTAGGGATTTCTTTTTTCCCTGTAAAATATAGTTGCTAAAGAACAAAAATCATGATTTTATGTGTTTTTTTATAAAACCCTCCCCCATCTTAATAGCTTAGGTTTGCTTGAAAGTGTTAGTTTCGTAATTCTCCTTGTGCTGCTTCTGTTCAAGGGAAGCCATCAGCTTGTTTTTCTAATTGAGTAATTATTTGAAACTGATTAGTTGACTCATCCCTTAAATCTCACAGCTTGTATAAAGGTGATTAAACTTTCAAAGTTAGATGAGGTCTGTGATAGAGCAGAGTGACAGCCTGAGCACTCTGAAGCACAGAACATCTGAACACTCGGCTCAGAGAGCATTGTTTTGAAGATGCCCTTCGCACTTGGGTCAGTGTGTTGGCAGTGTTGGTGCTCTCTGCACCCGAAAAGGACACGGCTGCTCCAGCACTGTGTCCTAGCAGAGGGAGCTTTATCACACCAGGGCATCTGTTTATTGTTTAAATACTTTTTAAAAAATGCAAGCAGTGACGTGCCAAGTCCCCAGTTCAGCAGCACATTCCTCTTTGTTAAAGCACTAAATGTGAAGCTGTGTGTGCTTTTAGTGCTCTGCTGCCCGGAAGGAAGGGACATGTCCTGGTGCCACTGTGCAGCAGAGTGTCCCCAGTGCTTCCTGCTGGTGGCCGTCGGCTGCTTTGCTTGCCACTGCCAGTCCTAGCAAATATCTTCCTGTAGAGAGCAGAGCAGGTTGGGATTTTCATTCCTTGTGGAAAGTGCTGACTGACTTCTCACTGAGAGAGGATTTTTGCTGGTTATTTTGCCATGGATTTTTTTCACCTAGTCCTTGAATTTTTAGCTTTCTGTTTTTATTTTAATTTCAGACAAAAAACCCAATGCAGCAAATGTTCTGCCCAGGGGCTGATTTTCCTTTTAAGATGCTTTGGTGAGATTTCCCAGCTGTTCCCCCAGCACAGGGCTGGAAGCTTTGTGTGCTGGCAGGGTTGACATGGTTAACGTTGAGATCAGGGTGCTGTCAAAGACCAGGAGTGAGCATGATGTGGGAAATGTCAAGTTAACCTCAACTATCCCCCCTGACTATCATAGCTGTAGCAGAGATGAGGGTTGCATAGATAAGCTATTATTATTAATACATAGAAATGTGAGATTTTCAAATTTGTATGTTTTTAAGAAGTTTTTTTTTACCAGTTGTGATCTATCATCTATGTAACAAAGTTCAGAATAATTCTTAATAATTTTTAAGAATAAAAGCAAATTTTTCTTTTTTTGGCTTTTATATGTATGCACCTATTTAACTTAACATGTGGGTTGTATATGTATTTAATTTTTTGGTTTAAGATTTTGATTAGTGTCTTTAGAAAAAAGTGACTGATAAAGCAGATTTCAGCTTTTGAAGTGATTGGGTTATCAGCGTAATTGTATTTCTTTTGCATGAGGTACAAGCTGGTTTGAAATATTTCTCTAGAAGACAAGCAAAGCATTTGTCTGTGTGAAACCCAGGAGAACTGATGCTGCTTAGGAGTTACACTCCAAAGCCACAAATGCTGTCTGTGCAGAGAGGATTTGGCAGCATGGCCATGCCAGCGGTGCCGTAGGTCTGTGCCCGCAGTATGCAGTGTCCAGATGTTGGACTGCATGGCAAAAACATCTGGCAATTGGCTCTGAAGGCTTTGCAAAGAAAATGATACCCAGGCGAACAGGACCTCCTTGGCTGGGATTAATGGGCTATTCTGGTTCTTGTATCATACACCTGGGAGTTTTGTTAGTGCCTGTAGCTCTTTCTTGAACAGATTGCTGTATCAGATGTCCTGTCCTGTTGTGCTTGTGCCCTTGGCTGAGCTGGAGACTTCATTTTTCCTGGTTTGTTTCCCTGGATTTCATGTCTATTAAAAAAAAAAAAAAAAAAAAACAAAAAAACAAAGCTCTGGAATTCAGGTCAGAAGATTTTGGCTTGTTCAGGAATTTTCTTATCAGGAGAGCAGTGAAGCTGCTTGAGCTGGTGGGTTTCGAAGGACGAGCTGCTGCAAGCACATGCACAGCCCATTGCAGCTGCAGAAGGCAAAGGGGGTGTTGCAGAAGGCCAGGGTGGATGGGCAGGGAGCCCTTGGCACAGCTCAGACACACAAGAGAAGTACTCAGGAGGATTCTGCAGTCCAGCCATTGCCTGAGGATGCAGGGGAGGTGTCAGTAAAGCCAAAGCTTGGCTGGAGTTTGTCTGGTGTGGGACATGAAGGACACCAAGGACACCTGCTCCTGCAGGCACCAAAAGGAAAGACATGGTCCCTGTGTTCAGTGGGGGAGGACAGCTAGTGCCCAAGGACATGGCAGAGGCACTGAATGCCTTTTTGTCTTGGCTTGCACTGGTAGGGTTGGCTGGCTGGCCTTCCAGGTCCAGCAGCATCCGTGAAAATGAAGTGTTACAGGTGAGGACTGAGTACAGAGGAGCTTCAGTGAAGCGGACCTGCTGGGCTGTGCCTGATGGTGCAGAAGGATTTGGCTGATGTCAGTGCACAGCCATTCCCTGCTGTCTTTGACAGGCTGTGGCAATGGGCACCTTGCAGTTAGTGAGTCACTCATCCCTTTCCCTCCTGAGGATTCAGTAAGAGACCTTGGATGGTGATGGTCATTTGTTTCCACACCAAAGATCGCTCTGGCTCCTCACTTCTTTTAACTTCTTAAACTGAAGTAGGCAATTGAATTTCTAGTCTCCCATGAACCAAATAAAAAGCTGGATACCTATCAATGAGGTGATCATCACATCTCCATGGATGCATATCAGGCAAGGTACTCTTGGATTGCCAAAGGTGTTCCAGTCCTGCTGTGACTGGCATCACGGGATCAGTCCCTAGCCTTAAAACCAGCAAACCACAACACTAGCTGCAGGCTTGTAGCCAAGGTAGCTACTCTGAGGAAAAAAAATAACCAAAAATTTTAATTTTTTTTTTATGGTTGTTCAAATTGCATGTGTGAAAAGCTCCTCCACTTGGTTTATACTGCAGCTTTGCAAAGGAGGTCTGAGTGCTTAACCTGCCAGGGTACCTGCGTATACAGGTCCAGTGACTTGCCTACTTAAAGTTTGGATTTTAAATCATGCTACATTTCTGTTCCAAGGTCTCTTTATTTCTGTTTTGAACTTCCTGGGTTTGTACCAAATCATGGAGTAAAAGTGCTCTGCAGTCAAACAGTCTAGACTCTTTCCCCAGTGGGATTGTGTTTGTGTTTCCTTGTGTCAGTCATGCATCAAAAATACTTGCTTAGTGTGTAGAAATACTGGTTTTCTCATCAGAGATATGAGTTAAAGATGGGGAGCTCCTTTTTATGTGTAGCAATAGTACAGTCATTATTAACAGGAGGCAAAGATCTTACAGTGTGAACATCAAAGGAATCTGACATTATTTGGAAAGAGCATTTGGTACATCACATCACATTCTATAACTTGACTTTTAAGAAATGCTCAAGAGAAAGCTTTTTCTTCCCCCCCCCACCTTGGCTTCTAAGGATCTTTATTTATCACCCTCAGGGGCATTACAGTGAGTAATTAGATTGGACCAGGAGAACGACTTAATTTTACAAGAAACTCATTAATTCATCCTATTTCAAATCTTCTCATTTCACCCAAAACCCAATTACGCTTGTCGTGGCAATGATCTGGAAAGGCATTGTCTCGTAGGTACCAGGGGGGCCACTGGGACTGCTGCAGTATTCATGTCGGGGAGACAAGGGTGACTCCCTTTCTTTGACTTTTAGGTCAAAAGAACTAGTTGCTGGGACAGCTTGACAATTAGAAAACCCTGATGAGCATTTGGAAGTAAAACAGCTGTACAATAACGGAGGGGTTCATGGTGCAGGGCAGAAAGCTCATCAAAAGAGACTATCCAAACAATTGAGTTCTATAATTAACACACAAAAATCTGTTCAGAAATGGTAATAACAGTAAAAGAAAGCTGAGAAGATGCTGCCTTCTTATGTGGCAGATGTGGTTTTGTTACAATCCGAGAGAGAAAATCCATCCTCTTAAAGACTAAGAACAACATTCAAGGGGAAAAGTAAAAGTAACTTTTTGTTCCTAAGGGTGCAGTTAAAACATGAGCTTAAAATATTTCCAGAGAGAAGAGCTGTAGAAAAAGTAACCAGTGATGAAAGACATCAAATATGCTATCAAAGTATTTTTTCAAGTCTTTAAACACAAATTTCTTTTCTCACTGAAATATATAAATGTGACATTGAAATATCTCTTATTAAATTATTTGCTTTGTCCTTCATTGCACCAAGAATACGATTTTAGAGTCTTTCTTTAAAGTTGGCTACAATCATTGACTTAAAAGTAGTTTTCCCTCTTTTGTTGTGTGGAGGGGATTTGATTCAGAATTGCATCTTGAGGAATTTTGAAGTTTTCTTCGAAAATTGTGTACAATTTTGAGTATGTAGCTAATATATTTTTCTGCTTTAAAAAAAATGGAAACTGGAACGCATAGCTTCTGACAGTTCGGCTGACTCCACAATTTTCAGGTGTATTACTCACTTGCCTGTGATAATAAACGTTCTTGGTTGTGCACAGGTAGTGTGTGCGCTTTTGGGCAGGAGGGTGCAGCAGGAGCGTGGTTTCTGTTTGGTTGTGGTCCTGTCCTGCCTGGGGTCCCTTTCCTTGTGGTGCTGGTGTGGAGAGCTCAGCCTTTGGCACAGGGATCTCTGTGGCCATGGCTCTGCAGCCAGTGCCGCCTGTGCAGGACTGCGTCCCACTGGGCTTTTGTAAATGAGCACTTCACAACATCCACATCAGATTTCCTTCTAATATCACTTCATTGACTTAACTAGATTTACTTGAGCAAAGCCACGTTTCTGTGCTTGTTTTTCTCCCTATTCACTTTATTAGGTCCTAATCAGAAATCGCTATTTTCTTGGTTGCAAGTCCTCCTGTTCAGCAGAGGCTGAGCTTAGGCTTCAAGCAGGATTTCTCCTGACCATGGTCCCTGGTGTCCAGAGCTCCTGCCCAGCAGTTTTCAGCTCGGGGCTGGCCCTCCTGGACCTTCCCCATCCCATCACTGCTCAAATCCTAGCCAGCCCCACTGGGCTCAGGGGTTTCTGCTTATCCCTGCCTCAGTCCTGCTCAGCCTCCAGGCGCTGCCAGAGCTTCTGCCTGGAGCTCCCTGAGATGTTTTTAAAATATGCACTGCATTTTTAATGGTTTAGGGACTTGTCAACAAAGAGGTTGGGATGATTTTTCCATTCAACCCTTTGCAAGACATTACATGACTTTTTTTTTTTTTTCTAAAGGACTGTTAAGTATGTCAGGTCTTTTCCAAAGACTGATGGAAAGAACCATTGCTATTTCCACAAGGATAAAGGAACAATTTAAGAGCAAGTACTGGGGGATTTTTTTAAACAACTCTAAGTTTAAAATAATCATTTTCGTAAATATTTCCCTCATTCCCAAATAAAAACCCGCAATAACGTAGTTTATTTAAAAATAGTTAAATTTTATTTAATACATATATTTTGTTGCAGCTGTGTTTAAAAAGAATGTGATTACAGTCCCATCCACTATGAGAGGAGTTTTTAAATTCTGAAATTGCTGTCTGAAATTTTCTAGTAGAAAATTCAGCATTTGGAGAGACCAAGCAAGCAGACTTTGCAGCCCACACATGTATTTTTTCTGTGTTTTTTTGAGGAAGCTTTAAGTCTGAAAATCAGTTTTTAATGTGAAAATAGAGTTTGAAAAACAGCTTGAGAAAATTTACATCTACATTTGACTGAGGTTCCATAATTCTTCAGAGCAATTTTTGTGGTTTTGACATGTATCACTCTGGTAAATTTGGAAAAAAGAAGGAGAAAGGCATATAATAATACCAGCAATGTTTGCCAGATCTTGTCTCGCTTTAAGAGAAAAAGAAATCAAATAGATTTTAATATTATAACCCAAAGACCTCAGTATAATTATATAAAGCTGATGTCCATTTAAATTAACATGATTTGTTCTGAGGAAAAGCTGTGAACTGAAAATATTTTTGTTTGCGAATTTCCCTTGAATGTGGTGCAGTCGATTGTAACTGTGTTACGCTTGTGGGTGATCTGAATGTGAGAAAAGGTTTTTCTCCTTTTTTTAAAAGAAAAAACGTAACAGAAAGAACTAATTAAGGCAAAGCTAAGAAATTGAACTCAAAGTTTGCATTGCACATGTGAACTAATCTTTTTACAAAGGCATCTTTCGAAAACTGTGTAAGAACCCCATTCATGCTGGGTCTCACCCAGCAAATCCTTCCTAGAAAAGCAGCGGCGTGAAGATTTGTCATGAGCAAGCAATAAAGACTTCCAGGGAATGAGTTCTGTACAGGCTTCTTGTTTGCCTACTAAATCATTAACCTTCGTGAAAAAGCCCATCCGTGGTTGTAATAGGTGTGTCAGCAGCACTTCATGCTAAGAACAGCTTTTACAGGATTAGGTTCGAGTTTTTAAGTGGCGGTACCATGGAGCTTTTGGGGGCAAAGAACTACTGGTTTATTGCAGCACATTCTCAATGCCCTTTTATGTCTGTTGCGAAATGGGGTGAATCTCTGAGCACTCTAAAATGAAGAAAACTGTCTTCAGGAGTAGTTGATTTTTGAAGCAAAATGGCTGTGTGTGCTTTAGGAGCAGCCACTGTGTTTGGAGAGCTTTCTTCAGGTCTTGAAATATTAATGATCTTGGCTTAATATAGTAGAAAACAAAATACAGTGCATGAAACGAGGGGGAAAAAATTCTTGAGTTACAGAGTGTTGACCTTGCAGTACCCAGTGAATCTATCTATTCCTTTTTAAACCATGGAGTATGAAAAGACAGGGAGGAATGGTCACAAAAATCTTTACCTGTGACATAGTCTTGTCTTTCTAGAAGCATGTTATAGCCCGAACAGGATTTTCAGCCTTGAGCTAGATTGTTGAATATGTAAGTATTTTAATATTATGAATATGCAAAAGATGGCTCTTTGTTTAATGATTTCAGTGGACTCTGATGTTCATATTCAGAGTAATATTAGAGTTCGTATGTTTCGGTTTTAAAACCTTGAATAATAGAATTTTGTGGATAAAAGCAGTCAGCTTGGTCTCCTCTTGTATTCTATTTTTCAATGCCTTGTCTTTATATATTGCACGAAGATCCTTCCTGAGGGTGTCTGTCCTGGTCATACACAGACTCAGCCATATTTCTCATCAGAGCTGTGACAGTGAAAACCAGAAGTAATACCTAAGACCAGCACCTGCCCCTTGACTGCTGCTGCTGCTGTTAAAACCAGGACATGCAGTGATATAGCAAGTTGCTCACCAGACAGTGAAAATTAGATATAAAAAAATGAAGGGTTATTTTCCATGTGTACTTATTTGTTTGTTTTGCTAGACAATTCCCATCCCAAGCAGAGTAAGCTATTTTCCAGGAGTTGCTTTTGCATCCTGCTGTGCTGGCTGGCTGACGGGCCAGGTTTGTATTTGTGTTCAGGGACTAAAATTGTTCCTGACATAGGCAGGCTGGGTTTGACCCCCGCCACTCTCCCTGCCAGAGCTGTGGTGGCTGAATTTCATTGAAACCCCAAGGCTGTTTGAAGCACGGCCAAAACACACCTTGCGAGCCGTACCTTATCTGATAACATGATGCGTATAAACTCTGGAAGCGTAAATCCCGGTCACTTGAGCGATGTGTTAGCACAAGGCCCTCTGGTCTCGTGACAGCCCCAGCGAGTGACACCGGGCTGATGTCCCAGCGCTCTCACAGATGGTGCGCGGCACATCGTAAAGTCAGGACTTGTTAAGGACATTTCATAAATGGCTTTGGCTAATCAGAATGAAGTAACTTGCTCTTTTAGAAATGTGTTACTAATATCCCTCTCCATTTCCCAATGGACAGCCTCATAAGGGAAGGAGGGAAAGAGTGAGGGGGACTGAGGGAAAGTTGAAACAGCACAAGTGAGCCCTGGCTGTGCGGGGGCTTGTGCCCTCCCAACAGGAGCTTGTGTGCAGCAGGGGAACCCTAAAGGTAGTGTAGGTGATAAATGACAAGATGTGGGAGTGAGTCACACAGTAAATACTGGGAACAACCTTTCCTTTTTACTGGTTTGCACGCCTGGGAATTTTCTCTCTTCTCGGTAGTGCTAAAAGCCAGTGATGATGGTGGACTTTTATCTCTAGCCAAGGAAGAAATTTCTAGGATGACATACCTGTTAGCCACCATGGAAATGTGTTATTAATGATGCTAATGAGTTTTTTCCAAATGATGTAAAAGTAGCCATTTGTGTAAGCACTGCAGTTATGAAGATGATGTCACGGAAAGCTTGCCAACTGCACGTGGGCCCTGGTGGCAGTGGTGCAGTCACTGCTGTGCCCTGGCTTCGAGGAGGGGAGAGCATTGCTGATCTCCTCCCTTGGGGAGAAAGAGCCAAATGAATTCTGCCTTGCCAGGAGGGAGATGCGCCATTTCCGTACATGTTGGGTTCCTGTCCCACTCCCTCTTAAAAATTGGCAGTGTCAGACTGTCAGCTGCCATTCCTTAAGTGGTCATAGAATAAACCAATTGCAGCCCTTTTGTCACGCTCTGTTTGTGTGTGTGGGTGCAGGTGGACATGGGTTAAGCCACATGCAACTCCACAGTAAGCACAAAGAGGCAGCTAATTTTCTGGCCGTGGCAACAGAAGAGTGTTTTTTTTTTTTTTTTTTTTTGCCATCCCTATGCCAGCTTTTAAAATGGCTCTTGTTGGAATAAGAAATCAGTATCCCCTGACATAGGATTACCCATTAAGAGTGTGATGATTGTTAATTCTTCACCTGGGGCTAAGAGGCCATCATTAGATCCCTTTGAAATGTCTCCTGCCTTGATTTTGGATGAGTAAGCTAGCAATTTACGATCACAGCCTGGGCCAGTAACGCTCTCCCTTCCTGTTCCTCCATCTAGCTTGCAAAATCGGATACTACAAGGCTCTCTCGACAGATGCTGCCTGTGCCAAATGCCCGCCTCACAGCTACTCCATCTGGGAAGGCTCTACCTCCTGCACCTGCGATCGGGGCTTTTTCCGAGCGGAAAATGATGCTGCCTCCATGCCCTGCACTCGTAAGTTGGTCTTTGAACAATCTCTTCCCCCTTGTATCACCCATTTCTTCTCTGTGTCTCTAAAAAAGTGTTCTGCTTCGGACAGCAGCATTCAGTAGCTCTTATGGCCCTTTGCAGATGCAGTTTGCATTTTGGCTCACACTTCTGAGTGAAAGTGTTAGTTCTGAGCCCTCAGTTCCTAATGGTGGCATGGTTGTGCTGACCCTTGAGAGTTTGCATTATAAATAAATCAGGAGACACAGCTACAAAAGAGGGACTCACACACCTCAGTAACACAGGCAGAAGTAGAACACAGGCCTAAGTTCCAGTCTGAGCACCTAGCCAGTCGATCACATCACCTTTCATCTCTTTAAATACGGATATTTGTAGAAATTGTGAAAGCTTTCCATGTAATTGTATGACCTCGGGTAAACGGGTAATATTTATAATCTCTTTATATTTCTAATTTGCTTGAAATATGGCTGGTGATCCTTGGGAACCTAAGTGTTCATCTGAAAGGGGTGGTAATAATAAATCTTAAACTGTAATGAAACACCCACCCAAAGCATGGTTTATTTTATCCTGTGTAGATAAATAGATCATGTGCAGCAAATGGAATTTGCCATAGTTCCACCAAAATGCCTTCAACAAGGAGAAGGAGAGGAGCATTGAGCACAGTCACAGGATTGCTGGAAAAACTCCTTGGTCTGTGTGTTGGATAATGGCTCCTGCAGTCAAAGACGTGGGATTCCAGGCATGTCCTGGTGTTAAATTGTGATCATCTAGTTCTTTGGTTTTCCCTTTCTTAGGAGCAGAGCAGTTTGAAACAGTAAGTGAAAGGGTTGTATTTTATCAGGGGATATCCATGTGTGGCTTTCCCTGAAAGCTATTGGAAGTGTTTCCAGATTTTTGGTGTTCAGCTGTATATTTATGTACAGAGTGTGTGTGTGTCTCTGAGTAAGGGAAGGCTGAGATGTTTCTTTTGTAACATTTTAATATATTGCGAATTAATTTTGTGAGAGATGACTCACATTTATTTAAACCTTAATTTCTCCCTTACAAGGCAGAAACAGAGTATGTCCATAACTAAGCTAGCACTCATCCCTTCCCCACACGCCCTTGATTCCAGCTGTTCTCCAGTTATTTCCTTCTTTTCAGCAGTGAGTTTTGCTGGGTGGTGGTTGAGGAGGCCGGGGCATAGCCAAGAGCAGCTGCTTTTGCTTAGTAGGAAGCAGAGTGGTGCATATATCCCTTGCCAAGTATTGACTGGAAATGGAGTCTAACTGTATTGTGAAACCTTGCCTAAGTGGGCAGGAACATGCTTTCTATAATATAATTTACACTAGGAGATCTAAAACGTGACCAGTTTGATATGAAAAAATGTCTTTCTGCAACAACAAAACTATTGTTTGGAATGTACACCCTAAATAACGTTATACCAACAGAAGTTTTTCAAAGCCCTGATCCTAGTGAGTGATATCTTGACCAAATTGATATCAAATTAGTAATCAACTGGTTGAATTTAAATAGGCATGTGCATTCAGTGAAGTATGAGGAGAGAGCAAAACATTTCCAGATGGGGAAATTATAAGCAAATGATATGTATGTTTGCTGGTATTGCAAAATGTACCCCTGCAACTTTAGCCCTTTTTTGTCAAGTCTTGGGCCTACTGCGGGCACCCTTCCCCATTCCTGGCTTTGGAGGTCAGTCAAAGCTGAAGTTCCTGATCTTGGTTTTTTACCCTGAAAATACAGAGGGAAGGAGAAAAGGCAAAAGCTGTGGTGCTTGCCTAGGACAACTGCAAGGGTCCTAGGAGAACTCTGTGTGCAGAGGCCAGCCAACACCACAATCTTGTGGACACCTGCTCTTGGAAAACAGGTCTGTCTCTGGAGGTCCTGCTTCATAGCTTTGAATTTTCCTGTAGCTTAAGGACTTCTTTTTCTGTGATCCAAGGTGAAGGATGAGGCAGGAGTTGTTTCTGAGCTGGCCTGTGGGGCAGCCGTGCTTCCCCAGTGCTGGCAGCCCCTCTTTGAGCTCTGCCTTAGCTGTGCTTGAAGGGTCATGCCTGAAATTCAGCCCTGCCTGCATGGCTGCACAGGGAGTGGGTGTGGGGTCTCTGGGGGGCTCTTCCTTTGCCATGCTCCCCCTCTGAGTGGCCTTCTGTCCATGTATCTGAGGCAAGTGACAGCATTCAGAGAGCCTCAGCTGAAGGAAGACCCTTCAGAAGAAGGTCCCCGTTTGTCTGGCTTTCCCGTCAAGAAGTGGAGACAGAAGGGAGCATAAACATCAAAGGTGCTTTCAGGTGGATTCAGACCATAATCAGTTCTTACCAGTTGGTTAAACCAGGTGACAAACCCAATTCCCTTGTGCTGACAGCCATAATAATCAGGCACCTTCTTTGTTCATTATGCTCTCTTTAACTCTGGTATTCTCATTCAGGCCTGCATTTAGTAATCGCTCAGTGTGACGGCACACTAATGAAGAAATAAAACACAGTATCTGAGATCCATTCTTCTAGCAAAAAGATAGACTCTGCTCCACTGGCTTGTAAAATCAGGTTTCTGTTCACTTGGAGAACTATTAGACCAGGTGAATAAAAGCAGCATTGGATAATTTGGAAAGAACACCTGGAATGGACTATGGATTGATCCTTTCTTTATTATTCCTAAACACTTTTTAAGATGAAGAACTGCAGCCTTCTTAAGATGTGTTTTTGTAAAGCTTTGACCCTTGGCTATTGATTTCCTTTAGCAGTAAACTGGCTGGCCTTGTCACTTATCTCTCCTCCTAGCTTGGGGGTGGAAGACTGTTGGGACTTTCCATTAGCCTGATTGTACTAGTGGATGAAAGGGAATTGGAGAATTCCCCTTCCTTTTCCCTTCTTGCATTTCCCATGATAAGGAACAAAAGCAGCAGCTACTTCCTGGTGTGCTGGCCAGGAGAGGTGCTCCAGAGTTTTATCCTTCCCTAACACCACTTTCTGACATCACCATCCCTTGCTGAGCTGTAAAAACTGTGTCTAACCTCAGGTAAGGCAGGCTCCTAAACGAGTAACTCAAAATCTGGTTTTGGTATTCTGCTGTATTTCAGCTCTGATACTGTGAGTAGTTATATCTGGCTTAAAGTTTGTGCAAGTAAGAGCAGAACGTGGCAGAGCATGGGTGTAGGGACAGTGGAGTGGGCTCTGTTGAAGGCCAGGCAGAGACACCCTGACATACACACTTTTACTGGTGCAGCTTTCCCCTCAAACTTGCCTCCTGGGGATAATCATCAATGTGTCTGTCACCACTGAGGGGCAGAGCCAGCCTGGATCTGCCGCTTCAGCCGAACTTGGGAATTCAGACTTTGAGCTCTGAAGCACAGTGAGCTTGTCAGCTGTGTGCTTGGGCATGGAGATGGGATGATTGACTTGTAATACACCTGAGCACAAACCGTGGAAAACACGGACGCCTTTCCCTTTTGGAAGCATTGCAAGAGCAATGTCAAGGCGACTCTGCAGACCTTCATTATATTTCAGTGCTTGCAGAGAGGGAAGGGTCTTTCGTAAGGTTAGCGATGTAATGGAGAATAAATTGCCTTACCCACACACGAATCTGTGAGGCAGGAAAACAAATCAGCCTCAATCATGGCCCTCATCCCTGAATTCTCCATAAGGAGATATCCTATGAATTGCAGCCTGGTGCAGGCAGGTGCAGTTCCCACCCAAATTAATGGGCGTTGCTCCTGCGTCCCCACCATTAATGAGTTGGGTTCTCTAACTCTTGACAAACAATGCTCACATTATGAGCAAGAACGGGATGGCTTTGTATTGTTTATATTGTCTGTTCAATTCAAATTATTAATGATTTTTAATTGGGAGCCCTTTACAAAAGAGAGATTACCATCATGGACTGTCCAGCTTGAAATCTGCCTGAGTAAATGACCCTGAATAATTTAGTCAGTTGTGCCATCCAAACAGGGACTGACTGATTGACTCATATTTTGTCATGCCCTGAAATATTTCAAAAACGGTTGCATTTAAGACAGTTTATACTGGAGGAGCTTAGAGATAATAAGAGCAGATTTAGTGAGATGCAAGAGAAGAATGCCTGCTTTAAAAGGACGTTCTCCAGTCTAGGTTATCAAGAAACTGAATAGCCTGACTTGAAACAGCAAACATCACTTACTTGTCTTTACATTCGCCTCTTCTAATTGAATTTAGTGCACTGCTGTATTTCCTCCAGAAAGTATATTGTTTTTAAATTACCATTTCAGTGCTATTACTCAAGGCTCCTGCTTCTAATGCTTTCTGACAGTTATCAGCATAATGAACCATAATGAAATGATGAGCAATCTACAGTGGAAACTCAATGTGAATTCCACTGGAGCTGTGCGACTGTTGTTAAAATTTGAATGCACATTAAAATAACACTGTCCTTATTTGTTTCCAAGGTCAAGGCTTTAAAAAAGGTCTGAAAGGTCTAAACACTTCAATTTTGTAAATGTTGCAGTCTAATACATACCCTTAACGCAGTCTTGGTTACATTTAACATATCTCAGAGATAAATATTTGACCTGCATTTTCAAAAAAGAGTGAATTTACCTACCTAATAACTGTGGCTGCAAATGAATAATCACATAGGAGCTGATTATTTGAGCACACGCTTATAATGATTGCTTAGACTACAAGCAGTATAAACAAACAAATGTGCTCTTTTTCCTTCGACTTGTGCCTTTTCTAAGTTTCCAGTCGGATGTGGATGATCACTGTTGTAGCTGTTAGGAGAAAGGAAAGTAGGATACACCACACAGTTGTGCTGGCTGCTGCATTGTAGGTGGCTTTGCATTGGCTTTGCCACACTCCCGCACTTGGGCTGGCACAACTGCAGTCCAACCTCCGCTGTTGGAGCCCATTCTCTATGAAATGAAGTACATGCCAATAGAGCCTCCGATCTTCAGAATTTAAATTTATTCCTCTCCACATCTGTATATATCTCTGTCTGTACCTTCAGTAAATGATTTTGTTCTTCAAACATCATATGAGATTGTTCATTATGTAATTGTACATCAGAATGCCTTCTGAGCTGTAGTACAGCAGTTGCAAGAGCAGAGGGAACAGTGGGTAGGCTGTAAGGAGAGAATGATTTTTCTGCTCCACGTAGGCTGGGAAAATAGACTGTCCATTGCTGCATCGCTGCCAGACCGAGAGAAAGGGATTGTGAGTGATGGGAATCTCAAAGGAGAAAGCTGTCTCCCCTTGTGTGTGGTGACGGGCTGAAGGAATTGAATAAGAAGGGGAGTGGTTATAGCTTGAAGAGAAGAGACGGGAGTAATTTGACAGTGTGTGTTTATAATCAGTAGACTTAAAATCATCACTCCTTTAAATACAGCAACTGTTTATTAGCTGTCTTCTGATTTTCTGGCCAGAGCCTTAAATTAACAGAGACATTTACTCAATTAAGTGGGGGCTTTGATTTGGTTAGTCAGGACCCAGTTCTGTAGAGTTGTTGAAGTAAATTAGAGGGCAAACAGAATAAGAAATTCAGCAGTTGGGCCAATTACAGAACAACTTACTTTTCTGGTTGGATTTCTTTCCTGTCAGACTGTCAGATAACTTTCTGGTATCCGCAGTGGAATTGTTTTTAATCTCTGAAGAGTGAGTGAACACAGGTGTATTGTCTGCAGCACAGTGCATTAGAGTAGATGTGATAACATGTTTTAGCATACGTGACAATGCAAAGTGTTCTTATATGGCAGTTCTTGCAAGAGGAGCTCAGAGCCCAAAGGACTGGTACCTGCAAGCATCAGTTTTCCCACACCGCTGCCAGTGGTAACTGGACCTCTTTGCTTAACTTCTTTAGCCTCTTTGGGAGAGGAGCTATTAAGTGGATTGTTCTCCGGGTGAAAGGAACAAAGCCTATTGTGAAGCTGGTAACCAGGGTACTTTTGGCAAGTAAATAGGAAATCGTACATTCCAGTGCAATGGGCATTTTATCACTGGCACTAGTCCAGGATCCCTGGCTTGGCAGGACTCTCGCTGAAGTCAAAGGAATCGTGCCCAAGTAAATAAATGAATTGTTTACCAAATCATTTGCTTTATTATAACCCAGTTGTGAAGCTAACTGTGCCCAGAGAGGAGAGGGGGTGGAAATGGAACTGATGACTGGTATTGCAAGTGGCTGCTGCATCTTGCGGCCTGTTGGCTTTGGTCTCACCAGTTGTAAAAACACATAATCTATAATGATAAATGGTCAGGAATAGCCAGGCAGACAAGCGAGGGTTGTCCGAGATGCCAGTGCTTGTGTAAATTAGCCCACAACAACAGGGGACCTGTCCACAACCGCTGAAAGAAGCAATTAGTGGCAGCAACATATACAACTGTCACGGGAAAGTGTGGGCTTTATTTGTAAGCTTAAACGTACACAGCCCAGGTATTTACTCTGCGTTAGAACTTTTCTTTCAGATGGTTAGAGATCAACAGCAAAGGCATATCTGAAGGGCATCACAGCTCACATACTGAAACATCATTGACAGCTGCACTGCTGTACAGGTTTAATGAAGCCTTATGAGATGGAAAGAGGAGGCCAAAGTGCTTGCTCTTGAACTCTGTGCCTGGCACTGCTTTGCCAGACATTTTAGTGAGTGAACTTAAGGAATTTAAAGACACCGATTTTTTAATAATTACTTTCTTTGCATCCTCTCTGAAAACAGTAAACTCTCTATTTCGTGCTCAGCCCTGGCCCCAGGGAGATAATTCTAGGCTCGTGATCAAGTTAAAGAGCATTGATTAGAGTTGTTAAAGGCCATCCATACAATAGCAGCAGTGTGACCCCTTGGGTGAAGCTGGCAACACGACCAGCAGCCGTAGCAGAGCCCTCGTGCCTGAGCCAGCCCCTTCAAAGGCACCTGATGTACTTCCATGGGCATTTCATTGCTCTCTGCAGATATGCCCCAAAGGTCTTTGGGAACGTTCATTGTATGGATCTTTTCTTTTGTACACCTCTTTATTTGGTCTCTTTATTCTTGCTGGGTTACACACAAAAGCTGGCTCTCAGATCTTGTACAGCAGATGTGCTAAACTTTTCACTGCTTCTGATAGCGCATTTCTAGTCAGGCCTTCTTGCTATTAGACAGTCGGATGCTTGCTCCCAGGTGCCTGCTGCTCCTTTAACTTATCAAAGACTTTGCTGCTCCTCTGTAGTGCAGCCAAGGCCGAGCTGCCGATTCAAAGCAGGCCAGTTCATCCTAGGCTCCTTTTAAACGACGGTGAGTCATAGCAACCTTCCCTGTTGTATGAATCTTGTTTATTAGGTAGCAAATTAGCTCAAGATTTCTGAATGCCCTGAGCTCCCTTTGAAATAACAGCAGATGAAGAGGGTCATCATCTCTGGAGCAGGCTCATAAAGAGGATCCTTTTGTCAGTCCTGGTCCAAAGCCCATTGAAGCCGGCTGGTCTGCCTGATGGACTTGGATTAGCAAACAGCCATAGCTGGCACTCAGCTGCATTTAACAGTATTTTTGTAGGACTCTCACAGCTTTAGATGAAGTTAGAAAGCTTCGAACAGCAGCAGGTTATTCTGTTATTTTTAATACAATATTTTAATACTTTTTGTTTGATAAAATGATTTTTGAATCCTTCTCAAGCTAAAGTCTGCTTTTTCTGCCTCAAAAAAGAGGTGCTATTTCCTTCAAGGAGAGTGCGGCAATGGTTAAAGAAGATTAAAGTCTTTTCTACATGCTTGAGGTTTTCTGATGTCTGGTGGGAATTGCCAATGAAGCTTCCTTCCGATTTCACACTGTCAGGCGAATGCAGGCTGAATGCAGTGTGACAACCCACTTGAAAATAATTATCCATTGCCCTGGCTGCAGAGACATCCGTTACCTGCTGGAGAAATGTGCTTTTACACACGTGCCCACGCAGATGGAGTAAATTATTTTTTTAATCATTTTCTCCTTCCAGGGCTCGAAAGTTTCATCCTGCTTGTTACTTAGTCACATACATATCTTTTGAAAGCATCTTTCTTTTAAAGGAGGTACATTTTAAATGCACTGATCTGGTGACGGACGGGATGCTCCTAACAAAGGCTTGCCTTCTTGAGGGTATGTCTTTGAAATATCTCCATTAGCACTTCCATGGAGAGTGTGGGTTTCAGTTTGTGTTTTTAATAGATCTCCTCCCACAGCCAGATCTTTCAAGATAATAAATCTTAACTATATCATAGGCTAGTAGAAAACAGATGTGGTTACAGTCCTAAAACTGATAATATCAATTCAGTCCTTAATGGATAATGTTGCTGCCAGAATAATTCACTATCACTGTTGGTGGCTGAAGACTTAAGCTGACATGAAAAAGGGAGCTCCTGAAGGAGCCCTCTACCAGGCTGTGACAGAAATGTGCAGACTGGCAGCTGTTTGTGGTTCTAGAGAGCTTTATTTTGGATGCCACCAGAGTGGGTTTCTTGGAAGTGCTAAATTCACTTTGAAGGAATTAAGTGTCAGAACCCTGTGCTGAAGTGCTTTTTGTTTTGTTTTGTGATGTTTTTGTTTTTCAACATAAGAAAATAGTATATAATGGCTACTCACATCTGATAAAATTGGCCAAACCAAAGCCCACAACTTCATCTTCAGTCCAGCGGCCATGGGACCTCTGAGAGAAGGAAAAAAAGGTATTTTTTTATGTGCATCTACCTTTGGTCAATAAATGTTGTTTGCCCAAAATCTGGAGCTGCCAGTCTAGAAGTGGGATTCTGCAGTCCTGTCAACTGGGGCAGCAGAGAACCAAGTTGCAGGGTCCTTCTTATTTTTTGTCATTTTATGGGACAGCAAAGTCACTTGGGAGCTGTTTTGCTGGGAATCATTTCTTTCTCATCTCTGTTCTCTGTGCTTTAATCTGCACCTCCTTAACCATACACTGTTGCTGAACTAAATTAACTGGTTTAGTGAAGACACTATTCTTTATGTCAAACAAGTCTGTCTGGTCTCCTTGTAGAAAACTGTAATTGAATTTACCACGTACACCCACAGAGACTTTTAGAGAAACACCTTGCTGGGCAGATCAGTAATGAAAAAGGAAGATGTAAAACCAGGGATATTAAAACCTCTGTCATAACCATTTAAATACAGTTCCACAGCACAGTGCACTTACAAATCTACCTTCAAATCCCAGGGTTAGTTTTCAGGGACATTTTTGATTGTGTGGATTGATCAGGTTTGCAGCTGTAGGGAGAAAAGGATTGGCTTGGTTGGAGTCTCCCTGCATGCCCAGCCAACTGTGCACACCTACCTCTCTCCCTGGAGCCTCTGCAGCTTCAGGAGCCCAACTCCAGCATGTCCTCTGCCATAGCTTTGATGGGTTTGTGGTGCATGGCATTTGTCAGGGGAGAGGCTCTCTCCTCCCCACTGGTGCCTTTGAGGTGGTGCTGCACTTGCAGTCTTGGCACGCCCTGGTTGGACCCTGTCCTTGGGCACGCCACAGTCCCGGGCTCTGTGCTTTTCCTGTGGTGTGGATGAAGGGCTGGGCATGCTGATCCCTCAGGGCAGCAGGAATATTCACTCAGCTGCAGCTAATCCTCTTTGTGTTATCTTTTCTTTGAAATCGTTCACTGAATTGGGGTAGACATTCTCCCTCCCTGGCAGAATGATTTTGCAAGATTCGTGACACTGAACCTCCTACATTTGTACTGCTCTCGGGGCTTTGGGATAACGTCCTCAGCAGGATGGTGTCCAAACAACAGTCAAACAACCTGTCGATGTTTGACTTAACTCTCTCTGATGCCGTGTACTGTTTAGGGCAGCTGATTTAAATGGAAAATATTGTGCTCCTTGTGAATAAACACTTTACTGAGGTGTCATTATGCCCAGTGCTATTCTGCAGCCTGGTTCTCTTCCCAGCTGTGTCCCCATGCCACCTGCACCCCACAGGTGCTCCTCCAGTCCTGGAGAGCAGGTTCATTACTGGGTTTCCGCTGCGGAAGCTGTGAGTCACTGCAGTGCTTGGACCAGGCTTCATCCCTGCTATGCACCATTGAGGCTCCTTAAGTGTGCCCACAGAGAGCTGGCACATGGGTGATGGAGCACACAGGGATCCCCTGAGGTCTGGAAAGAAGGAGGGAGACAGGCAGGTGTTGACATGTGCCCTTGTCGTGGTTTTCATCAGGTCCTTGTCAGTCCTACAGGGGCGTGTGGGAGGCTTCTGACTGGAGAGAGACTTGAGTGTAGGAAGGGAGGGAGAGAAATGTTGATGGATGAAAAGTTAAAATGCTGCCTGAAGTTGTAGAAAGAGTGCTAAAATCCATCAGTCCTTTTAGTACAAGTAATGCTTATGCTATTAACCCCTTAAAAGCTCTTATTTGCCTGAATGTTTGTTTTGACATGGGGTGCAAAATTGTCCTTTAAGACAGACAGGGCTCTCTATCTCTGGGTGAAAGACAGCTGCAATGGCTATAGCTTATTGCAGCAAGAGAAAGCCAAACAATCTGCATTGCCCAATACATTTAAGGAAATCTAATAGGAGGGTTGAGGAAGATATCGAGATTAGCTTGACGAAGATTATTTGTTGCTAAACAAACTCTTCAGTGTTTCCCTCAGCCCTGACACACACAATGAACTGCTCCACCTAGGGCCTTTCCATTTGCTTCATGGCTCACTTGATTCTGATGGGTTTATTGTGAAGTGAGATTTATGGAGCCCCAGGAAGGAATAAAATTAAAAACTTCCGTTCCCTGTGTTCCCACAGAGGAGTCCCCCGTGTCCGTTCAGGGTGCTGGTTAAAGAGGCTGGAGAAGGATCCGGCTTTCAGGCCCCGTGATCAAACTGTGTCCCCTTTGCATTCCCTGACAATGAGAAGACTGAGTGGCTCTGCAGATCCATCCCTGAGATTCTGTTGTCCTCTGCAGGGAAAACAACAGCACCTGCCTTCCTAACATCATAAAATGAATTTTAAAATTAGTTGGTTTTTAGAATTGAAATGTTTAGATTTAAATTCTATTTCCTGTAGGAACTGTCACATTTTTAAGCTGTTCTGGGCAGTGTGGCAGTATTAGCTCCATGCTTCCAGACTACCAAATAGCCCATGCAATAGCATTGGCAGGAGATTTATGAAAAATGCTATAGATCATGGGATTTGTGACAAAATTAAATGACACAGATGGTGGTGGTGATTTAGAGGCAGAGGTCCCTGTCTCCCCTCTCATCTGCCCTGTAGCTAAATTCTTCTGCCAGAGGACACAGGGTTTGTGTGATGGTGATGGTCTGGCTGTTCCTGTGGGATGCCGTGAGCTGGGTTCATCCAGGAACTATCCTGGCCCTTGCAGCCTGCCATGGCCCTGAAAGGGTTTGTCTCATCCATCGGCAGCGGCTCTGTTGTCAGAAACAAAGCAAATCCTGATCACCATTGAAGGAGCAGATACGCCCTGTGTTTCAACATCTGAAACCAGGCCCATCAATCTGAAGCTATTCCCCACTCCCTGTGCCAAAAGCTCCATTGATGACTGTGCTCCCGGAAGAAAAGAAATTCCTTTTCCCCTCACTGTAATGTCAGCCCACCATTTGGAGACTCCCCCGCATCTTCCTTTTCATGCTGGAGGTGGTGCACTCATCTCTGTGACCTGCAAGCATCTGCTTCCCTGGTTTTCCGCTCCGTCGCATCTCTGTTTAGACACTGCAATGCCCTGTCCCACATACTAATTACTGACTTTTTGCTTCTGAGGAGCTTGATTCATTCTGGCACATTTTCCCATGTGAAACTGGACCTAGAGCCTTGGAAAATATCTTAATGGACATCAGGCTAAGCCTGAGTTTAACCCCAAACTGGCTGCTGTATCTGAGCTAAGAGGCACATCTTTCAGACCACAGCTGTGACAGTAGGAACCCTCCTCCCATGGAGGTCTTTGCTTCAGGAATACCCCCTGAAATGAGGATATTCTGGGCCCTGGCAGAGCTGGGTGCTGCTTGGGGCAGGAGGTGTTTGCCCTGGCACAGCCTTATCTCAGCTCTCCTGGCTGTGCTCCGAGTCGATGCTCTTACGTGTGTGAGTGCAGCAAGTGAACACTGTAAGAAAATGCCTTTTGCTTTTTCTCACTATGAAGCTCTTGATGTTTCCCACAGGAGCAGTTTCTGTTCAGCGCTTGCTGCTGCCAGGTCCTGACCAGTCTCTGGAAGGACACACAGCCCCAGCTCCCACTGGCTCTGGCTGCTGCTCTGGCCAGAGCAGACCTTCACAGTGCAGTGTGCACCTGGGCTGGTAGCCTGCTGAGGCTGTTGTTTCCCCCAGAGGCTTGTGTTGGTTCTCCTGTTCCCTTGATAGTGCAGAGAGGCAGGTGTGGACACCTTGTGCACCTGCCTGCGCTGAAGAGAGCCCAGGTGTGAGGCAGTTTGGGGAGGTCTGAGGTAGAGAGAGTTTGGTTCAGTTCCTGCTCAGCAGTTCCTGCACTGCCGCTTGAGTTCACGATTTCAGGAGTGTCTTCCACCTCATTGCACTCCGAGTGTATTTTTGAGACGAAGGCTCGTGTATTTGCAGGCTAAGCAGAGACTGCTTTCTTCTACCCAGGGGAGCTGGCAAAGCCAGCTCTTGGGGGAAGGAGAGCTGGTTATGGGACAGAGGCACTGGGCTGGACTTGGGACGGTTTTGACCACTGCCCAGATGTGCAAAGCCCATCTTGTCTCACCAGCATCTCTCTCTGCCTCCATTTCCACGTGATGAATAGAGATTAAAACCAGTTTCTTTCATTCTTCTTTCTCATCTAGTTTTTGGATCAGGAAACATCTCTCACTGTGTGTAGTAACTGATCTTTGAGTAAAAGCGTTTTGTCCTTAGGAGTCCAAAATGCTGCCAGTGTATAAATAAATGCCATGAATGGCAGCATGGTGGTGCAGCAGGCAGGAGGGCTCCCCAGCTTACGGGCTGGACTCAGCTCTCTCTTCTTGCAGTAATTCTACCTGTCAACCCCGATTAACTCAGAGACTGTTTCAAAGGTTTGGCAAGAAGGAAGGATTTCCCTCCTTTCAAAATTAATACATTAATTTTGTATTTCTGAAGCGAGCACAGAAAAACAATCCTTGCTTAGCTACTCCTGCAACAGAGACCCTTCATTTAGATACTGTGAAGATACATTTGACCTCTATGTCATTAAAGACTCTTTTCTTAACTTTTCTTACCTACTTCTCCTAAAATAAAAGTCCCGTCTCCTGTTGAGCATGTGTTACATCCTGGTGGCTTCAAGCACAGACCTGAGGAGGTGATGCAGCCCTCAAAACCTTGTCCTGTGCAGCCTCCTCAGGCATCCTTTAGAGAAGAACCTGAGGAATTGAAGGAGCCACAATTAATCTTCCCCACAGTCATCTGTTAACAGCTTAACCTCTTTGCTGTTACACTTAGGAGTCACTTTGTAATTTCAGTAGAATTTCACATTTTCAATCTATTTGGTTCCTATCTTACCACAATGACTGTTTTTGTACCTTTGGCATATAAGAGATTATGACTTATTTATTTATACACTTAATGAAACTATTAGTGCTGGGTGATTCTTTTTTGCCAGTTTCATAGTTTCATAACATTTGCCACATTTGCCAGAACTTTTTCCTTCCCTTCCTTTTCTGCCAGGAGAGCTGGTTGAACTTCTTTTGAATTGCAACCAGCAAACACATTTTGATAAAATCTAAGAAGCTTTCATGACCTTTCTTGTGTCTTGAATTTGTGACTTTCTACCAAATCATTTCCAGTATTTTTCTGCTAATAATATTTGTATATAAAGCTCTGAATACCAGTAGTTACTAAGCACAGCTATTTTTACTGTGTTCTGGTTTGGATTGTTCCATTTTGCAAGCTTCATCCTCATTCTATTTCATTTCTGTGCGATGCAGTGCAGTCCTGCAGCCCTGTCTCAAAGCACAGTGTGTGTAGCCAGAGTACCTGTGTGCTCTGCCCCAGAGCAGGTTGCCTTGAGATGGTCGGGGAAGCTTTCTGGGATGTATAAAATACCCATCTCTTTCATGGGTTCACTCTGAATCATCCTTAAATTTAAGGGTACAAGAAGTGTGTCTCAACTGTATTGAAATTAGATTAGGAGTCACAGGATTAGCTCTTCTGCATTTTCAATTTGCCTGTGGGTCTGGGGCCTGTGGGGATTGAAGCACACAAATAGGATTTGTGCCCGTGCGTTGGTCAGCACGAGGCAGGGCAGTGCTGGCAGCAGCTCGCCTGCTTGGGCAGGGCTGGCCACAGCGCTTCTGGAGAGGTGCTGGAGGGGCTGCTGCCTCTGGGCTCTGCCCAGCCTGTCCTGCCTCTGTGCCCTAATCCCATAGTCCCTGTGCTGGAACCAGCTGGGAGCTCTCTGGCAGCATGTTTATGAGTCTTGAAGTCTCCTGTCCCTGTGGTAGAAAAGCTGACCTTGTGTCTCAGATTCAGCCTTACTGCCAAGCTTTCCCTCTGGTCTCTTGTTTCTGACCAGGTTTCTTTTAGCAGCTCTTCCTTCAGATGCTCACCGTATTTTCCTCTCCAGTTCTTTTACTTTCTCCAGCACTCACCTGTTGTAAACTTTATTCCCCATCCTTCAAAGCCTTAGTTCTGTGTCTGACTTTCTACTCAAATCTCCATCCTGCATCCCTAAGTGTCATGTTCAGGTCCCTGCTCAATGGGCTTCAGTGTTCACTGAATGTGATTTGACATCAACATGTCTGGAAAATATTGCACTTACATTTTTCAGAAAAAGATATCATGAGATATTTCTATATGAGAGTCTGCCTGTAGGTAATAGGGGACCTTGAAAATCTCACGTGAAGCAGGAGTTTGTGCATTTGATGCTTTGCTCAGGAGATCATGGAAAAAGTGAGCCTAAAACATGTAAATTTAACATTTTTCATAACAAGTATAAATAGTGAAAGGGAAAAAGTTCCACTCCTGTTTAATTGCAATATTGAGCTTTCAGGCTTATTTAGAGCTAGAAAACACTGTTAGTTCATCAGATGAAGAGATCAGAGTTTGACCTATGAATTAATATTTTTGCCTTTATTAAGAACATGGAGAAGTAAAATTTTGTTTGGTCTCTGCTGTCCTTGACTTAAATGGGAGTTGCAGAGGGTCTGGGACCATTAACTCTGATGTTGCTATGTAAGTTGGGTGTTTTTTTTTTAACTAAAAACATGTGGACTTTGTCTTTTTAGGCCCTCCATCTGCTCCCCAGAACCTGATTTCCAATGTCAACGAGACATCAGTGAACTTGGAGTGGAGCCCTCCCCAGAACAAAGGTGGCCGGGACGACATCTCCTACAACGTGGTGTGCAAGAGGTGCGGGGCCGGCGAGCTGAGCCGCTGCCGCTCCTGTGGCAGTGGGGTGCACTTCAGCCCCCAGCAGAACGGCCTGAAAACCACCAAAGTCTCCATCACTGACCTCCTGGCACACACCAACTACACCTTCGAAGTCTGGGCGGTGAATGGAGTGTCCAAGCAAAACCCCAGCCAGGACCAAGCCGTGTCAGTCACTGTGACAACTAACCAAGCAGGTAGGAACATAAACAGCAGTTCCCTGTTTTTTAGGAAAGCTGTGATTTCCATTGCATTTAGCATTAGCGAATGAATGCAAGGAGCCCTAAGATGAGTAACTAGGTCAAACCCTTATTTTCTGGTGATTTATATGGATAGTTTAAATTCTTCAGAGGCAGGGAGAAAGAGGAAGGTTTGGGTGCTGTGTCTGGGAGCAGCTGTGCTGCAGCACACAGGCAGGACGCTGGGAGGCATTCTGCAGAAGCACAACAGCACGGCTGCCCTGTCCCCCCTCAGCCCACCAGCAGCTCTACCCCTTGTAGGGGACACCCTACACAGGGACACCAGGATGTCCTCGGTGTCTGCAGAGGGCAAAACACGTGCTTGGGGAGCTCCAGGTTGTGCTCCTGCTCGCTTTGAAAAAGGGCTGTGTAAGATTCAACGAGCGGAACGACTGGGTGCCTGCTCACCTGCCTGCTCGCTCTTCTCTCTTGGAAAGTCAATTAGATTCTGTCCCCTTGTTAAATAAACACCTCCTTAACCTGCTGCTGACAATGTTTCAATTGATCAGAGCTTGCATTGCTGTAGAAATCCTGTATCAGCTTTCGTCTTCAGGCTGACTGATTTTTGCGTTTCATTCATCTGGGAGAGTGAAATACTATTTCTGTGTATACGAGATTATTTCAGATATTCTGGGCAGCTCTGCTTCTTTGGTACCCCATGCTTGACCTAGTAAGGGCAGAGGCTGCTGCAGCAGATTGCCATTTCATTTTGATGCTGATTTGTTTGATCTTCTTGTTTAATTACATGAAAACATTTCTTAGTTTGCAGCCAGCTAGGGTTTAATGCACAGGGTTCCAGTTGAAGTCTTAATTTAATGCACAAAATTATATACATTTGAATGTGACACTCTTCTAAATGCAAATTAGATATCCAGACTGTCAGACTGGCTACAAGACCGTCAAACCTGTTATCTGATGGCTCAGAGTGCTGATTGCCTTCAGGTCCCACAGATGTTGCAGGCATTCAGCACCTCGGAGCGTAACTTACGGGCTATCATTTATCACTGTGCTTACGGTGTATGAGACAATATTAATATTGCATATTTTGATAGTACCAGACCTTATAAATATTTTGAATTCTGTTTCCTAGTAGGTGTGCGTGAAAAATAGGTAGGCAGAGTCTGAATCTGCAAATTTGAGCCGTAGTCCCCGACACGTCAATATTACCAGTGAGAAATACGTTCAGTTTTGCAGTGACAGTTACAAGGGAAATTGTCAAGTCCATGCTGAAGCGCCTTTGAAAATCTAGTCCAGTGTTTTTTGTTCTTCACATACAGTTGACAGCATCCCTTTTAAATTATGATTCAAAAATTCAAACTACCACTTTGCCTAGTGAAAAGAAGACTAATAGAGAGCAGGGGCTATTAGGGAGTCTTGGGAGAGAGCCGTGGGAGACTGCTGTCATACGCTATACGAAAAGAGAAGGTTGAGAACAGCAGCAGGGACAGTGTTTTTGTGCTATGAATGCCTCGCAAAGAGAGTATTTCTGACTGATTTTGGCATGTGTAAGGATTAGTGCATGCATATATGCATGAATAAGTGAACAGGATCCATCTACCGTGTGAAAATTCTACCATCTTATGCTTTTATATGCAAACCAAAATCTGATTGAATATGCAAATAAGAATTGATTTTGTTTATTATCCATGAGTAGTATTCTTCCCATCAGGAAATTTGTATTTTTGCCAACATTTCCAATTTCAAAACATGCCCAGTTTATCAAATGCTTCAGAGAGATGGAGAAAATTATACTGGAATAAATGAAAATTAACTCCAAGGTGCAGTGTTCTCCTATTCTTCGTACAACTTTGTGGTTTCTGCTGCATAGAAGATCTACATAGAAATGTGTGGCCTAAACCTACAGATCCCAGCTGAGATAAATAGCCTTACATATGCAAATAATCCCATTGATTTTGGTGAAACTGCTTGCTTGAGTAAAGGTTTGTAAAGTTAGACCCTTGGGTTTTACAAGTACTGATCTGTTTAATCATTGTAAATGTGTGTCTGGGGTGCATTAAAATCCTTGTGCCACTAATTTTCTTTCACTATATTTCATTATAAAGAAATCATGTCATGATGGAGCACTGCCACAGGCTTGGATTTGATCTTGCACCTTTCTTACACGAATGTAAAGCTGCCTTGGTTTCTTTAAGGCAATTCTAAATTCAGATTACAGCCAAGCTCCTCCCTTAATAGAACTTCTTCCCTGTTTTACAAATAAAAATGAAACCACTAACACTGAAAATTTGTAGAGTAGTTTATTGGTTTTGCTCTGTGTGCTTGTGCTTCCTACTACTTGATAGGAAAAAAAATGTTGCCAATATGGGGAGGTTTTTTTAGTTCTTTCTTGGGCTGTATCCTGGAGAATTTGCTAGAACTGTTTGCAAGGGGTGCATGTCGGGGTTAAATTCAGTAGAAATGATAAGTATGCAAGAGTCCAGGGAATTCTTCCTCGTAATAACTTGAGCTTCCAAATGCAACCATATAAACTGATGAAAATATGCAGGCATTTTAGAAGCGGTTTTTGATGTGAGAATCAGGAATCCGGGTATCTGTGTGTTTGCTTGCCTTGGTGCCAGCCTCTGTGGAAGGTGTGCATTTGGAGACAGGCAGAAAGCAATGAGAAATCACTTTTGGTATTTTCAGCACAAAGCTGATGGAGTGCATTGCAATGACATAAAAGGTGCAGTTGAAAGGCACAGGTGGGTTTTTGTTTGCTTTTGTCATTTTACTCTGGGAGATAATGAAATGAGGCAGTTTACTTTCCACTCTTTGTTTAGAAACTCTTTTCGGTTTCCAACACTGTAGAAAAGTGTTTAAATGAAAATAAGATTTGCCATTCAAAGTAGGATCAAAAGTAATTTGGAAAAGTATTTTTTCTGCTTCTTTGGAAAAGGTCTTATTTTTTGTAGCTTGCTTTTTTTTTAAGAAAAAAAAGCTAAATTCCAGGCTTTGAAGCAAGTAAAAATTTCTGTCTCCTACTGAAATACCTCAGTGTTGTGACATTTTAAGAATTTTGAATCGTGACTTGAGCTCACTATTCCGCATGGTTAGTAAAATAATTTTTTTTTTTTTTTGAACACTGAGCTGCTGAAACTTGGATCTAAGTGCCCTTATCACAGTGAGCACTGGAAGTGCTGATATTAGGGGTCTCCACCAGCAGTGGTGGCTTTCTGGCTTTCAGTTTCTGATGAAATGAAATCAGCACTTTGTCCATCTTTAAAAAATTGTGAAAGTATTTGTGGAAGAGATGCAGACCAGCAATCCTCATGTGATGCTGCTAGGAGAAGCTGATTTCAATGAGGAACTCTATCAGGCTGTTGACTGAGTAGCTCAAAAATCTGCAGGCTTGTTGGTTTTTTTTTTTTTCCTTCTAAGGATAATGCTGTGAAGCTGTTCAAAATTAAAAGTAAAGCTCTCAATAAAGAGATCTTGTTCACAGCATGCAGGAAGCTTGTGTGGTTTTTTTTTGAAGAGGCGCTGAAGAACAGTTTATATTTTTATTAAGGATTAAACAGCTGAGCTGCTTAGGTCTCCAGCCTGAGAGGCAGGTTCCCTGCTCAGACTTTCTGTGTGCACATCCGAGGGGGCAGTGCCGCAGGGACAAGGTTTTTGCATGGATGCTAAAGGCTTTGTAAGGCAGGGGAGCAGTGTGGGGGGGAGAGCCTACACTAGCATAAATGAGATTCAAAATCCAAACGTATTATCCTGCTTGCTTGCCTCCCTTTGTTTTGTTTGCGTTTTCTGAGGGATGGGTGTCCTGCTTGCTCCTTTGCTTGCTGGAGTTAAAGCAGTTGATATCTGTGAATGAACAGACTGCCTGGTGATTTGTTACCTTGTTAGGTTACCTTGGACTCAGTGTTTCCTTAAGTGCACCGGCAGAGCGAGATGGGTACAGGATGTGCCAATTAGGATGAAAATACAGTATAAATAAATGAACTTACTCTTTCTCCCGTTGCATCAGACTGGATGCTTTCAAGCTGCCTGTGCTCAGGATCAAGAAATGATCTTCGCTCAGAGTATCTCAGGCTCTCTGTCGCATTTATTCCTCCTCCTGTCGTCACTCCTCTGCCCAGCCCCTTTGTCTCTGTGGTGCCCCGCTCCTGGCCTGTCCCGCTGGTCCCTCTGTCACTCAGAGCCCTACAGTGCTTCAGTATCCATCTCCATGTCCAGGCAGGAGCTCAAATTGGTCACAGTGCCACCAGGACTTGAGCACTGCCGAGAAGATCTGTGTGAATTGAGAATACAGGCTACAGTTGTGGTGAACCCAAAATACTGCCTTTCAGTGCAGGGAAGGGAAATGTCAGCTGTTACTCAGTTTTATTTAGCCTTTAGGTTTGTTTGTTGTTTATGTTCTTAATTCCATTACTAAAAGGAAGAAAAAACCCCAAACCTGGAAGATCCTGATCCTTTGAGGATGATGGTGTTTTAAGTCAGAAATGGCAGGGGGAGGGGGGAAAGAAGTGGGAATTATTTGCTTCCAGATGACTCATAAGTTCTGCTGGACTTGTTGGTAGGGGAATATATATTCCCATTTTGCATTTCGGTGGGTCTTTGATTGCCCACATTTCCTTTCAAATACTGATTAGCATTCCTCACGTGTTGTACAGAACGGCACAGAAAATGCATATAAGGTCTTATATTATGCCAGTGTGGTTTAGCCTGTGCTGAGCTACATTTGCAGTCAGTAAAAATTCATGGACATACATTGCCCTTGGTCAGTGTGCACTCCTCATGTCAAAAAAATAATAGTTGCTCAGGCAGATCAAAAGCAATGCATGCCAAGGCCAGGAAAGCTAAGGATTTTAGTATTTTCTTTTTAATGTACTATTTTCCTGGATATTTATAATTTATCTTTAAAGAATTGCTCTGTAGTGAAACATCAAAAGACATTGTTAAGTAGTTTTCAGTCACAGAGCTTTCTTTAGGTGACTGCATGAACACCCTTAAACTACTACTGGAAAATAAAATTAACAGTTACTCTGAAGGTTGATCGATTCATCTGATTCTCCAAGCTCCCTCATGTTCTTTGAGTAAAGTCCTGGTTTCAGTATAAGTAATAGTAAATCATTTCTGTTTGCTGAGAGTGAACATAACATTTTTTGATTTTGTGTGTGGTGGTATTTATGTGCATATTAAGAGTCTTATAAATAGGGAGGTGCTGAAAGAAGTTAATTTTGATTTTAAAAATAGCAAGATCTGTAGTCATTCAGACTGCTGGTTTTATGCTCTGCTCTTGCAAAAAATGTTCCTTTTTTTAAATGCAGTCCTGGTGAAGAGCTGTTTATTGTTGTGTAGAAACATAATTTTTGAAGGGCTGTGTAACCCCAAGGAAGACTTCATCTCCAAATAGCCGGGGAAGGAGCTCTGTGAACGTGAAGACAGAATTCATCATACACTTGTGTCACGGTTTCACAGACCCTATAAAATAGCATAAGCTGGCAAAATAAGTCATTTTCTGTTCTGGCATCACCCTTCCCTAGTGCCTGGTGAGGCTGTCGGGAGGCTCGTGCTCCCCTTCCACGGCGGGTGGGCTCTCCAGCCCGGCTCCTGCCTTGTTCCCGTGGGTGATATGGGGATGGGGCACTGCTGCTGGGGTGCCGCTGGCTTTGTGGAGGAGAGGATTAAGGTGCTGGGCCAGGCTGTTTGGACCTGGAGTGTTTGGACCCTTTGGAGAGCACTGAGGTGGCATCAGGCTGTATGGCCCTGCCTGGGAGTGCTGCAGGAGGGTGAATTCATGTTTCTGCCCAAGCACAGCAGGGAGTGGCACTTCCGATGCTGGGCACAGCTGGACCTAACTGTAGCCTTCACAGGCATCCAAGAGTCAATTTAGTTTTTTATTTTTATTCTAAATCCTTGCTACCAGCACAGTCCCACCCTTTCCAGTTACTTGTTCCCTGCAGCCAAAGGATACAAATAGCCTGTTCCAGTAGTCCTTTTTCAGGCGCACAGATCCGTGAGGAAACTCATGCACGTAGCTGGGTGTGTATAAACAGTCACAGCACCCTGGCCACCCAGTTCCCCACAAGCCTGATTTAAAATAATCTCTTGGCAAACATCTGGATGCATGCCAGCTGTCCAGAGCATGGGAAGTGTGTGTGACACTACTAAACTGCTGCATTCTTTTTTCTGTAAAATGTCAGGGTAATGGAAAAGGGGAGTTGCAAAGGGGTGTTCTTATTTTGCTTTAAGGTGTTTGCACTTAAGGACGACGGATCAGCAGTCTCCTTATTCCCCCAATGGAGCTGTGTCAAGCCTGAATTCAGTACAGAAAGAAAATCAAAACTAAGGACTTGGAAAAGGGGTGATCCGTGAGCGTGACTCTCTTAGTGATTTGTTACAGCATCTTGCAGAATTCCAGGCTAATTATATGCAACTTTCTCATTTTGAATCTGAATCAGAGGGTTTCCTAAGGCTTCACGTTTTTCTGCTAGACATCAGCAGCAATCCCCCCTGCACACACTTGTTCAGGCAAGAGGGTTGGGGCAAGTTGTCAGCTATTGTTGGGTTTCACCTGCCGTGATCAGTGAGGTGGCCTGCCAGGCTGTGCAGGACAGCCACCTGCCTTTTCTTCCCCTGCTTTGGTTTTCCAAGGGACTTGTGGTTTGGCTTTTGGTATCTGAAGATTTACATTGAAAGGAGTTACTGCGAAGACTTCTGAAGCAAACCAAATGATGTATTTTGGGAAACCACAGATCTTTCAGGTTTTAATGCAGTGGGAGATCTGGAAAGAAAAGTGATCCTAGCACTAGAAATTAGGGAATTGCATGAAAGTGAACAGTGGAGAATACCTTTGAATGGGCAAATTTCAGCATGACCATCATTTTTTATGATGCATTTCAGCAAATGTTTCATGCAAATTTGAGCATGAGATTTCTCAGAGACTTGAAGATGTCATGTGTTGACCGTCTCAGGTTTCTTCTGCTCGTGCACGTTTAATTACGTGTGTAAGTTTAAATGTCTGAGTAAGGAGCTTCTCCAAGCTGGCAGATGCAAGTGGGAGTTTCTTCTTAACAGCTCTGTGTTCTTGCAGAGGCTTTAACTGATGGGCTGTAATAAATGTGTAGTTATAGGCATACGTGCTCCCGTCTTAAAAACAAGACCGGGAAAACTATTGTTGGGAAGGATTAAATTATTATTTTAAGGTAACTGCAGCATTCCACAAAGAAATAATAATTAAAATAACAACTGCTTGCTTTCTGGCAGAGCTGTCTGCACCACCCATTTCCATGAATTTGTATTCAAGGTGGGGGATACGAGTCTTGGTCGGAAGGAAAAAAAAAAAGTGCTCTCTAAAGATCCTTAGTAAATAACCAGCTTCAGGGTTCAGCGAACAGCTTAGACAAGCTGCATGTCAGATAGAGCCAAGATGTAATTGCAGCATTTAAATAAAAGTTTGGTCACATTTTTAAAAAGATCTCGTGGTTTGCTATTGAAAATGGAGGTTACTTACACATCCTCCTAGGGAAAGAGATTCTTAATTTCAGCATTGGGTAGTGTTGATCATATTTAAATCGTATAAATTTGCTTCAAGGAGGCATAAAATTCTGGTCTCAGGGATGTTGGTACAGATGAATAGTTACCAAACTGACAGAGATGGAGATGTGGTCCTGCAGCTTTTATTTGCTCTGGACTATTTAACTGCGTGCTCACTTTCCCTGGCAGCACACTGACATTTCCCATTCATGGAGCTTGACGATCAGTGTGAGCACTTCCCTCAAACAACTGCAACAGAAATATTTTCATGTGGAAGGAGAATTTGCCCAAGAATGTTTGTGGCTACTGAATGTTTAGATGGACTTCTAAATTCTCTAGTTGCTTTTGCAGCTGACTAAATTAATTGGAAAGCAGCCAGAGAGACAGCAGAGTCCAGTCGGTAGTTCAGCAACAATAAAAGGCTTCGGAGAACTTTATCAAAGCTTCCATTAACCCCCTGCTGATGTCCTCAAGCAGGATTTTTTTCAGAGAGTAGAAACACAAAAGTGAAGCTGCACAACTGCCCCTGTGTGTCCATTCAGAGTTTTAAAATCCACACAGTTACTAATTAAAATGCCATACAGAGTAGCACAAATAAACATCGCTAGTCCCTGAAGCCCAAAAGTTTCTGCATTGGCTCAAAGTTTGGAGGGCAGGATGCTGAGCTGACCCCAAAGGGTAGGTAAAGCAGCCCACTCTGGTTCAGATAGTCTGTCCTTGCGAAATGTGTGTCAAATCCATCCATATGCATGAAATCCCGCTCCCAGAAAGCCATCCCAAGGCAGCCCGTTATATTTTATTTATATGTTGCACAGCATTGCTTTAAACCGTGAGGACTAAATAGAGCTGTGGCATGCCTGCTGGCTCCCTATAATCATGTTTGCCAGCTTCTGGTGGCCATCAAAATGCTGAGCACACGAGTGAATACTGCTTCTTTCATTGAGAAATGTCACTTCAGATTTAGCCCCACGTGTGAACTGGCGTGCAGGGAGCGCTTTATTATTGTGGCAGGGCTCCAGTGGGCTTCCCCTCCCAAACAAAGTGGGCAAACGCGTAGCCTCTCTCTGCATCCACTTGGAGGATTTCATGGCGTCTCCTTAGATTAAGGTAATCTGCCTTCATTACTAAATTCAAGAACCAGAGTCCCAGAACTTCAAGTGCAGTCCGAGAATGGATTCAGGGTCTCTGAAAGTTGTGGTTTGGAAACCGGTGATAACAAAAGTTGATCATGGTTTTGTATTTATTTTTTTGAATGCAGTCAAGAGAGATGTAGGAAGCTCAAGCATTTGTATTTTATTCCTGTGGTCATTTGTATGTCAAACCATCCCTTATGGAAAAATCCTACTGTTAATTTAAAAGGAAATGATAGCTTTTGTCTCAGCCTTCTGAACTGTTCCTGCAGAGTTTATTAGGACTTTTATCCCTGCTATCAAATTCTACCACCTAGTCTTAAAAAGACGATTGACTGATTCTGATTTTTTTTATTAAATTCTTCTACTGCTCCATAAAATATCTTTGGTTTTGTCTGTGTTAAAATCCATTGAAAGTATCCATGGATTATTACAGACAGAAGAATCCTTAAACTGTAATGTGCTTTGGATATAAATGTCTTTCAGTTCCATAGATTACCGAAGGCTAAAAGGAAAGCACTGAAATTTTTAATTAGCTTTTTATTATTTTTAATTTTCAATGTTGCTGTTAAGTGGTCCTATCAAGAGATAATAGAAAAAGACAGTGTTGATGAAGCAAAATAGGAAGGTATAGTGAGCTGGAAGAGGTGTCTCATGTATGAATTGAGTTTTGTGTGCTGTCCCATTTATTTTAGCAAACAAATCAAGGCATGATCTGGAGACAACCCGCTACAAGGGCTCCCTGGGAAGATTGTGCTTGTCTCGGTAACAGACTGTGTTCTTTAAATCTGTCCTCTGAATCAGCCACAATTTATCTTCCAAGCATAAAAGGGAATGCAGATGGAGTAGCCGCAGCCTCCCTTATAGTTTATCAGGATATTGTGTATGCACATAAATAAGGCAGAAAGTGACTGGAATATGTAAGTGGCTGAGTGTTAAATCCCATGTTTTTCAAACTCCCTGGGCACTCAGGGCCGGGGCAGCCAAGGGGAGTACTGGAGGAGCTGCAGGATTTGTGGGCTCTCTGTGATACCTCAGACAGGGGTGCAGACCCAGCGGTGCCTTTGCAAGAGCCTCATGCTTTCACTGCTGCCTGTGCTGAAGGTTACAGCTGCAATTGTGGAAGGAACGGGGAAGACGATGTGAAGAGGGCGGATTGGGCTCAAAGGGAGGTTTCTCAGCACTGCTTGCACAAGTGGCATTTTGCTTTAACTGAAGAATATTTTTATTCATATTTGTTACACCGACAAGCTGCAGGTTAGAAGGGCTCTGTAGCACAGGACTTGCCTAGCTTATTTTCGGTCTGAGTGATCCTTAAATGGAAGGCACCAGCTTCACCTGGATTAAATAAGAAAATTATAACATTTTTTGACCTGGATGACAAAAATGAACTAAAACCATAACAGTGAATTGTACAGGAATGAGAGACATAGCACTGAAAAATGCTTTGTGTGCTGTTGCAAAAAGAAATAACTTTTGAATTGCAGGTTTTGAAGGAAGATTGTTTCAGCTTTAGTCCATATCCTTACAGGTCTCAGTTCCCCCTTCAGTACCCTTAGGAGCCCTGGCCTCGGTGGGGAGGAAAGGCCTGCTGGGGGAATCATCTCAGGAGCTGGGATGGGTTCCTCTCAGTGTCTTCTGCTGAAATATGGGACTAGAAATGAAGGTCCAGACTCAGAATATGGACCAGTCTGTGTGACTGCTAAGCAAATACAGGATTATTGTTTTCATCGGCTTTTATTTGCCCAGACTGTAGCTCAGTACTCCTCCAGGATGTACATATGGCTGGTTTCTTCGTACAGCTCAAAATCCTCATATCCTCATGAGGTAATTTTTTTTTTTTTTTTTTCCAATTTGTATTTACTTTATTTATTTTTAGGATTGAAATTTTTCAGACTTTGCAATGGCACTTGCATTGCACAGGAAACCAATTATTCTTTGGAGTGTTTTACACTGAGGCAGTCACTTTTTATATTTAATTGCTGATTCCACTTGGGGTTTTTCCAATTGACACAATTTTAAAACGAATAATGCACTGGTTTTCAGTATCCAGCATAAAACCAAAATAATGAAACCCTTTTAAAAGTTTAATTATGTGCCATCTATGATGTAATTTGCTACTGACATCATGAACTAAGATTTTAATTTTAAGGTTTATGTGTTTCAAGAAGCTTAGAACTCTTCCCCGGTTTGTACCTCATCACTGTTTTTTTTTGTTTTTTTTTTTTTTTTTTAATGAATAGCAAACATAGGTAATTTTGCTTTATGCAGTAACACTGTGTACAGAGTTTTTTTTCTCTCATCGGGTCTATTAATGATTTTTAATTTCCTGAACAAATCTGCCTGTTGTGAGTGAAGGAAAGGGGGTTTGATTCAGTTCCAGTGAAAGGAGCTGGTAGGAGAGCTCCAAGTGTGAGAGTTAAGTGTGCTGCAGTCTGATTCTCTGTGGTACTTTCCAAAAGCACAGAGTATCTTTTTCCCCTGGAGAAGAGGAACCTTGATATGGGGAGTGTGGCAGAGTGTCTTTCAGCATCCTGGAAGAATGAGGATCTCCAAGTGCTGTCAGACCAGTGTCCTTCACAATGTGAATCCAGAAAACCCAAACCCTGATTCCATCTCAGGAGTGTCTCAACAGCACAGACAGAGATCATACTGTGTCAAATCCATCTAACCCTTGTGCAGAAGATACTTCACCAGAGTTCCAACTGAATGCTCTGAATATCCGCTGCAATTAAAATTTATAGGTCGTTCAGCTGAAATGTAAATACATTAATGCAAACCTTTTGCACCAGCCTCTTCTGTGATGGAGTTGAAAGTAAATATGGCTGAAGTTCCTTAACTTTAGTGACTTTGAAACAATTCGTGCTCTCAAGCGTTAAGATGGGAATTGTGATTTTTATTGTTGAGTGAATCCTGGGTTTGGGTTCTGTTGGGTGCTGCAGGCTCAGGAGGGCGTGGTTGAGACCCTGCCTAGAGGTGCTGGTGGAGCTGTGGATCACAGTGGAAGTAAAACGTTTATAATTTTATTACCTTTTCTTCCCCCAAGAATCTTTCCATTTCTGACTTTAGATGATTGATCTGAGAAACCCAAATGGCAAAGTTTAAGTCTCTGCTATTACTGAAGCATTTCAGAAGCCAGGATGAGGCAATGTGGCCAAATCTATTTATTAAAATAGTGAATGCTGCTTTAGGAAAATGAGTCATGCCATTTATTTATTTATTTTGTTTAGAAGATACTCCAGTATTTCCAAAGCATCTAAGTGGCAAATAGGGCAGAGGTTTTTGTTTGTCTGGATTTCAAAAAGGCTTTTAAACAGTGCTTTTTACAAAATCTAATATTCTTAATGCTGAAAGTAAGTGACAAAGGACATTATTTAGCACATATATATATATCATTTAGACATCCAGTTTCAAGTAAATAAAAAGTAACTGTGTGAGAACCAAGGAGAACAGCATTAGGAGATGTGTTGCTTCAGGTGCCAAATCACACATTTGCCCCATAGTGGGTTAACTTTGTGCCATAAGTGTTGGGGTAACCGCATGCTCAGGTGACTTGGTGGTAACTATAAGAAAGGACCAGGACGCAGAAATGAGGCTTTCTGTTAATAGATACAGACATGGGGTATCAGGAAAGAGCTGTCCTGAACCCTGTGAGACAAAGGGTTGCCCCTTTGGGATATTGCAGCAGCAGAGTCAGTGTTTTTTATGTTGTTTTATGGATTGTTGAAACACTTGTAAGAGGTTTGAAAGCTGCGTGCAACATGTGGTTCGCAGGGCACAGATATAGTAAGTTATTTCATTGGTCCTGTACAATTTAAGAACAGCTCTTCCCCTCTTGTCTGTTGACTCGTGATGTGTACGCAAACATGTCTTAACTGCTCTGGCTGTGGGCAGGAGGATGGCAAAATGAAGGAGGAGTTGTTTGACTTGAGGAACGGCTTAGAGAATGGGACAAGGGTCTCATTTGAGGGCACCTGGTGTTTCTTTAAAGGTGACTTTGATTTCCTGGTGGAAGGGGCTGGAGGGGAGTGGAGTGTGTTTAGAGAGGGCAGCTCAACAGATCCTCCTCCTGTTCAGTAGTGCAAGGATGAAGGGCATGCTGTTTCTGGGGAGGAATGAGCTCTGGTGGCTACTTCTGGCTTCCTGGGAGGAGCAGCAGGGTGTGTGGGAGAGGCAGAGTTGCCCAGAGGGGATGGTGTTAAATGGGTCATTTTGCTCCAGACTACTTGTTTTGAACTGTTGGGGAATGCTTAATTTCCAACATTATTATCTGCTTTAATAACTAGGGGTTATGGTCTCTAATTCCTCCAGGTCCCCCAGAGCCACTGTCCTCAGGGCTGTACACTGTGTCACAGCATCAGGGGGTTCTGGTGGTCTGTGCTTGCTGGACCAGCATTTGGGAAGTAAGAGGACGATTACAGCACGTGCTTGCCACAAGTGTTCCACCCAATTTCAGGTCCTGGGGTCCTACCTCTAGGCATGACAGCTCTGGCCCACAGCAATCTCTCTTTGTCTGGACTGCCTGGCCCATTTTTCCTGCTTCTCTCAATCCAATATAAGGCAGAGGAGCATCAGTGTTGGCTTCTTCAGGCTACAGAATTTATTGTTATTTATATTGGGTCAGATTCCAAGCTCAACTAGAGAGAAGAGTAACTGCAACATGACCTGCTTTGTGACCAGCGGCTCCAAACCTGCTCGGGTCAGACAGCTGCTGACTAATTCCCCATCTTAACAAATTACTTATAGCTCTAAAGTTTCTAGAGCAACTCACAGCACTAAGTATGTTCACCCTTCCGTGTTAATCATTCTAGCATTTAGAAATGTTTTGGTGCTGGGGTTTGTAAGTGGTTGTGATATTCAGATGGATTTTTATAAATTGCCTTCCAACTGAAAGGCTTGTTTTCCTGTTTGCTTTAAACTGGCATTCATACATACAGGAAATACACGGTATTCTGCCATGTTTCTGTTGGCAACTATTAAGTTATCCTTGTCAGAACATGCCAACAGGATTTCTTAGCAAGCTAGCAGAAAGAAAACAAGCAGTTTCCAGACAAAACAGACCCCATGCTTGAGTTGTAATACTGATCTCTTGCTTAATGCTATGTAGATTCTATAATCTTTTGATTTAAGGCAATTTTTGGGATTGTAGGCTGCAGATCCAGATCTTTGGAATAATTCCAGACCTGCATTGCATGAGCTGACATCATTATTTGGCCTTCAGAATTGGAGAGGCCAGTACCTGAAAATAATGTATTGCTGTCAAGAGCTGGCCCTCTTTAATAGCAAGAACGAGCCATCTCCTGGGCATGCAAAATCTTCTTCATCCTCCCTTCATTTCTGATGTAAACCACAGCGAACTGTGGTCACATCTCAATTCCTATAATAGTTTTGATCTAAACCAATTTAGCAGTTCTGGTATGCTGAAGTAGTCTGTGCTAAAAGTGACACAGAACTGGATGTGCAGCCCAGAAAATACACAGGCTCTTTGTGGCTCCTCAGCAGCCACTGCAAGTCTGGAATTGGGTGGGTAAAAATACAGCACTCTAATAATCGTCTACTACTACTATTTGTTGCTGCTAAGAGCCTGGGTTTTCCTTCAAGCTTTTGATTTGATGCAAGTCAGAGCCAGCTTTTGTGGTTTGGCAAGATTTGCAGCACAGGTTCTTTTGGGAGAGGCAAGAAATGAAAACTTTAAAACAGAGGAAGTGTTTAAAACATAATAATACTGTGTTAACAGTCTTTAAAATCTCATTTTCTAGTGCCTTTCTTTATGAACACATCATTACAAACATTTGATGTGAGCTGGTCCCTAGGTTTGAGAGCTTGTCACTTGTTTTTTCTCAGAAGTTTTTGTGACAGGTTTGCAGAGTCTGGAAAGAAGGGGAAGATCCCTTGTGCCTGTCATTTTGGGATGAAGGTGTCCTGGGAGAATATCCCATGGCCAAGCTGGTGCTTTCCCTGAGCAGTGTAATTTCTAGCAACAAGGAGGGAAAGTTCAGTTCAGCAGCATTAGGGCTGGTTAAAGGGATTGGGAGAAAGAGGCCAAGCTCAGCTGTCACGCTGCTTCTCACTGCGCTGGCCAGGATTTTCACGTGTGGGTGGATAACCTTGGGCGCTTTACTCCAGAGGCGGAGATTTAAAGTCTTTGCTTGAAATGATAAAAGCTTGAAAATACTGGCCTGAATCTTGGCATGTCTCGTCCTCCAAGCTGGGAGGTGTTCCTGGCCAGTCGTCATTCCTGGGGGAAGGAGAGGCAGACGGTGGGAAGACAGAGGATTCGGGAATGTCTTGGGAAGCTTCCAGTGGCTTGGTTGAGCAATCAGGCCTCTAGATCCTTGTCCAAGTCCTAACCTGGTCCAATCATCACTAGTACAAATGTTTGCTCCACTTCTACAGAGGGAATAATGAAAAAAGCCCCAAATATGCATGTGGTTAGTTGTTAAAGTGCACAGGCAGCCCTCAGACTCTGGCAGGTCCCTCGGAGGAAAGCGTAGCTGTCATGCTGACAGTGAGGAACGGGAATGCCAGACTCCAGCTCGGTTCTTCAGACGTGCGCAGACATCTAATCTGTGTGAGTGCACATCGCCTCACACGTGTGCAGGAGCCTTTCATGTGCTTATCCTGATGGACATACATGGCTTATACGTGTGCTTTGCATATGTTTGGAACTGTGGTCATGCTAAAATGTTTTCTGGTCCTAGTGAGGCTACATCTGGAGCGCTGTGTCCAGTTCTGGGCTCCTCAGTGCAAGAAAGACAAGGAGCTGCTGGAGAGAGTCCAGTGGATGCCACAAAGATGATGAGGGGTTTGGAGCATCTCCCTTATGGGGAGAGACTGTGGGAGCCAGGCCTGTTCAGCCTGGAGAATACTGAGGGGATGTCATTAATGCACAGAAATACCTCAAAGGGGTGCCAAGAGGATGGTGCCAGAATCTTTTCAGTGGTGCCCAGTGATGGGGCAAGGAGCAATGGCCACAAACGAAAGTGTAAGAATTTCCTCAACATGTGGAAGAACAGCACTGGAACAGTTGCCCAGCGAGGTCATGGAGTCTCCCCATCTGGAGACATTCCAAACCCATTTGAGTGCATTGCTGTGTAACCTGCCCAGGTGACCCTGCCTTGGCAGGGGGCTTGGACTGGATGGTCTCCAGAGGTCCCTTCCAACCCTAACGATTCTGTGAAAGAGAACTGTCTTCTTTTTAATTTATTGTGGTACGTGTAACTGAAGAGGGTTGGACACCTCCCTCTTCCCTCGATTTGAAGCCAGAGTGACAGCTAGTCAATTAAGATGCCCTCTTACGTGAATAAAATAATCAGAATCTGGCCCAGAGAATGTTGCCTTTAGAAATTATTAAAACCATATTTGATTCTTTGTGTTGTATAGCCTTTTCCTGCTGTGAGATGATTTACTAATATAATTTACAAAATCTCATGTAAAACCCCACAGTGTTACAAGGTAAATAGTCAAAGAGAAAACCTGAAATGTGCCGGGTTCTCTAATATATGTTGTGCCCTAATCAGAAGATCTTTTAATGGAAGATCTTTTGTTGTCTTGTTTTGCTTTCTAAGAGGACTTTCCTTCAGTGTCAGATTCTCAGAAATCTTTTCTTCTTCTTTTTTTTTTTTTTAATTTAAAATAATTAATAATGGAGCAGGCTTTTAGTATCTACCCTGGAAGGTAAAAACCCTTAATCACAGTAACATCATTAGTGCTTTCAAGCATTTAATTTTGATGCTTGACAAAGCGCATAGCCATTGATAAGAACAAATAAGTGTTGTGTGCAATTGAGGGAATAAAGAAAAGCATGAAAACCCCTAAGCTTCAAGTAATTAAATTTAAATATGTTATTTGAATTTAGCTGAGATAATGTACAAACTGTGGGTATATTTTTCAGTCAGTGAAAGACCCCTTGAGTAAACATGATCCATTTAAATTCAAATCATGGGGAGTGGAAAGTAAACCCTGCTGTGGGTAAGAAGGCATCTTCAATAAAACACTGGGCATTGTGTATCTTTGATATCTGAGTACTCATGTGTTGTAGTTTTATAAAGGGCTGTTTTCACTCATGGATGCCTACATGCCAGAGACTTTATTGCATCTATTTATTTCCTGATTTTTTCCTCTTTCCATTCCCCCCACCCCTCCTAATTTGAACCAGTAATGAAAAACTGACACTCTGCCTCTGCTATCCTTTAAAGTGCCTCAAAACTGCTACAATTCAGCACTTGCTAGCCTTGGGATACGGCTTTATGGCATTTGGGTGAAGTTTTTGTAGTACATCTGTGCTCTTTCTCTCTCTGTAGGCCGCAAGCTCAGAACTGAGGTAATAAAACTACTAGTAGGTGTTTAATGGCAGGTTATTGAGGAAGTAGATGAAAGAAAATTGCAACATTCACATCAGTAGGGAGTGGGGTTTTTAAGGGAGAGGAACTGCTGAGCTTTGAACTCAGGAAAGTTACACTTGGTGCTTTTGTTCAAGGGGGGGGCCCCTTTTTAGACACCAAAATACCTCATTCTGTGAAGTGGGCTGTTCTGGTAGGATTGGTGCTTGGTATGTGCAGTCTGTGCATGTGTGGCAGAAAGTTTGCTGTTGTAAGCAGTGATGATTGAGAAACAAATCATTGCTTAGTGCTCCTTTCCAAATATCAGGGAGCAGGGTGGAGGAAAGTGCAAAAAGGGAAAGAAAAAGTGATCTCCTGCTCCCTTCCATAAGTGTCATGAGATCTTATTGTGAACATCTTAATTGTGTACATTATTCTTTTTGGTCAAGCTGTCCTCGGTGTGTTTTATGTAGGAATGTGAGTTTCTAATGGAGAGTTAGCCCACGCACATAGAAGAGAATATTCTGTCTTTTATTCTGCTCGTGATCAAAGCATCATTTTACAACCTGGTCCATGTTTATCTTCACATCATCCCCAAGAGGCAATTTAAAGGCAAAAGGGAGAAGTACAAAGAATGTAAATATTTTGCACAAGCTGGCTCAAAAGGCTGTGTCTGCTGCCTGGAGCACCCTGTTGAGCTGGCAGTGCTGATGTCCTCTTCATCCTGGACAGTACTGACCAGACTCTTAGACCCTTTGGTAATACCTGTGCAAGGAGAAACTGTTGTTCTTCCAGGAGTCCAGTCTTTCAGGTCAGATGGTGAATCCAGAAAAAGAAGGAAACAAATAAACCTGATTTGTAGGGCTACTTGCAGAAATGAAAGAAGTGGTAACTGAGGATTGTATCCATGCAGTGGGATAGCTGTCGTACTTAACTTCCTGTGGGTACTGAGCCCAGTTCCTCAAGGTCCATCCTATTGCATAGACCATTGGAGGTCTGTGCTGCAGAAATGTCACTCCTGAAGAGCCTCTTGCAGTTCTGGGACTCCTTCCTGTAGCTGGACTTTGGCATTCTTAGGATTTCTGTACAGCATATGGAGAGGCAGGATGTACAGTCAAAACAAAGTCAGAAACAAAGGGCTCATCTGCAGAATGCAGGACAAAAGAAGATACTAAAAGCTAAGGAGGATGAATTTGCATATAAATGGCAGGAAGGAAAAAGTAGGGCCATTCTCAAAATTGTGAGGAGTAACAAAGGAATTGATGTACAAGTCCTCTTTGTGTCTTGGAGGCCAGGAGCCTGTTGCTTATTCCAGTATAGGGTAGTGCCTAAGATCAGCTGTCCATTTTTGGGGGATGTGGGAAAGCACTTGTTAAGCTTTATAAAGCTAAGCATATTTCACAAGGAGGCTCAGTTAATATAAATTCTTCTGCTGCAAATAGCCATTTTACAACAGAGAAGAAATGTGTTTTCATACAGCACTTACCAGCCCAGTATTGAAGGACTCACTAAATTCCAATATAGATGCCTGCCGAAATGAAATGGGAGACCAAGGAGGTTAAAGAGAGAATAAAGGAAAGAAAGTGAACTTTCTCTCTACAATTCTTGAGGTCAGACCAGCATAAGTGACAGATTCTCAGTAAAAAGAATTGCTTGTCTGCCCTGCATGAGGCACCGATTAACTAAGCAGATTTCTCTCCGCTTGGTTTATCAGTAATGGTGTGTGCGTGTGTGTTTTAGGGTAACAAATCTGATTTCTAATTTATTAGCTGAGCAGTATTCTTATTGCAGAGGGGAATTAAAAAAGAGGTTTGATTCTCTGTTGAGGAAGTGTGAGGTTATTAAGCAGGCTTGCAGTCATGCCACAGATATAATTTGATGGAGCACACCTGGATCCTCCCTGTTGGCTGTGTTTATAGTCTCCTCTGTCATTCAGTATTTGCCTTTGCCTGTGAGAGACAGACAAGGAAAAAAGAGATAAAGGTTCTGGAGGCATTTCTAACAGAGATGCCAAACTGTCAAATAGTAAATCGGGAAGCAGCTCCCTGATGGTTTCACATCAAGAGGAGACACCCTTTTGTGACTGCAGTGTCTACTGGTTATTTTCACTTCCATCAGAACTGTCTGATATGGTCAAGTAGGTTTGAGGCTTTCAACATTCAATTTTCCTTTCATTTATAGTGACTGTTTTATTTATTTGTCTTTCTTGGTAGTTTTCAAGGATACCTGTTTCAAGGATACTTTTAACTTTATGACATTTTCATGGATCGTCATCCCAAAGTTGAAGGTGGAAAAAGAAACAAAAAGAAAGGGGAATGGGGAAAAAAGAGCAGCTACAGCATCAGGGGACAAAAGAAGAAATATATTCAATTTAGGAAGACCACTAATCTCTGGTTATACAGGACAGCTTTGTTAGATAAGATTAAAAATTTCATGAATGTCCCTTTTTATCCCTGGAGACTCCGCCATTTATACCATCTATTGTCAGCATCAAAAGAGCTTGATAACAGCTGGCTAGAGACGTGACCACACAGCAACACAACAGCAAGAAAGGGGCAGCCGGGTTCATAAATCTTCAGAAAACCCGTTCCCCAGCGCAGCCATGAATCTGCTGCTATCACAGGCAAGGGGAGAAGGCATTGTCCTCCAGCCAGTCAGAAACCTGAACTTCAGCATTAGCAGGGGCTCTTTAGACAGTGCACGGTGCACAAAGAGATGTTTTCCATTATCTTCTTCATTGCAGCCCTTATTACTGACACACATACAGTTTAAAGGATCTTGGAGTTTAGCTTGTTGCTAGGTAAGAGTTTTTCCAAAAATGCTGCAGCCTTTACCCTTGGCGGTGCAATCCTGCTCTTTCTATTCATGGCATCAGTGCAGCACCCCATGGGACAGGGTCAGGCGATGCCATTTCGATGTACAATGGACCAGGCTCTGGTAGCTTTTGGCTGGGAAGGAGCTTACCAAAGCCAGATTCTGGCCCTTGGCCACTTTCCAGGAACTGCTCACAGATTTGGGCGTAAGCAGGGCAAGTTATGAGGCACAAATTGGCTCAGACTCTTGAAATACAAGTTTCCTGGCTTTAATGGGAGGGCCCAAATTCATATGTAATTAAGCTTTATTCTGGCCATACTTAATTCAGTGGCAATATTTTCTCAGCTTTAGAGAAAAATGGTTTGAAACCTCAGGAACTTCATCATTCCTGTAAAGTAAATAGCTAATGAAATAACATCAGTTAATTTTAGGGGATGGAAGAAGAGAATCACTGTGGACCAAAACGACACAGGAATAAAATAAGAGATCCTTTCAGTACCTTGATCTCTTATGAAGAGTTTTACCTGGGCAGCATGAACATTGCAGTATTTAGGCAACTGTGTTGTACTTCAAAACTCACCTATCTAGTATTGTCCAGAATCCAAAACCAATCTTTCTTAGAGATGACTAAATGTAATTATATTAGAAAAACAGGAAAAATGCTTTGCTTCTAATTTACCCTCACCCCCACCCCCCCAAGAAAAGCACAGTGCTCGTGTTGTGAAGGGTACAATTAAAAATACATGTTCCTTATTAAAACTAAATTATTGCTTATAATTTTTTTTTTTTTTTTTTTTTTTCTTATGGCAGCTCCGTCCCCAATTGCATTGATCCAGGCTAAAGAAATAACAAGGCACAGCGTTGCCTTGGCTTGGCTGGAACCTGACAGGCCAAATGGAGTCATCCTGGAGTACGAAGTCAAATACTATGAAAAGGTACTGCTCAAAAATGGACAAGCAAGGAGTTCCCTTTGGGTTTGGGCAGAGCTTTTTCACCTCATTCCACTGCAGTTTATTTCCAGATAGGATTCCATCATTTGAAACCAAATAGATTCAGTTTAATAAAATCCAATTAAGGATTTCATGCACTTGAATGGTTGCTTGAAAGAGTAAGACTCATAGGCTGTTTCAGCTGTGTGGTATGAGTTTATTTTGTTATTTCTTTCCTACCTAGAAACTGAGCTCTTACAGCAATCACATTTATAATGAGAGTCAATAATGTTGGGCAGAAGTGAGACATTAGCTTTACTTCATAGACAGAAGTATAATAATGAAGTATATAACAGAGTCATAATAATAAGATCTGTTTGCTGACAGCTTCTGCTTAGAGTGATAGTGTGGACTGCCAGCTTTTAATAGAGAATAAGGAAAGAAAATTAGATTCTTCATACTTTCCAAGTTAGAAGGAGATTTTATTCCTTCAAGTAACTTCTCAAGTAGGGAATTATGAAAAGAGCTATTTTCTTTGAAGGCTCTGCAAAAATGAACAATTACCTGCTCCTGCTTGTGTGCGCTGTCTCTCACATGCACACGCATACTTCTAATTTTTTCTATAAAGAAAATCACTTACTTGCTTTTCACATACAGAAAAAGGCATCTGATTTGCAGGGAGGCTAGACTGTTACATTTTTTGATACATTTTTCCAGCCAAAACCGGAACAATTTTTAATGCAGGACTTTCTGGAAGACATTTTTAAAGTCTTTCTTTTTTAAAATATTTTTGTCATTTTTTTATATGGCTTCTGGCTGGTAGCAAGAAAAAGTAAGTGCCAGCATGTGTGAGTAAAATGTGCTTGTTCATCAAGAGGATCCTATTTGAATGCTTGGCTGTTTTCCAAAGGTTTTCATTGTGTGATTTCTTAAATAATCAGTGATATATGAGCATCATACCTACCACCTCATCCTCCCTTTTTGGCTTGCTCAGAGCTCCATGCTGCACACAGTGCTGGGGGATTGAGTAAGGCCAGCAGCAGGAGCCCTCAGGATGTATTTTGAGAATTCCATCGCTGTTACTCATCCTCTTTCATCACGACAGTTTTGGCAAGGCAGTGTGGTACCAGGTTCAAGGTGCAGGGAGTCATTTTCACTCAGCATTTTCAGTCTGTGTTCTCGTGTTGTTAGGACCAGAACGAGCGCAGCTATCGCATCGTGAAAACGGCCTCCAGGAACACCGACATCAAAGGGCTCAACCCCCTGACCTCCTATGTGTTCCATGTGCGGGCCAGGACAGCAGCAGGCTATGGAGACTTCAGTGGGCCCTTCGAGTTCACAACAAACACAGGTAATGACGTTCCCCCTGTATTCCTCTGCTTCTCTTCGAGCAGAGAATGGACTGTGTGCTGGGAGTTTCCCATTGGATGCTTGCACTGTGGTGTGTCTGCTCTGAGAAGATGTTACTCCGTGTTCTTCCATGGCTACATGGCTCTTAGCAACACCATGAATCCGACCCAAGACATCTGTTTGGATATGCTGTATTCTGGATTCTAGCAATGACAGCACTTCACTGTGGCATAAGGAAACATGCACCCCAAAAACACTTGGAAGCCATTGATGCTTGAGAGATTTTGTTCCCTGTAAATGTAGACATTTGCACGTTTCTGGAATACTTTATTTCAAGGCGAATAGAACCCTATTACTCCTCTTTACAAGCTATTGACATAGATCTAATAGGTGTCCTACATCAGGTCCCATATTTGCACTTTTCCTTGGACAGGCATATAAAGACAAGAATGCTCAAACTAAGTTGTCAGTAGAGCTTTTCACTTTGCTCAAGGAAATACGTAAATTTAGCCCCCAAAATATTTGCTTTTTGGTGGCAAAAAGGCACTGTGACCAAGCCTATTTTATTTTGGACATACAGGTCTCCTTAAATCACATTTAGGTCATGCCAGTTAGTGGCATTATCATTCAAGATGTTAACAACTGAAAACAATCCATCAGGAGGAGGGTAGACATTTTAAAATAACTTACTCTCTTAGTGTCAGCTGGGGAGTGATCATTTGGCCCCACTGAGAGAAAAAGGAGGAGGAAATAAGTGTGGAAAGCAATTAGAAAGGCAAAAAAAAAAAAAATGAGTCGTTATACCCTCTGAGCAGCACTGGAGGGGAGAAGGAGAGGGAGTCCTTGTTCCTGGTGAACTGCAGTTCCCCAAATCATTATCAGACATCATGTCCTCAGCTCGTTAGCACCCTGTTGGAAAATTGCATCAAATGACTATATAATAAAAGCCTAAAAGTAGATTTGAGTGCTACTCTAAACTGCCTTCACAAGCCAGAGAGCTCATCGAGTGCTACCTGGGTTGATTTTTTGAGGTTGTCTGACACTAATGCTCCCTTTTCTATTTTCAGTTCCTTCCCCCATCATTGGCGATGGTACCAATCCCACAGTACTGCTTGTTTCAGTGGCTGGCAGTGTTGTTCTTGTGGTCATTCTCATTGCAGCCTTTGTCATCAGCAGGAGGTAAGAACTTAAGCTTCTCTCTCCCTCTCTCTCTTTCATCAGGGAGCTTTTTGTCTCCTCCAAACAAAGCTAAATTCTTTGATTAGCATCATAAACAGTACATTTGCATTACAAGCCTTCTCCCATGTAGCTTTGATCTTCTCAACATTAGTACCAAGCAGCATGTGATGTAATGGCAATAGTTCCAGCTCTATTTGCCCTTCAAATGCAAAGCTGATTCCAATAACTGGCATTGAGAAGCAAGCCAGCTAGAGATTTGTGGTTAGTGTAATTTGAAGTTAAGTTTAATGGGTATCGGTACAGTAGATTTTCTTGGACTGACTCCTGATAGACAGGGAATAAACAACGGCACTTTTGTGAACTAAGCTATCAGACTGCTATGCTGGTGATTTTTGTGTTAGTCTGTGAGTCTGCATTAGACTTTCGGGTTAGTCCTTCCTCTGTGAGGTGATATGACTGTAAAATGGAAGCCACAATCATTCGGCATCAGATGTAGTAACACAGCAGAACTGGATCGATGGTTGTTTCATCGATGCAGCACCATAATCTTCTACCAAGGGCTTGTTCATTCTCCCAAATTCAACCCAGGCATCAGGAACAATCCTGTGAGTGGGAGGACAGTGTAGGAGAAACACAGTGTGAGTGTTTCTGTCTTCCTCTTTGTGTTCAGTCTCATTTAGAAAGATCAGCAGGATATTGCTTCAGTGTAATTTTGAGATAAAACTGGTTGTATCATTACTGCTTCTGAAGCCTGGGATCTGAGGGACGCACATTTTGTCAGTCTCTGTTGGTCAGTTTAATGGCATTGGCCATAAATGTGCTCAAACTCCTCTTCATTTGCTCTCTTTAAATTGTCCTGGAGAGCAGTTAAGTGACTATGATTGTAAAATCTGGAAAGTAGACGTGCATTGTGATCACTTTCTGTGGGTGTTCAACTCAAAGCCTCCATGCTGGCAAGAGGAAAGAAGAGCAGAACGTACGAAAATGTGATGTAGAGAGACAGGCTTATTAAAAGCTGTTGCAACAGAAAATAGCATCACTGAGCTTGATGACTTAATCTCCTCTCCGCTTTTATTGATCACTTTATTATTTAAGGTAGGATTGATAGTAGGATACATTGGATTTCCAATTATGAGTCGCCACCTTGGAGAATTGAGCCTGTTGAGCTGCTTTGAGATGATTCCTTCGCCTCCTCCCCCTATAAAAAAATGTCTCTTCCCAAGGCTGATAAACACTGCTTGGTGATTGGCCCTCAATGGATCACTCTTTAGAAAATGAACTGTCAACCCCTCGCCCTCGTATTGATTGTCGTTAGGATCGGCCATAAAGCTGTCAGAGGAGAGGCTGCCTGGAGCCAGGTACTGACAGACCTGCTGGGCTCAGACAGGTCTGCTCAGGGCTGTCTGCTCACTTATCTCTGCCCAGAGTGTGCAGCTCACACAAAGGCCCTGCAGAGCAGGTGGGCAGCAGGGACAAAAGCCTGGCCCAGGCTCTGGTGGCAGTGGAGATAAAAGCATCTTGGTGGCCGTGGGCTCAGGGATGTCCCGTGGCTCGGCACTGGAAGCGCTCAGAGAGGCGGTGGAAGGGGAAAGACAGTGCAAGATGAATGAAATACTAGGACAGTGAAACTGCTTCTGTGCATAATAATGCATGGTGCCTTTCTAATTAATAGCCCTCAATACACAGCTCTTCAGTAGCTGGAAGTGGCTCTCAATAAACAGAATCTACTTTAATATTCGCTGTTACTCTAATGATTTTAACCACTATCACAATGTCATTTAGAGGTGTGGACTTTGGGGATATTCACAATGTTCCTACACCAGCAGAAGTTAATAGCAAAATAATTATACTTTGTTCCAAAATTACTTCAAATGAGAAAAAGCTTTTCTGTCCATACAGTCCCCGTGAGAAGATTTTGTAATCTAGCCATGACCGAAAAGTCACTTTTGTACAATCAAACCTGTGTCTTGGCCTGCAGACACGGCCTCCCTGCATCTGTGAGCCAGATGTGGGAACTGGGCATATGCTGTGGGTGCCCACTTCTGAACACTGGGTTATTACTGGTAATTTAGTATCATATTTTTTTCAAGACATTGTTCAAATCCCAAAATTCATCTTTACAGCAGAATTAGTCGAAGGACTTTGCCTTCAGGCAGCTCAAGCTGTTTGGTTCTGTCCTTCGACATGAGAAGCAATCTGCCTAATGCTGGTTTAAACTTCCCAAGGTTTGGATGGGCACATCCGTGGAGCAGTGGGCAGGAGATGGCGTGGGTGTTCCTAAACCCTGCTCTGCGGGAATGCTGAGGGAAATTACAGCATCTCAAAATGAGCTGTAAAGGATATGAGGAAGTGTAAAACAGAGAGAGAGACAGCTTCCAAAAGGGCTTGCGTGGAGTAAGATGGTCTGACCGAATCTGCTCATCTGGAAATTTCTCTCAGAAATTCTTCCAGCTGATTGATTTATCTTTGCTCTGCCAACACATCTGCCCACCTTGTGCTGCTGGTGTTGGAGCAGGTGTTCTGCCAGCCTGGTGCCTGAGCCCCCCCAGCCCCTCTCTTGTGTGGGAAGGAGGAGCTGGGAGCAGGGGCATGGGCACCGGGTCCTGCTGTTTCACCTCAGTGCCTGCTAATTCCCCCCGCTGTTAACTCCTCTTCATCACCAGCCCCACCTGTAGCTCTGCCTGTCTCTGACCCCTGCAGTTCCTGAAAGCCTCTGTGTTCTTTTCCTGAAGGCCAGCGACTTAATCACCACTGCCAAAATCCCTGTAATTAGGGGATTCAGGTCTGTGACAAAGGCTCCAGTCTGCCACTCAGGTGAGCTGCCCCAGAGGCAGCCCCAGCCCCTGTGCCCCGTGGCGTGGGGCTCCTGGGCGGCTCTCCAGGACAATGGCACACAGCAGTGTCCTGCCCAGAGCCAGGCAGGAGAGGTCAACAGGTGACGCCGGGAGAAGTGGAAGTAGGTAGTTAGTTTGGAAGGTATTATTTAAACTTAATAAGCTACAATTATATTGCTTGAACAGTAATCCCTTTGTTTCCCTTCGTTTTTTGCATGTCTTTGGGTTTTAGTGGGGGAAGGTTATTTTTTAATCTGTTGTTAGGGTGCTTGTACTTTTTAAAAATAAGATAAAGAGAATTTTTTTCATACTTGAAATGCTTTCATGCAAAGTCTGTTTGCATTTTGTATTTCCCATCTGTGCCTGAACATTAATAAAATGAATTTGAAGAGTCCTGATTAAAATGCAGAATCTTTTTTTCCCCCCTTTATTTCTTTCCTCTGAGAGAAGTTGTATAATACCTGAAACCATCTCTGCTGTCTCCTTAGCTGACCTGGTCCCGTGTGGCACTGGGTGAAATTTGTGGTGCCTCTTCCTTACTCAGTTCAGCAGCTGGGAGCAGAACATCATCACATTATTTAACTCAGCGCTAACAGCGCTGTAAGTTCTGGAGTAAATAAATTGTTTAAATGGATGTCTGGATCCAGTGTGGGTGTTAATACTGCTCTTCTTATGATTGGAGCCATTTATGTTTAAGTTATTTGTGTCAAGAGGAAAAGCTCCCAGTGGTTTATGGTTGGATGTGTACCTGCTTTTTCTGTCTGAACCCAAGTCCTCTCAATGTTGGGAGCTGTGACACTTGGTTCAGAGATCAGGTTGTCTTCACATGTCAAACAGGATTTTTTCCGTCTGTTTCATGGTTAATTTATATTTTTTTATTGTTGGCCTAGTGTGTTGTATGACCCAGCAGTAGGACTGCAGAGGCAAAGACTGGGAGATGGCCTCGCAGCTGACAGCAGTGGGAAGCTGTCATTCCCCACAGGGCAGGTGCAGAGTGGGAAGTGAGATGCTTTTTGCTAAGGGGCAGAGGGGTTTTGCTGACAGGAGAGGTATGCTAAGACTCAGGGAGATTTACAGTGAATGAGGCTCTCAGTTGAGTCTTTTGTTCCTGTTGTCTGTGAGTTTTTTGACCCCTTTCAACTCACATCTTACAGGTCGTTGTCGCACCTGCTTCCATTTTCCTCTTCTCCTCCTTCACCATGTTCAGCCTTTTAAGCCAATCTCACCCCAGTGTCCCTGGCAGGCCTGGTTGTCTCCTGCCCCACTCCAGGCAGCAGTTTCACATTGCTGGCAGTGCCAGTCTTGCCTCTTGTTCTCCAGGCTTTTGTTTCCCTTCTGCGTTCCCTCTTTTCTCCACCCCAGCCTTTTGCCAGCCAGCTCTCCTGGGCCTGACACACTGGGAAACTTGGACTTTGTAGGAACAGGCAAACTGAGAGTAAGCAACAGAAAGCCCTTCTCTTCAGCGATGTCTGTTCTTACGCTTGGTTCTGAACATTCTAGGATGGGTGGGTAAAAGCCCAGATGAATTCTCTGCATCTACACAGCACGAGATGCTGGGCAACTTCAAATCCCTACACATTTGGCTGAGCTGACTCCTCAGTATCCTCCCTAACATAGTATTAGCTTTTCGTAGTGCTACTTGTCCATTGAAGCTTAAAGCTGAACTAATTAAATACATAACTAGATTACAATATCACAGGTGTAGGTGTAGAAGTAGTAGTCTATAGAATTAACACACTCTGCTACGTTATTGTCTCCAACTCAGAGGTTTAGTGGAGGAGCTCCGCCATCAGGAGTTCTTCAGCCCCTTCAATTAAGCAGTGATTAAAAGAGTAAGCAAAATCCTTGGGATCTTAATTTTTGATGGTCAGGGTTGGTGGTTTTTCTTTTTTTTTTTTTCTGCTGAGATCCTGATTTCTGTGTTAAGAAGCTTGTTTCCAGTTTTAAATTTGCAGATTAAAAAGTGTATTGATGTTGGCATTTGCCTAATGATGTTTGAAAATCAATCTACCAAAACACCTCCGTTGTGGCATTTAAATCCCTGTGTGGTAGGGCTAGAAAGCCATTTGGCCCCTCAATTGCAAATGTAAGTTTGAAGCAAAAGCAGCCGAAACATGAACTTTTTTTCCTTTCTTTAAACGCTGAGATGCAAATAGATTCGTGTTTCCTCTGATGCTCTGTTGATGCCAATAACACGCAGAGGAGTGTGAGGATCCTCCTGCCCTGGTTGTGCGTTGTGTCACGGCTGTGGCAGGTGCCAGCAGCTCAAGTCTCTGCAGGTCAGGACGAGCTTGTTTCAGAGTGAGATCCTTGTTTTGAGCTCACACACTGTGTTTTGTTCTGACAGGCGCAGTAAGTACAGCAAAGCAAAGCAAGAGGCAGATGAGGAGAAACATTTGAACCAAGGTAAAAGGCCCTGGTGCTTGAGGGTTTTGGGTTGGGTTGTAAAACATGGCTCATGTTCTGATGCGCGGGAAATAAGGGATTGCATTGCTCTTGAGGTGAATACGTTTCTGGTTTCCTCTCTTGCAAGCATCCTGCTTCCAAATTGATTTACTTTAGTAACAGGGAAAATAGCAGTATATGGGTGAAGTGTTTTGAGGGTACAGGCAGGAGAAAAGTTTATCAAATTTTTCCGTTGTTCCTTGCCACTGAAAGACACCTGTTCTTGGCCACTTGATATCTAGGCAGGATTTTTCCCCACAATGCTCTGCTAAAGCAGTTTCTGAATGGGCCAGAGTTAATCCTGCAGGAAAGGGAATGGGAACTTTGCTGATTTTTTTCCAGCACTGAATCCTATTGTGACTTCCATGTACCAAACCCAGGACCTGAGCTCAGAATTTCCTGGCTCCCACAGGGAAAAAGGGATGTGTTTTAGTCTCACAGGTCCATAACAGGCTCGTGACATGTTAGTGATGGCAGGGATTTGTGAAGCTCATTAATTGGCAAAAGCCTGATTCCTTACATCAATATTGGGAAATATTAAATGTTTACACTTAAAAATATTGCACTAGGGGGAAAAATACTTCAGTCCTTCCTTCCTTCATCAGTCATTCCTGGCTTACGGTACATTTTTATTGTACACTCTCTTTGCTGTTGTATATCATTAAGGCTTCAGTCTCATATGTTCTGTGTTCAGCAGCATGTAGATCAGTGACTTCAAATAAAACATTTCTGCCTTGCAGGTGTTAGAACATATGTGGATCCTTTTACATATGAGGATCCAAACCAAGCTGTGAGGGAATTTGCCAAAGAAATTGATGCCTCCTGCATAAAGATTGAAAAAGTTATTGGTGTGGGTAAGTGCCAGAACTTTTGCATTTTTTTCTGTAAATACACTTTTAAATTTGCTTTTAGGGAATGTGTGATCCTATGATTTTTGTATGACAGTTCTCCCAAATGTACTGACTTAACAGTTTGACAACACAAGTGCATGCTTCATGTTCAAGACCATGGATTCTTGTGCCTTTTTCTTTCAGGAGAGTTTGGTGAAGTGTGCAGTGGACGTCTCAAAGTGCCAGGAAAAAGAGAGATCTGTGTTGCTATCAAGACTCTGAAAGCTGGTTACACTGATAAACAAAGAAGAGACTTCCTGAGTGAGGCCAGTATCATGGGACAATTTGACCACCCCAATATCATCCACTTGGAAGGTGTAGTTACTAAATGTAAGTAGGTAATTTTCATGACAAGTCCAATTTGGGAGTCACTGAGAAATTAAGTCTGTGTGGTGTGTGCTGGCTTTTCTTTTTTTCTTTTTACCCTCTTTTCCCATAAAATGACAGATGGAACTGATCCACTGATAGCTAATAGGAGGAAATCAGCGCAGGACAAGTCATTAATCTTGTTGTCAGCTATAAATGGGTTTACGGTTTCAGCTGATACTCTATCTGTAGGCAGCTTGTACAAGATTTTGTAGAGGGAATTAATACTGCAGGGGTTGGCTTTTTTTTTTATTCCTTCTTGCTATGCCAAGCAGGCATCTTTCACATCTTTGCTAGACTGAGATGATTGTTACAGGATAGGCAAAAGCAGATGGTGAGCGAAGAATTCAAAATGATTGGGGGAAAAATACCAAAACAAAACTGCACAGTCATATGTTTAAAGTACAAAGCACAGATGTAAGGAGCAAACCTTTGAAATGAAGTAGGCTATTTTAGTGTGAAACTTGCTTATTTGTTTTCTCTGATTTACAGGTGTGCTAATTTCACTCTGTAGAATTTACCTGGATGATCTTTTTGCTTGCTTGGTCTGGGGTTTTCCAAGTCTGTCAGTGTTTCCTGTGCTTTAGAAAGAGTGACAGTGCTTGCTGAGTGCTGTCTGTAGGCTAGAGCTGAAAATGCACCTGTGAGACAGCAGTGTTTGGGTCTGACCCAATGAGGTGCCGCTGCCATGCTGTCTCTGCTATTGTCTCTGCTCCAGCTGCCCTGGCTAGCATGTGGGCAAAACCTGGCACCGGTTGCCAATCCTGAAAGACCCTTTGGGTGTCAGGGCTCATGCTCAGGGTAGCACAGAAAGCAGATACTGATCTTGTGAGCTGCTGTCAAAGAGTGGAATTTGCGAAGCTCACCTTCTGCAGCATGAGGAACATGAATGCAGAGTATTAATAGTGGGAGTAATTAAAATTTGAGATGGATGAAAAGTTTAAAAGTAAAATATTACTAGAAGAACAAAATACCTCTCATAGAGGGTTATCAAAACCATCAGTTTCACTGTAAAACTCTGTCCCTCTTGAATGTCAGTGAGAGCTGATATTTACTCTCCCACTTTTGTTTCTGGAAATCTTACCAGTGCTCGTTTGTGTTGCTGTCTCCTAGTCTGCCTTCTCTCCGTCATTGAAAATGGCTCTTACAGTGTGTGGCAGTTTGCTTTTAAAGGGAAAAGCAGTTTGGACTAATTTTGGCCATCCTTGAGAGCCTCCCTCAAAACTAAAATTAAAATGATGTACTCTGTTTAAATATGGACGGCCTGTCTCTCTCGGCGATTGTTGTAAGAAAGGGGAGGAGGGCTGTGATCGGGCCACAGTGTTTGCCCCAGACAGTGATTCTTTTAGCACCTCAGTAAAAGGCAACAGGAGAATCTTTGTGTTGAAATCCCACTGAGGCTGGAAACCCCTGAGCTGTTACAGCTCCAGCACTTATAAATGACCATATTTGCATAATGCAGTTGTCAGTGAATTAAAATGATTTGGAATTTTCACCGAGGAGGTGGCGGCCTGACCCGGGAGTGCTCCATTCCTGGCTCCCAGTAAGTGATGCTCCGGCAGCAACTCGGCTCCGTTACCTCCGAGCTGGGCTCCTGGGGAAACAGGGCTACTTAAGAACACATTTATCTCAATTTCTCCATAGGTTTTCTGAATGCTGTGATGAATGAATGCATTTAATAAACCGAAAATTAAAATGTGAGATAAATAGTGGTATAGATGGGGGTTGAGAGAGGCAGCAAAAAACCATGAATAAATTATTGGCTGCTAGTCAAGTACTTTAATAATTGACTCGCTGATGGTAACTTCTCCCTCCTCTCTCTATCCCCCCTCCCCTGCCAAAGAAGTGCCTGAGTAATGAAATTACATGTTAATGCACTGAAAGAGTCTCCCTTTTTTCCCTTCTACGTTGACATAGTATCTTTTGATTGAGGAAGGTTAATTAATACTCATTTAGCTGTATTTGTTCCGTGGAAGGGTTGCTGTCACAGTTGCAAAGGATAAATGAAACAGTGCCATATGCAGATTTGGTTGAAGTTTTTCCTCTTTTTACCAAAGAATGCTTGCGAAGGTGAATTAGAGGGAGGATGATGTTTTCTCACACCCTTTTACTTAAGGATGTGCTCAGCCACGGTAGCTAAGCCCTTCATCCAGAGCAGTTTGCTTTACGCAATACCATTGCTTCTCTGCAGCATTCAGTAATGGCATTTCACAGGCGTGCCAGCTTGCATGGGTCCAAAACAGTAAGAATTTGGGTATCAGCAGGGAAGAGAAGTAAAACAGGAGTAGCAAAAGGTCTGCAAAGGATAGGTTGGGACCAGAAAGGTGAAATAAGTAATGATGAGTGAAATAAGTGATGTATTGCACATAGATGTTGGCCTAAGTGAAATGTGGTAAAATGTTCTCACAGTCAGTCCCTATAGCATGTGGTTTTCTAATTAAAAAAGGTTACTTCAGAACCAAAAATCCCTGACAAATGAAGAGAAAATCATTTTGGTGAAAGATGCACTGAGGTAGAAATTATTAGGGGAACTTTAAATGCTGCAGCGTTTCACGGTAGGGTAATTTTTAGAGATGGTTGTTCTGGAGCAGATACTTGCTGGTGACAGAAGCAAGGAAAAATTAAGTAGTCGTGATGCCTTTCATGCCAAGACACAGCTGAGCTATCTACAGCCTGAGTGACCTGGCCATTGAAGCCTTCTTTCCCTATAAGAAAAAAAAATTTCCTTTATTCGGAGCTGCTCAAGGAAGTAAAAGTTGACATTCTCTGGGACACCATCCTTTATTTAGGAAGAAATCTCTGTAGTTCCTGTAGGTAAAGTATAAGAGAGAGGAAGGTTTGCCGTACAGACAGCACTGATTGTCAGGTGCTTATCTTAACAGTCTTCTTCTTGGGACTGGACTTTTGCCATTTGACCTTTGATAAATGACTTCTGTACTTCTCCCATTGTTCACTTTTGAGACGTTTTTAGACCTGTTTCTACAAATACCTGTATGCCAAATATGCAGTAGGATTTAACTCCATGAAATAATTAGTGCTCCTTGTATGTAGCTAAATGTTTTCAGTTTCAGCACTGCATGACTTCTATAACACCTTTAAAAACAACGTCAAGCATTACTTTCGTGTATTCGTTGTTGTTTTAGGCAGGAGAGTGCCCAGAAAGCATCTCCCTGTCAGTAACGTTGCGTTTCTCCTTAGGCAGCCCAGCTTGGCCCCTGTTGCAGCATGGGGAGCTGGAGCTGCTGAGCACCAGGCCCCACGTGTGGCACAGGGCACTGAATCATTTAGCCCCTGGTTGACTTCAGGAGGCAAATGGCTTTGGCTCATTTATAAATAACGAGAGACATGGGTTATAAATTCGGGACAGAGAAGGTTGAGAGGAACAGCCTGTATTTTTTATTCTTGAATCCAGTTGTCTTGGAATACCCTGTGGCTCCTGACAGCTTCTAACTCTCCTAAAGAGTTGATCTTTCAAAAAAAGGCAGAGAGACCAAAGCATTCACAAATTCCATTTTTCTACTCTGTCAGCAATTTAATTACAATAAAGATTTTTGTCAGGTTTGGACAGATATTTGTTCCTTAGTTCCCATTTATCAATTCATATATTCCGTAGAGAACAGGAGCCACTTTAGTTAAAGACCTTGTCAATGAGTCAACCAAAGGGTTAACCTTCCAGATGGGCCTTTTAAATGTTTCTGTCCTATAATATTTCATCTCTTGCTCCCCACAGCTGAGGCATAAGCTTGGTGCTTTTCAAATTAAATTAGATTGTGTAAGCCAGGTGTCTTGGCAGTAAAATCATGTGCAAGCCATTTTTATCCCATTAACATTGGTGTTCATCAAGGAATTGTGTTTTTCTTTCTGTGCACTCTAGGTAAGCCGGTAATGATCATAACTGAGTACATGGAGAACGGCTCCTTGGATGCCTTCCTCAGGGTAGGTGATTTCTTCAAAAGCTAAGAAGATTTTATCCTGGGAAATATTTTTTGGTTTTCTTCTTTTTTTTTTTTCAGAAAGATGCTGAAACTTGCGCAGTTTTAAAGAAATTATGTTTGCACTTGGAAAATTCTGTTTTATGGTGTTGCTTCTGTTGAAAACCAGAATAAATCTAAAATGGAAGGGTGTGGAATAAATTAATTTTAAAAATAGCAGAATCTTAAATAATCCATAGTTAATGTGAACAGTTCTGACTTGCTCCATTTTTAAATGCATTGCTGTGCTGTAGACTCATTAAAATCAGATTCATTGCAAACTGAATACTGCATCACTGAAAGCTGTGACACAGAACCTCTGGGTTTTTGCTTTACCGGTGAATTATAGACAATGGTCGGGAGAGTGAGGAAATAACATTGCATTTTATTGGAGAGAAGATGGGAACCCGTCGCTCTGCTCTTTGCCAATTTCAGCAGCGGCAATAATGCAGCTTTTAGCTTAATGCTCTGTGATTTTGCTCCTTTCCCCATATGCAGAAGAACGATGGCAGATTCACAGTCATCCAGTTGGTGGGGATGCTCCGTGGCATCGGCTCAGGGATGAAGTACCTGTCTGACATGAGCTACGTGCACCGGGATCTCGCTGCTCGCAACATCCTGGTCAACAGCAACCTGGTCTGCAAAGTGTCCGATTTCGGCATGTCCCGGGTCCTGGAGGATGACCCTGAGGCAGCTTACACCACACGGGTAAGGAGGGAAGGAAAATGGCCCTGTTGTCATGCCTGCATGTTGGTTTTGTCTGACTCTGTGGGAGGTGACAGTGGTTTGTTTTAAAATAGTCTCAGTCACAAGTGAAAACCTAAATCACAGCCTAAAAGTAAACATTGGCCCAGACTCCATAGCTCCTTTAAATTGATGTGCTGTTACTGCTATAGCAGTGGCCACAGCAATATTTCTTCTCTGAGGATGTGACCCACGTATTCCTCTTGTTCCTTCATCATGGTAGAGCACGTGACAGGAATCTGATGCCAGAAATTAGAGCCTGGACTTCTGTTCCTTCTTATACCTACAAACATGGTTTCCAAGTGGCTGGTCCTACTCACGTTTGATACAGCAGGTGTAGACACACCACAAAAAAATTAAAAAGATAAATCCACTATTGCCCATCCCAGTCATAAATTTGGCCTAAATGATTTGGGCTGGTAAAAGCATTAGGCCTGCATTCCCACTTTTTGTTTCTTTCCCATTTTATCTCTATTTCAGCATCCCACTGTTAGGTAATTTTGCTAAAGCCATTTTAATATGCTGCACATGGAGTAGGGCTAACGCAAGTACTTCTGGCCACAAAACAACATCCCAGCCATTACCAGCCTTTGTACCAATACCTCTGATATCAACATGCACGTAAAGAAAAAAATGTCAGTTTATAAAGTCTCCTTTTTTTAATTGCTTATTTTCTTCGTTTTTAAATATCTGCCATTCTCCATCTGTTCTCCCCAGTGCTGAGTTTGTTTGCAGCACTCAGATCTTGCCGTTTAATCCCAACACTCATCCTTTAATGGATTCACAGCTCATTACAGGGAAGGATAGATTCATGTAGTATTAAATGCTGGTCAGCCTTGGTATCTCTCACTCATAAGGGTGGCAAGTGGAAGAAGCAGAAGCAGGGGTGTGAAAAGCTGTGTTCAGGGAAATCAGAGTTTAGACAAGCACACAAGGGCAAGACAGAAATTACTGAAAAGCTTCTCTTTGAATTTAGCAAGTGGAGATATGGTATTGTTGGCTCTCAGGAGTAAACTAGAGAGCATCAATGACATTTGCTTTACAGTCATTGTCTTCATTTGGTATCAGTGATGAAGGATCAGGAAAATTTGGATTAACTCCACTGTGCTGAAGCAGCTAAATATAAAGAGCTTATTGACAGTTTTTAGAATGACAGCCATGTATAAACAATGTTGGTGCATCTGTGTCTCAAAGGAGGAATAAAGCTTTTGCATAACCAGAGAGGATGCAATAGAAAGCAATTTTTAAAGCAACCTTTTTAAAGAGAATTATGTGTTCTGATCCTGTTAGTAGTATAACTCACTCAAGTGAGAGCATCCTACAGTCACACAAGGCACATATTGCCACAGCCTGATTCACAAAGGGCCTGATGCAAAGGCTGAAGCAGCCAGGAGAAGGACCCCTTTTGATTTCCCTTGGCTTTGGAACCAGTCCATATTAAACACTTGAGAGGTATAGTAGAACAATATACCATTAAGTATGCACACACTGCACTCAGTTATAGATAAAAGCTATCTAGGAGATGGCTGGGAAAAAAACCTAGCAAAATAAACTTAATCAAAAAAGCATAAAAGCAAATGAAAAAAAACCCCGAAAACCTTTGTTCAGCTTAAGTCATTCCCCAGATGGAACTGCAGGAAACCAAAAGCTCAATTAAAAACACCTTGCATATTAGCATAAACAAAAGGAGAAATCTCTGGCCTGGGATCACTCAGCTAAGGCAAAATCAGATAAACAGGATGGAGTGAGTTCCTTTTAAACAGTGTAGGACCTCTGTGGCCCAAATCAGATGCCCAAGTGTTTTTATTTGTTTAAAAAGAAGTGTTGTAAGAAGAGGCAGCTTTCTCCAACAGGTATCAAAAGCAGCCTTGTACCATGGTCTGGTGCTGGACTCCTCCCGCAGGGTCTGGGAGAGTCTTGCCCTCTCACATCTCTGGTAGGAATTGGGATATTGCCCATGGGAAGCACCACTGCATCCATAAATCTTCCCAGTTTATCCTCTCTTTATTTTACCTTTTTGAAAAGCAAAACATTTATAATCCCATTTTTCTGAAACAGGCCAAACAGGTCAGACAGGCAAGCAAGGAAATAGTAATTAACAGCATGTACTTATTTGTTTTGTCAACTAAATCTCTAATATATACTTTGTGAAACCCCTGGCTTGTTCTCAGGCTTCAGCATAGCCCTAAGCAGAGATCTCTTGTAGGGCTGATAAAAATACATTTAACAATTTACTGGTTCGCCTCCTTGTGACTAAAGGAAACAGATGGGCAGCATTGCCTCCTGGTCGGATCTGACAGCTTTATGGCAAGCAGCGGAGAAAGTGGATGCCCTTTTTAAGAAGGATTCTGGAGTTGTACATGAAAAACCATTTTGTATTTGGAATGTGTGGAGCCGTGTCAGGCACACACGCTGCCGGGTCAGTGACTCACCAGGCTGTGGTTCCTTTTTCTGGTGGCAGGGGGGCAAGATCCCCATCAGGTGGACGGCTCCAGAGGCCATCGCCTACCGCAAATTCACCTCGGCCAGCGACGTCTGGAGCTACGGCATCGTCATGTGGGAAGTGATGTCCTACGGGGAGAGGCCTTACTGGGACATGTCCAATCAAGATGTGAGTCTCCTGCGGAGCTTCCTCTGCGTTTTCTCTCCCTTCTCCCCTCCCCATGCCTTTATCTTTGCCCTTAGATGCCTGGTGATGCGTTTCTGTGGCAACTGCTGTATGGTTATAAGACGTTTATTCAAGGTTTTTAAAAGGATATCATGGGTGGTAGACTCCTGTTTTCCCAGGGAACATCTCTGGAACTAAAATTCCTTGAATACTTCAAGCTTCATCTGAGGTCATGGAATAGGGGATGACCTATGATTCCTATGATGACCATGACCATGATTCCTGGTGCAAAAGGGTTTATTTGGTTTGGTTTTTTAATTAAAAAAATAAGCAATTAAAGAAAAATGGAGGAAAGGGAAAGTAATATATTTAAACTGTCAGGTCATAATACTGTCAAGAGAAGGAAGGTTTGAATGTTCATATTAAATCTTGAGTTTATTGAATGTCTTTAAGAGAAAAACACTTGAATTTAGTTGGGCTTCCAATTGGTAGTTAATTCTTGAAGCTCCACTACGCTTGTAACTCTTCCAGGTGATTTTATTTCTTGTAGGATATCTAAATCAACTCATAGGAGATCCAGTTCTGATTATCAGTCAGCGCATCCTTGTGACAATGGCACAGTTCCCCCTGAGGGCATTAAAAGCAGCTTTTGTAAATGACCATTTTTAAATTATGCATGTCCTGTTTAACCGTACCATCTGGACTACTTCAGTGTGTTCCAAGAGGGACTGTGCACAATGGTTGCTGTTCCAGAAGAGTATTTAATAATAATACTAATAAGAGCTTTTGCTAATTGAATTTTTATTAAATGGAAAAAAAAAAAAAAAATCCCAGTGAAAATGAGGCCTAGATTATCCGTAATTCTTTTCCCAGGGGATTTACAAGCATATAAAGGAAGAAGAAAATGGTAATCTGAATATACAGCCATGGGAGCGGTTAAGGCATTTTACAAGTCATCTGCTTTCTTCTGTAGAGCTGAACGTTTTCAAAGAGTGTCTAGATGCGAATGGCATTTAATCTAAATGGGGGATATAATTTTAATTTCCTTCTGATGTGAAATGTCTCTTCTGGCACCCAATCTTGCCTTCCTTTTGCTAACAGGAAGTCATCAAGACTTAGCAAGAAAATAAAACACCAGATGTGTCTCGGTTATATCAGGCATGTCTGCACAGCACAGTTGCAGCTCGCTGCAACAAACAGAGCTGTTTTTATTATAGCTGTTTATGTTAGGCTGGTGTTCACTGCGATTGTGCACTGCTAGACCATGTTGAAAAGCTGACTTGAACAAGACAGGGAAAGCCAATATTACTGTCTCTGCACCCTCTCTACACTACATGGCACAGACATGACATTTTGCCTCCTTAATGATGGCAAGAGCAGTGCTCCTCACAACAAAGCAGAAGTGGATTTCAAATTATACTCAGTGTCTGTTGGATCAAGAGAAATCAAAAGGATCTTCATACTTTGTGGAGTAGTGAGAGCCACTTTGTTTGTGGTCACTGAATAGCTGCTAATAATGCAAGCATATCCCTTGTCCTCCCAGAGGATTTTAGCCACTAATTGGACAAGTCCAGAAGGAGGGAATTTAGTGCAACTCAGTCTCTGAGCACTCCTGGTCTTTAGTCTCATGGTGAGTCCTGCCAGCAGTGTCATATCGATTAATTCAGCTCTGAAGGCTCCTGGGTCATGTCCCTGTCATGTCAGAATTGAGTTCTGGTCATGTCCTGTTCTCCTGAGAGAGCTAAGAGGCCATTAGAGCCTCTGGAGTGCTTTTTGGAGGGTTTGAAGTGACTTCAGTCCAAGTTTCTCTGGTTTCTGTTAAATATGAAATACATACTTAAGCTGTGTTGGATTTCTGCATTTCTTGGCTCAGCGCATAGAGCAGTGAGAGAACAGGTTCTCTGCAAGGCATCTGTTGCTGACAGAGATGAATTGGCCCAGGAGGACAGGGGCAGGGGGTGAAGGATGGGGAAAATACAGTCTCAACATATTGTACCCAAAGCTGACAGATAGTAAAGACTTGCTTTAGAGCTGTTGCTTCTCCAGCCCTCTGTCCAACAAGGAGAGTTGCTTAATTCTAACCGGGGCTGTTCCGTCATCCCTGTATCCCATATGCTTTTTTGTGACACATTGCCCTGCCGTATCTGATGTCTGCTTTGGATGCTGTATCCTTTTAGTTTTGAATTGCTGAGGAGAAGTGACAGTTCTGAGACCACCAATTGCCTGAGTGCAGTTTTTCATGTTGTATCACTTATCTGTGGGTTTGTCACCATAGCCTGGATGGCCCTGGGATAAACGGTGCTCAGCTGGTGGATGTGAGCGGTGTCTGCTGTTCTCTAATGTGTTTCTAATTGTGCCATTTGCAGGTGATTAAAGCCATTGAGGAAGGGTACCGGCTACCCCCGCCCATGGACTGCCCCATCGCCCTGCACCAGCTGATGTTGGACTGCTGGCAGAAGGAGCGCAGCGACCGGCCCAAATTCGGACAAATCGTCAACATGCTGGACAAGCTCATCCGCAACCCCAACAGCCTGAAGAGGACGGGCAGCGAGAGCTCCAGGTCAGCTGCGCTCTGGGATGCTCTGTGATGGTGACATACGAGGGAGCGCAGTGCAGGTGACAGGCACAGCTGCAGGTGACACAGCTCTGCAGGTGACACAGCTCCACAGGGCAAGCCTACACAGCAGCCACTGCTCCACGGGCGAGCACAGGGCTCTGCTGGCTCAGTGTGGCCCCCGGGGCACCCAGCACTGCCAGGAGGAAAGTGCAGTGAGCAGAGTTGCTGCTGGATCACACCAACGCTGGGCAGATTTACAGCACAGCCTTAAGCACGTCCTGACGCAGGCAAGCTCTGTTGGAAGTCAAAGTTTGCTGCCTCTTTCCCCTTCTTGCCCCTGGTGAAAGGGCTTGAACGGGTAGGGTCACCTCAATCGGTGCAGCCAACAGCAGTGATGTGGTTTTCTGCAGGAAAAACACATCATCAAGTTTTATAAACCCTAGATTTGTGTAGGATTTGCAAATGAGCATTACGGCATTACAGCCAACGCCTCGCGGGCATTGGGAAGGTGTGGATTAATTTTTATGTGAATTTGAATTTAATTTTGTGGAAAGCGAGTTTCATGTCTCCACCGATCCCGCATTACATTTGTTTTGTTTGCTAAGCATGGCGTACCTGGTATGTGCAAGAGAAGTGCAGCAGAAAGGAAACTCCCAGAGTTGTAGGGTAAAACCAAAATATCTTTGTTGGGACAGATCAGCAGTTTGTTTAAGCTGGTGAAACACTGCTGAAGTAATAGGAGCTTTACTAATCTACACCAGCTTCGGTCTGTTTTTTTCAAATGTCTTTGCTTTGTCGGGTAGGTTTGCTTACACCAAATACAGAAAAAAAAAGCTTAAAAGAAACAAGGAAGATAATAGGAAAATGTTTTTTAGTAGGAGTGAAGGTACAAAAGTATGCATTAGACAATGCAAAATTAAGTTTCTTGAATCAGTAAAGGAACAGTAGAGGTTCTGTCTCAGCCTCCAACAGAACAACATCGTTTTTTAAACTTGTGTGTCCCTTTGTGAGTCTTGCTTGCAATGTGTGTCACCAGAAGAGGAATCATTAACCCTATGAGGCCACTATCACCACGTCTTCCAGATTGCCCTAATTGCATTGGGAGCCTGGTAAAAATGTATCCTCCCTTGAGGCTTAAATAATTTACGTGGTGAGAATCCCAGTATGATCTGCTGTGATAATTTGATTGAAGAATCACAGTATGAACTCCTCCATTTTGCTTTCTTTTCAATTTACCGGTGCTCTTTGAAAATATATAGATGTTACAATAGTTAATAAGATGCTCAAGGTCGCTCTGTGTGTGTGTGTATGTAAGTTAACAACCTATCCAAGGTCATTTCATGTTCCTGGCTGTTCATAAATATTTTTCTTGTCTTCAGCATATGAATTTCAAATATGCATATAACATTATTAATATATGACTTTATACATGAGGTATAATTATACATAAATAGGTTGCCATCATTGGTCTTGTGTTAGATAGTGCAGTAAAAGGGTTGAACCAAGTGTTACCAGCATGTACTCAGTGCCTCAGGCAGGACCTAACCAAGCTATTGCACACCTAGTCTTTGATGATGTACATTTTCAAATGAATTGCTGAATTATAATTGTTTTGATTAGATAGATAATAGTAATTTATAATGCTTTAATGAAACTGTGACTTATGATATACATGAAATAATAAATGCAATATTAATAAGAGAAGAAAATATTGTAAAAATAATTATTGGCAAAACTGTGCACGGGAAAATGAGAAGCACATTCCACAGTGCAAACAAAGATCAAAGCTGGTGTGATCCCCGCCACTCCTGGCACACGCTCCGGTCAGGAATGGATTGATTAAAGAGGGGATTAACTCCCTGCTGTCCTGAGTTTGATTGAATGCACTGAGCAGACCTGGCTAGAAACAGGAGTTATCTCAACCCGCCCTGGGTTTTACCCTCCAAACCGGTCTGGCAGGGTGTGGGCTCCCAGTTCTTTGCGCATACTTCAGTAGTGTTTCTATAGCTGCTGAGCTGAGGCCTGACACATGCAGGGTTGGCAAGGTCTGGCATTGCTGCCCGGGAGATACAGACCCAGCAGGCTGAACGCCTTCCAGCATTGCCATCTTCTTTGTTTTGGGGAGTAAAAGCATTTTCTATGAACGTGGTTGCATCTGAGGTGGACATTGTAAGCAGCATTGTGGTTCAAATTAGATCTCAAACCAAAAGCAGAAACCTCAGGTCAAATTCACTCTTCGCAAAATTTGGCCTATCACTGCATTTTGTTCAGTTTCATGCATTGATCTGAGCTGATGTGCACCAGTTTCGTTGGGCACAGCCCCTTGCCCTTGCTTTCTCTCATCATTGAGAGTAATTGTTGCACACCAAACCTTGGTTTGTGGTTCATGATCCAGCTGACACCCTTTCTCTATCCTTTCACTGTTCGGCATCCAGGCCTAGCACAGCCCTGCTGGATCCCAGCTCCCCTGAGTTCTCGGCAGTTGTTTCTGTCAGTGACTGGCTCCAAGCCATGAAAATGGAGCGATACAAGGATAACTTCACAGCTGCTGGCTATACCACCCTAGAGGCTGTGGTGCATATGAACCAGGAGTAAGTACTCAGCGATATAACAAAAAAACTGGTAAATCTGGATTTAATCAGCCTCTTTTGCTTTGTGCTGCATATCATTACACTCATTAAAGGAATGGAATGCCTTTCATTTGGATGGAGGATAACTTTAAAATGCCTCCACAATGCCTCCACTTATTTAATTAAACATTTCTGTACATCTGCCTTGCTTTTGCTAATGCTGCTTGCGGTTGACTCTTAATATTTTTCTCTGCACCAGCATCTGATCCATGGTTCTCAGCCCCCCGTTCTTCTCTTGCTTTCCCCAGGGACCTGGCCAGGATTGGGATCACGGCCCTGGCGCACCAGAACAAGATCCTGAGCAGCGTCCAAGCGATGCGCACCCAAATGCAACAGATGCACGGCAGGATGGTTCCCGTCTGAGCCAGCACTGAATAAACTCAAAACTCTTGAAATTAGTTTACCTCATCCATGCACTTTAATTGAAGAACTGCACTTTTTTTACTTCGTCTCCTCGCCCGTCGAAATAAAGATCTGCAGCATTGCTTGATGTACAGATTGCGGAAGCCGAGCGTGTGTGTTGGGAGGGGGGCCTCCAGAAATGACAAGCTGTCATTTTAAACCAGACCTGGAACAAATTGTTTCTTGGAACATACTTCTCTGTTGATCAACGATATGTAAAATACATGTATCTATATAAATATAAAGTCACATTCAAGTTTTGATGCTATGTTTGCTGCCAGATACTGTGCTTAAAAAACAGCAGCGTTACTTTCCTTCTCCCTGTGACCCGTAGGATTACAAGCATAGTGTTTTATTTGTGGGTGAAACCACCATTGTACATCTTTCACTGGAATGAAGAACCTACCCTGGGATACTTTTTGCAGACTCGATGCATCACTAACACCTTGCAGAAACCTCAGTGAGAATATCGTGTGGCTAATCAGTGCCTGCCAATTAGTGATCTACCCATTTATGGGTTTGAGACATGAAGTGACCCACCTTGTGGATTACTGGGCAAAACTGGACTTCTGGGGAGGTTCTTGGCTGTTGTGCTGTGCTGAAGCCTACCATTGAAAGACATTTGTGACCATCTTGCCAGTAGCCAGCTGTGACAATCGTGGCTGTGGAGCTTTCAGACTTCTTTTCTCTTTCAAGAAACTATTTCCTTTTCCTCACAGAAGGTCAGTGGAAGTACAGTGTCCAATGTATTCGTGGTGCTTTATTTTGTAAACTGTGCTAGGATTTCATTGTTGTTGGGGGAAAATAAAAAATGCTGTGATATGTATTATTTGGGGTTCCCAACTGGTTTGTAAGAACCTGTGCTGGTTTCCCAGACTAATTGCTGAGCCTTTCCCATTGTTTGCTTTATTTGATGACAGTGAAAATTGCACTATCTAAAATTGCTCTCAAGCTGTTGCCTGTTAGGGTGTGCAGACAAGGTGTAGGAGTGTGTTGGGGCTCAGCTCAGTGCTGAAACCTTTATCCCACTTTACGCTGAGAGCAGTCAGGATGCCTTTGTGTTTTGGATGAAAAAACTCACACATGGATCCCATAGAAAGCAAGAATAACTTTGTAAACTACAGATACTCATAAATGCACCAAGAAGAACCAAAGACTTTTCCTGCACTCTTATGAACAGCAGTACAATATCTGGGTTTTAGAAAGATGAGTTTCAGTTGTGGTGTCAGTGGTTTTATGGGAAGGGGAGCAGCAGGAGATGGGATTGTGCATGCAGTCTTGCTGGTTTTGTGCAGTTCGGGTGTCAGGCATGATGGCAGCTCGGTGCAGTGCAGCAGTGTGACAGTTCAGGCACCGTGATCCAGCTGGATCAGCTGTGGGAACCAAATCCACTTGGAAACCAGCCCTGTAGGGTGGGTGTCAGGGATTATCAGGCAGCTGTGGGTGTGAATGCCAGGTGCAGAGTGAGCAGCTGGGGCCTGACGCCCCTCTGCAGGCTTGGCCAGCAAGAGGGAGCATGGATAAGCTGCCCTCTGCCTCCTCTAGGGAATAGATGGAAGCTGAGTGAGTGAAAGCATGCCCTGGGTTGCTAGGTGGAGGAGACTGCAATGGCCGTGGGGTTGTCCTCAGTAGGTCGCACAGGATAAAGGTTTATCCAGCAAAGCTCTGAACACACTGAGGCTTGAATTTATTTATAAGTAAGCTTTTATTACTCTTTTTGAACAGAGTATGTAAGTTAGATTCCTTTGAAGCCCTTTTGAGGACCAAAGTGATGAGATGACCTTAGAAAAAAGACAGGCCACTTACTCTGTGTGAGTAGAGAGAGGATTTTCATGACATGTCCTTTAGAACTGACATTGCATTTCAGCTGTGCCAGGCACAATGTCAAAAAGGTGAGATTTATAGTTTAATGGCACTAAGACTAGTTCTTTAGTCTATAACATTTTGGTCTTACTCCACACCTGACAGCAAATTCAGAAATGATTTAGTGACTTTATATGTCAGAGTTTTTTAATAATTGAGTTTATCCTAAATCCAAAACAGTTCACTCAGTTGGACAAATCACACACTGTATTGTCACTCACATCTCTTTTTGTCGCTTTTAACAATAACTTGCTGATTTTAACCACTAACTCTCCCTCACTCCTAACTTTCTCAGAGAACAACTTGTTCTGAATATGAGATGCTAAATTTGGATCCTGTCAAGTCATGACAGCTCTGTATAAACTGTTCTGCAGTATTACTTATAAAAGCTTTTCCATTTCAAGAAATTTAAGATTTCTTAAAAAAATCTATTTAAACCAGCATGTTTTAATGTCACTTTGCCAGGCAACATAAGAAGCAGTTACTCATTTTAAAGACCTGACATTTGTACTTTCAGCAGGAAAAATTCTTCTACATCTCAAGTGCAGAGATACTTGAAGTTTCCTTGCTGTAAATCTGTTGTGTTCTGTTGAGATCATCTTTTTATCTAAAACCAAAATACACCCAGTTTTCTGGCCAGTTTGTTAAATTGCTGTCTTGGAGTCTAGTAGTGGTAATTCAAAACAGTGCAATATTTTCCACACAAAATGGAAAACTGTGTCCCTATAGAATGAAAACTGTGAAGGCAGCTCAGATGCTGGGTTTTCAGCACTGCCACTGGTGGTTGTGTTTCCTGTGATAAAATATGGCCAATGAGGGGCATCCACTGGAATGTGATTTGAGCTGGAAGAGAGTAGATGGAAGAAAATAAAAGGTGGCACATGTAAATATAGATAGAAAGATTGATTGATTGATTGCATATCTGTATATAAGGTATGCCATGGAAGCGAGACTTTGCAATAGTGTGAGGGCAGGAAGAAGGAGAGGAAAGACAGAGGGTTCCCACCCTGTGAGCGCTGCCATTCGGGCAGGTCTGGGTGTCTGTCTTGGTGCATGTGGTTTAATACTTTCTATTTGGGTTCTCTTTTTGTGCAGGGGAAATAGATTTTGCTTTCATGGCCTCGTAGCCCGTCCTGTTGATCACATTGACCATGGAGGAACACAGACTAGACATGAGCCTTCTGGATCCACGTTTGCGTATTCCATAGCCCTGATTCTGGAAAACACATACTGAACACTCATCGGTCCCTGAAGAAAGTGTGACTTTTACTTTCTCTTTTTTTTCCTGGGCCACCCACTCCGTTGTTTTTCTCCATCGAGCGATAACTAACTCGTTAAGACTCAGCACCCAGTTGTCACTTGAGGAATGTACTGTGTCAAAGCCCTACAGACTTCTGGATTTTTTTTTTCCTCCTCTTCTGCTTTTTCTGCCTACCTTTGGTTTTATTTATATATTTTGATGTCTCTCCTCATCCCCCTGGCTGTCACTGCTGCATCCTGGACGAATGCAGGTGACAGAGCACTACACATCTTACCATGGACGCCAGGCCAGGTGCCACAGCAAAGAACCCAGTTCCTGTGAGCTGCCTATGTACATTGCTGAAGTGACATTTTACACTAAAGGTGCCATTGCAGTGATATAAATATATTTTTTTTCCTTGAATGGATAATGGATTATTATCTCCTCCGAAAGGTGCGTATGTGTGCTTGTGTGCTTGTGTGCGTGCAAGTCACCTCGTGTGTAGAACTGCCTGTGAATGTGCCCCAAACACCTCTGCAAGCGCAGGAGTGCCCTGTCCTGTGAGACCAGGCCGGTAGCTCGTGTCTGAGATGGTAGCAAGAACATACACATTAAAAAAAGTTTGAATTTCTGTAGCTGTAAGTGTATTTTTTAGTTGCCACACTAACGTCATTGAGTAGTTCTGCAGCCTGAAACGGGCAATTTCAAGTTAGTTTTGGAGTTACGGATTGCAGGATCTAAAGGGTGCTAAAGGTTTTTGTTAAGTGTTGTTTATTGGTACTAGTGCCCTGCTCATGACCAAGACCAGCCAGTTTCCCAGTGGCGAGGTGATGGAGGCAACACCTGCGTCTCCATCCACTGGTAACCTTGAACTGAATCCTTCCATAGCCTTTTTTATCTGTAAAAATAGGATTTTAAAGACTTGTTGAATGCTAACAAATATATGCAATTCTTCCATTCACAGAAGCACTCTGTGTGCAGGCTGTGAAACCTTGCAACGTAATAATCAGAACACTTCCCTGGTTCCCAGCACAGTTAAGGAACAACAAAAAAAAACAAAAAAAACCATGAACTGTAAGGTTAGGATAGCTATCTAGAGAGTTGCAAAGTGTCTCCTGTTCCTTGTGCAGGTGATGAAGAGCAGGTGAAGTGCAGTAGAAGACATTCTTTCTTCCACAGCCCGAGGAGCAGTGCTGCAGCATACTGGCACTACCTAGGAGAGCTTTCTGTGTTTGGAGAATTCACCTTAGTGTGGCGTGAGGCAGCTGCAGCGGAGCCGAGTGCTCGCGCCCGGGGCATGCAGGGCCTCGAGAATCTGGCATAGGGCACGGGAGGTGCTCCCCGTGCGCTCCCTGGCTGCTGGGGGCTGTTCCCTGCCCTCAGACAGGGCCTCACACTGTGGGGCAGCCTGGACGCACAGCCTGGCCCGGAGCTGTGACGTGCTGTCCTGAAGTTGCTCCTGTTTCATCTTGTCCCTCCTGGCTGACCCCCCATGGTAATTGCCTGGCAGGGAAGCACAGGGAACTGTGCTGAGGCTGGGCATGGCAGGGCACCAGGAGGTGCCAGCTGTGCCTGGCATGGATGGCCACGGGCTGGGCCACCACAGGCTGCTCCAGATGGAGCTGGAGCGAGAGGAAGGCGAGTGCCACACGGCACTGCTGCCCCTGGGGACAGGCCACTGCCAGCCTGTCCCCCATGACAAGCGTGTTCAGTCGTCCTGCTCACACACCACTGGTTGATGTTTGTCTGGGTTTCTTGCTGTGCTAATTTTGTGATGGAGCTTATGTATTAAAAATATGTATGTATAAAATACAAAAGAAGCTGGTGAGTAACCAGCAAATGGGACTTAAAAAGCAGTATTTTTCTTTTATGTGACATTTTCATAACCAGAAAAAAAAAAAAATCTGAAATACTAATCAGACGAATAAAAAGAGAGTGCATTTATTTTTTTGTATCACTGCAAGTATGTTGGGATATGCAAGGACTGTGGTTAAAATTAGAATGTATGAGGCATATTATAATTTAGTTCATACTGAAAAAATCTAACAGCATTTCTTGGTTCGTGCATTTGAACGATCTCTGGGTTAGATATATAGATTTTTCTATTTTGTTTTAATTTGTAATTTTTTTCTCCCTCCGTGAATTTAGGTACACATAACTTATGTCATTTATTTATGGTCTTTTATACCTAGTTTGTAAAATTGTAAAATAGCGAACAATGCAAACATTTGCATTTGAAAATAATAAAGTAGTTGCTGTACAAACCTGAAACCGACTATTTCTAATTATTGCATGTTTTTTAATTTAGAGTTTATCCACAACAGATACAAATGGAGAATTCAGAGTAACAATCCTGGTGTTTGCCCCACAGGAATTTATTCTCCTCAGCAGATTTCACAGGAATGCACTCCCAGAGTTCACTGGAGCTGCGTAGCTCCCGTGTGTACCTTCAAGCACTTTGCTGTTCCTTGCTCCTGTCCTGAGCGGTGCTGGTTGTGATGTGGGGAGGGAGGGGCTGCAGTCAGGCTGACCTGACCATCATAATATCAGTGATACTTCCTTGGAGACCAGCTGCTATCCGTGGGCACTATGCCTGAGAAAAACCTACAGGGTCATAATTTTTCATTTTCATGACTGATCGGTTGGGAAAAGTGTCCCTGCCCTGCTCCCCAGTCTGCACCTTGCCTGAGGTCAGATCTCAGCTTGGCAGAAATCCTGCAGTTATCACAGCATCCTTTGGGCCAGGGTGTCACCTCTCCTGTGGAACTGAAGAAAGGACGGTGGCTCTTGGAGAATTTTTCTTAAGGTTCTGAGCTGTTTGAAGAAGATTTTGAACCAAACTGGAATGGAGAAAGGTTCCAGCAATGCCAGCAGAATGGTATCAGGCAGCACTGGTCCCCAAAAGCACTGCTGCTGGCACTGGGTGATTGTATTTGAAAAGCAAGTTCACCTTTTGTGGCTGGGTGAGGAAGGCAGCCTGCTGGGTGGTCTTGAGGTGCCTGGATTCAGCCAGTCAGATATTAAGAGAACGTGTCATGGGTGGAAAAACAGATTCCATTTCACCTACACAAAGATGTTTTACAAATTGTTTAGTTTCGTTGTGAAATGAAAGAAGAACCTTTACATCTTTTTAAAGAAACAACAATTTCAAAATGTCCAGTGAGGGTTAAACACTTGGGTCCTCTCCCTTTTGCCGATTCTCTGCTCTTTTTCCCTTTTAGCTCCCAAATCTGAGAAATCCTCTCAAAACTTCTTACCCCAATAATCTCATGTACTTCCAAGTATATGGATATTACTGAAAGATTTTCTGGCCGAAGAGTCATTTTTTCTCTCCCTGCCCTTCGTTCTTTCCACATATTTATATGGTAGCATGAAGTAAGTGAAATTATTTACACGTAAAGCCTATGTATTTGCATGTCATTGATGACGAACATCCCTGTCTTCAAGCTGAGTATGGAGTAGTGAAAAAACCAGATGTAGGGGTCATTGTAGACATGTCAGGAAAAACAAAATGTTTTTTGACAATTGCAAAGCAAAAAAAAGAAAAAAAAAAAATGTTATGCTTTAAATCAGCAACATGATTAAAACTAGAGCTGCGTTTGAGGCCTTGACCTCAGTTATTTTACCCTTTCCCTTGCAGGGAAGTACCCTTGGGCCATTGACTGATCCTCTATTGAATGAGTTACAGACCCCTGACATATCTTATTTCTGGCAGTGGCCCTGAACATAATTCTTTGTTTATAGGAGCCTCCAAGAAAGTTACATGAATACGCAGACTTTTAAAAGTAAAATTAAAACCTAAAGCATTTCATTCCAATCAGCTCAGTAAAATGTATTCTCCATGGGTGGATGGAGAGAGTAGCCACAGGACTATGCTACATTAACTTACTTTCATACATATACATGTATTTATATGTATGGGACAATTATATCCCAGTAACCTGCCATGGATTACCAGCCTTTAACCAGACCAACAAAAGATAATATAAATCCTTGTTTTTTATAGTGCTCTTGAACTTACTCATTATTCTGTTCTGTAAAATCTTGTAATTAATTAAATGGTCTGAGGCATTTCGAGACATTCATTTTTTGAAGATTATTTTTAAAATGGAAAAAAAACCCCACTGGTCAGCAGAACAAAGCCATCATGAGGAATGCAGCTCCCCTCCCATTTCTGATGAGGTAACCTGCCTCCCCCAGGGTTAATAGGCATTTATAGGTGCAGGTAGGTGCCTGTTGCCAAGTTTTTAATGATGCTGCTTCTCTGAGGGGTACAGGGGTAATGAACTCCCACTTCCCACTTGGATTTTCAGCCTTGCACTAAGCGTCCTGCTGACGGAACTCCCCAAACTCTCTCATAATCACCTTGGGGAGGGATTTTTCAGAAGCCAGCCATCACAGCAAGAAGCCCCGTGAGCTCAGAGAGGCTGGAGAGCTGTGGAGGGACCTGCTGCAATCCCTGCCCTGAGCCAGTCTTGGAGAGAGCTGTCTGAGGAGGGGGCATTGGAGGTCCCAGTTTTCAGTAGGTTTAAATCCAAAAGTCCCTTAAGGATTCTGGCCTCAAATTTTCAGAAGAGTTGTGGAGGTCTTTGCCCTCTCGTTGCCATGTGCCAGTGGGATCCCTGCAAACTCAACATGCAAATATTCAGCACAGGAATCCCCAAGGAGTGCCTGGTTCATCTGCTGACCACATTAACCCATGTCTGAGACCTTACCCAGCCAGCAGATTCACAATGGGTGACAAGTATGAAAGAACATTTACTTTCATCCTTTTGGAAAATTGTTAAAATTCTCTTGGAAAAAAAATGCTTCCTCAAAAAAAAAAAAAAAAAAAAAGGTTAAAATTGAATGTTGATATTCTTCCACAATTAAAGAGGCTGCTGGGTTGATTAAAGCAGCATAAATGAATGGCCTAGGAAAGGTGACACTGACAGTTAAGGAAATAAGGATAAATGAGGTGATCTGAGCCTGCAGGTGGTATTAACTGATTTCACTGGGAGTGCCCTGACTTGCATCAGCTTAAGGATCTAGTCCTTATCTATGTGCCACATGAAACTTAGGTAATTTTGTTTGTATATTTCACCAGAAAATATCTTTTAAAGTGTGGTTTGGCAATGGCTCAAGCAGTGATAGCACATTCAGGTTGGTCTTTTTGTCTGTTGATTTTTTTTTTTTTATGTTGCCATTACTCATACAAATATTTGAAGTACGTGTTGAACAATACAAAATAATGGTATCCAACAACAGACAGGAGAGTTTCTGTGGAGTCCTGCAACTCCTGCCATTGTCAGCTTTTGTTTTCAGGTTTGTGCTACAATGGCAGATGGGGTTTATTTGCCCAAATGGTTTGGATTGCAACACGCCATCCTTGGAGACTGTTTTGTCATTTTTGCAGACTCTCTCAGAGTGTTCCTCTGCGGCTGCTGAAGATGGCAGGACACCTCTGTGCCTGCAGGAGCCCTGGGAACGGCAGAGCCAGGCTTCAGGGTCTTTGCAGCCCTGAATAATCCATCTGTTGTGTTTTCAGCAGCACCAGCAGGGCAGCGTTGTTTAAAGTTTTGGAGATTCACCCGCAGTGGTGTTGTCCTGCACTGTGCACTCGGAGGGTGGCTCTGGGGGAGGCAGGGAGGAGAGCCCGAGCAGTGACAGCTTCTGAATATTTGCAGGCAGCAACTCCCCTTCCCCTGTGCCCAGGGATGCTGCTCTCTTTAGTGTGGATTAAAAAAGTGTTGTCTATAAACTTTTCTTCTACAGGTGTTGCTTCACTTCTCACCTGCTTTTGTCTTCAAACCAGGCTGCAGCCTGTTATGAGTTACTCTTGACTTACCCAGGGTTTTGGAAGTGCTTCGTTTTGGAGCCAGTTTATCGTCCTGAACAGGTGGAAGAGATCATCAACAATTTTTAATCAGCTTTGAAAGTGGGTGTAGCTGATCCAAGAACAAAAAAGCATTCAGCATGCACTAAATCCAATCAACCGTGGGTGACTGATTACTTTTAGCTTTCTTAATTGATTGACTGTGGCATTTCTATGAAGGAGCTATTCTGAAACCCAGGGAAGTCCACACAAGTGTTTCAATTCTTGGAATAACTTGTAAGTGATGTGTTAAACCTGTGTTTGACTTCAACAGTCCTGTGTATTATAAGCCAAAAATACAGATGGGTGTGCAAGAGCTCTGCTGGATTAGTGGGTGGGTTTTTCCTCTTGCATGGTAACAAGTTAAATGGTGGGAGGCACAGGTTTCTGGATCATTTGAAAAAATGTTTGAGGAGTTTTTCCTAGTCAAAAGCTCCTGTAATCCTGCCTAGCAGCATCCAGCAATGGAGATCTAGCATCGAGCAATGTGCTCTAGGGCAAATCATTAGTGTCATTATTCTTTTATTTTCAACACTATAAGACAACTCCAGCTGGCAGCGAAGGTGCCTAATGCACAGGGATGCCTTTGGTATGATACAGAGAAACCTGGTAGAAGGTGACTCAGATCCAAATAAAGGCACAAGTCCTCATTGAGCAGGGCTCAGTCATCACCCTCAGCTCTGAGATGTGTCTGGTGATGGGTTGATTAAGAACTTCTGAAAAAGTGCTTCTGAACCTGGGAATTTTAGCCACAAACAATGCGAGTCCCTGGGAGCAATCACTTTCCCTGTAAAGCACAGTCTTATTCCTGGGTCAACCTCTTTTCTCTAATAACAATAAGAAATTCCTTGGGAGTATTTTATTTTAAAATAATCTCTTTTTGTCATAAAACAGCATAAATAAGTCACATCAATCTGTTCCTGAGCTTGGCTTGAGAGCTGGGGTGGGACTGATGATGCATTAAAATGAAAGATTCAGTTGGTAAAATACTTTCCCTGGGGCCACTTTTTACTTGTGAGTAGGGGTGCTTTGGTTCAGGAAAACGACAATACACTGCTGACGTTGCATCTTTTTGCTACCCTGACTTCCAGCTGCATTATTTTTGCTTCTGTGTGTGGGATATGCAACTGGTTATCTTCACCATGACCTTTCCAGGGTGTATAAAACCAGCAGTAGTCAATGTGTATCTAGCCTTGGCCAGCTGTGCCAAACATCCAAGGTGCATCCCAGCTGCTGGGCGTCTTTTAATTGCAGGCCACAATTACACTGCTCCCCTGCTCTTGGTTCCCCAGCCAGCCGGCAGCCGCTTGGAAGGGGAGAAAGAACTCACAGGGAGCCAGTTCCCTGAGGATGCAAGGTCATTTTTCCCCTCTTTGGCCTGGATAGCAGGTCTGGGACTTGTTATGGCATCAGGACATGCAAATGCTGTCTCCATGGGAATTAATAGCTGAAATTACTCAAGTCCTTGCTAGCCACACTGTGCTCCCAGGCCCAGCCAGGGATGCACCTCTGTCCTGCATGCCCTGGGACATCCTGAGGGATGATGTTCCTGGGCTCAGATGCTGGGGAGCAACAGCCCTGGTGCTTTTGTGGTGGGTATTTTGTGTCACAGCAAGCATTTAGCTTGGCATTTGCTTGGGGAAAGCAGCAAACGACAAACAAGTGTGGCTTAAATCAGAAACACCTGCAAGATTATGCGGGGTTTGTATGTTGTGTGTTTTAAATGAAAGTGGGGGCATATTTTTTTTCTTGGCTTACGGTTTCGCAGTTTGTTGAAAAATTACATGGTCTCCATTCCCTCCTTCCAATGTTAATTGTTGTCAAACACCGAGCCAACTGAAATAAGCTTTTGTTACTCGCAGTGGAGGAAGAAAAGCTGAGCAGGATCTGTTTGTGTTCTAAAAGCGCACACGGCCAGTTCTGGGCCCGAGCTCTGGTTTGTGTTGCCTTGATCAAAGAAACCAGAGAGAGCAGCAGACAGAGCAGGGCCTGGGCTGGGCTGTCAGCAGCCGGTAGGTGCCCTTGGCAGGTTTTACCTGACATTCTCCTCTCTCCAGAAACCTGCATGTTTTCATTACATTACCTGTTAATTACTCCCCACACTTTTACCACCAGTGCCAATACTGAGTTTCTTCAGCTGTGCTTGGGTCTCCAGTCCCTCTGTGCACTCCTTCGTGATGCAGACAGCCTCAAGTCGAGCCCTGTCTGATGAAGTCCCGGTTTATCGGTCTTCTGATTGCATCCCTTCCTATGTTCACCCCAAATTAATCATTTTTCCTGTTCTTCAGCTCCCATTTTTGTTTGGGTTTATTTCTTTTCCATCAAAAAAACCTCCCTCATGCCTCACTCTTGAATCTCCACGGGTGAGGAGTTTCCATTTTCCCAAGACCTGGATGCACTGTGTTTTCCTGGCGGTTTCAGGACTGGAGAGGCTCGTGCTTGTCACGATGACCCAAGCAGAGGGATCACTACAGCAGATACAGACACATTTCAGGAAAGAAATGAAAAGCAGCTTTCCTTAAATGACAGAGGACATAAAGACAATGTGCTGCCGGGCCCTGGAACGCTTCCTGCCTTTGTTCTCTGACAAAGCATTTGTGGAACACCAGGCACGTTCCGCTGTGTGTGGTTCGTGTCCTGAGGACGAATTTGCCCCCCGTGTGTGACTGAGGAGCTTTCTGTGGTGTTGGGCTGCCCAGGAACTTCCAAGTGTCCACATAACCCAAACAACTCCCTAGCATAAGGCAAGTCACCAGATGATTCTTGTAATTTTAGCTCTTATTTTCTTGCTGGAATAAAAATCTTTTTGTTCATCATCCTTTTCCTTATTGGGTTTAATTTTATTGACTGTCGAACAAACTTACACTAATGCTAAGCCCTTTCTGCTTGTATTAAAAAGGGATTTCCCAGGCTTTATAAGCTTACCTTTTTGAATCAGAATGCCATGTTGGTTTATCTCATAATTTTAAATATCTCATTACCAGCAGGAACAGCATATGGAATCTTAAACTGAACAACTGAAGGTCCCAGTTGTGAACAAATTGTGTTCATTGTAAAGTCTGAATCTGTGCAGAATATCCCCCATGCCTCTCCCACAGGTAACTGCATGAACTGCGTTCATCCCCGTAGATGCAGTGTCTTGCAGTGCAGTATTTACCAAAGGCAATATCAGACTGGTGGGATTGGAGCTGCCTTGCTTCATTTGTTTCATTTTGCAGCTTTTTCTTTCCTCCTTGGCATCGCTATCGTGTCCTGGGGCTTTGGTTCAAGTGGAACCCAGCTAAAAGCAGCTGCTTTCCAGCTTGTTGGTAGATGGTATCTGATATCGATGGTGCTGCTCTTTTTGTTTATGTATCATTTTGTAAACTAAATGGTATTGTTTTAATGGATTTGCTGAAGAGCACAGCCAAGCATTCAGCTCATGAACTGTCCCCTTTGATTCATTGCTATTTGAAATTCAGTGTGTGACTGAGCAACTGAGTTGCATGGAATTTTTTTCTTTATGTTGCCTGAATCAATCAAACTTTCTCAGTGAGAAACTGTAATTTAAAAGAAAAACACGTAAAACTGAAAAACCCTATTTATATTCTGAGGCCTGGATTTTTAGGAGTGCGAAGCAGCGTTAAAGATGGCTTAAGGAGTCAGCTGGAGTTTTCCTGGCATGAAATAGCACAGAGTTAGTGCAGTTTGTCTTGCAGCACTTTAGTTCAGTCCCAGCATTGTAAGCAGGTATAAATCTGAGCAGCCCTGATGAGTGAGGAGTTTGTCTCTGCTTCAGTCTGGGCTCCAGGCTGTGAAAAGTTGGTCTGAAAGTAGGAGGCAGCTGGGACAGAGCTGCAGCCAGGCTGAGAAACAAAGGGCAGGCCAAGAAAGAGGAGGAGAGAAAAGGCAGAGGAAAAACTTCTAACACAAAAACATGGAAAAAAAAACCACGTTATAACTTGTTCAAAGTAGAGAATTTGCTAGTTTTTAGAGTTGTCACAAAGTGAAGTCACAAATTAACAGTGTTCACTTTTCTCTGATGAATCAAAATCACAAAACTATGTTCACTAAGTGTCAAAAGGAAAGACAAACTAAGAACATAAAACTTGTTGTGTGTTAAGGAGTTCAGAACACGGACAATGGACCCAAGACATCCCTGGATGGGGCCTGAGGAGTGGATGTTTGTAATGCATTGCATATGTCCCTCCATGCACATCTGATCTGGGGCTGGCAGTCTGCACTGTTATTTCGCTTGATTTGTATATTTTAAAAACCCCAGCTCCTTCCTCACTGAAGATGAGGAGATTATTTTTTTATATTTGTTTTAATTGGACACAAGTAAAGCAGATTCCTGACAAAGCAAAAATCCAAACATTTTTCTTTCTGTTGCTTTTTAGAGAGCAAATATTTTTAAGGGTTCGGAGGGCTCTGCAAGTCAAGTGTCAGAACTGGGAAATGAGAAAAAGTGGAGAGAGAGGGGAAATTGTGATGAAAAAGAATGGCAGAGTCCTGGCTGGGAAAAACAATAATGGATATGATTGCCTTCTGGGTAGAATGAAAGGACTGAGCCCTTGGCTGGTGTTAATTGGTCCAACTCTTCTAAAGTTGGTAGAGGATTGATTCACAGCAGTTGTAATCCTCAAGTTAAATCCCAGCCCCACTGGGAGTTTTATCATTGTCTTCAAAAGAAGAAAGATTGTAACCTGTGTCTTATTTTATTCAGTTACCCAGTGAATCTCTCAACAGCAAAAGAACTGGGCTCAGCCAGCACTTCCCTGGGGGAGGAGTGGGGGTCAGGCTGCTTTAGGAACTAGAAATGTGGAACTAGCTCTCTGGAAAGATGGTCAAAAACCTTCCAAACAAGCCTTTGTCTAATTTTGGTAGTTGGTGTTTTTTCCCAGCTACTATTCAAAACTGCTGAACTGCAAAATTTTCAAATCCAAGCCAGGTGAAAACTTCAGCTTTTGGCTGGTTTCCTGAGAAGAGTTTGGGTCTGTGTCCAAGCTCCAGCAATGAATGCTGTGTTTTCACACGGCCGTGGTAGACAGCTGAGCTCCTGCTTACACACGCAGGAGCACACGCACACATCTCATTTTCACTGCGTGGTGTGCACGGGAAAGCAGTTGTTGATCCTGGCTTATCAGAGGATAAAATCAAGGAATGCAAAATCTATGGTAGAGTGTAAACCAGGCCAGGTGATGGGAGATGATGAGATTTAATGACAGGAATGACAAAAAGTACAGTCCTTGACTGGACTAAATCTCTGCCTGATGGAGTCAATGTGGGATCGGCCTTTGGAGGTCCCTATGCACCTCTGCTGAGATTTCAGAGATGCCACAGGCCACACAAACCCTCAGGGACAGAAAAACAGCATAAAGCTCCTATTTTGCACGTTTTGTAGGGGTTTTTTCCCATGGCTTGTAACTATTGAACCACCAGAAAGCTGCTTGTAGGTTGCTATTCAGGCTTGGCTTGGCAGTTTCAAGCTTCGCCTCCTAATGAACTGCGTGGAGTTGCAACCTGCGTACGCAGAATATCGACACATTCCTAATTATCTTACTCATGTATGGTGAATTTCAGATACTAAATTCGACTTCCCTTAGGACTAAACTTGGCTCTGTTCCTCAGGCTCTGACTGAAACAGTGCAAGGAACATCAAAATCCCACTGTCAACACCACACAGATACACACAAAGCCAAGACAAACTCCCCTCAGAGCCCAGCACACATCTGTACATGACTGCACGGGAAACAGGCACAGAAAAGCAGTGTACACATGGCTCAAAGATGAGGATATTCCTGGGGAAGACTAACTTGCTTGCTCTGAGCCTTTTTCCTGAAAATTTGTTTCTTTTTTTGTTGTTGAAAAGCAGTGACTGGATAAAAGCGAACCCTCCTTCGTCACAGAAATGTGGTCCCTTTAGGTGGCTTTGGCAAAATATCTGCTGTTTGGGGATGTTTTGTTCAAAAGTAGATTTAAAATTAGAATTGCAGTTTTTGGCAGGAATTCACTTGGTTTTTATGTATTGAAAATAAACCAGAATAGTAACTGCTATGCCAGTATTGTGGTGTTTTAAGGGCTTTCATAAGGTAAAAGATAACAGAGGTCATTTTTTTGTCCTCTTGGTGTTTTCTTTGTATTTTTCCCTTTTCTGGTGAACCTTTCCACTGAAATTGTTTCTCAGCTTTTACTCCACGCCGTTCTGGTCTTCTCAGCATTACCTTTAGTTTCTGTTTTATTTTCCCTTTGTTCCTGTACTGACTTTGTAACTAGATTTTCAATTCCTTTCTTTGTCAGATTGCTGCCAATCCCTGTAGTGCCTGAGAGCTGCAATATTTCATCCCATGATTGTTTTCTGTAATTGTATACCAAACACAGGCTGCTGTTGTGTTTGATGAGAAATGAACAGTGGTCCACAGCCATCATTATCTGAGAGCTCACTACAGACTTCCTAATGCTGGCAGCATTTTTGCAGGAGTGCTGTGTGCAGCGATGAGGGTAAGGCTCGTGCCTCCAGCTATAGCTTTCGAGCTCTGGACACCTTTTGGGGCAAGGCAAGAACAGGAAGGATAGAGGTAGAACAGGAAGAATATCTAGCAGGAGAGCAGGATGAGTAATTACGGTGGGGAGAGCTTGGTTGGGGGTGTGGAGAGGAAGACTTTCCTTTTGGTCAGCTTGAAATGATGGCCTGTTTTCTCTGCCAAGCCACATCCCTTCTCCTTAAAGCTCTTAGCTGCTTAGTCTCTTCTCTAACAAGCAATTGTTTATTCTGTTTGAATATGAAAATAAAAAATAATCAGAGAGATCAGAATTATATGATCAGATTCCACACTGTTTTTCCCTTTAAGTGCATGGTCACAGCAACCCTAAGTTTGTGACTAGATGGGCTGAGACCCCAAAGATGTCATACTTGCTAATTTTATCTGGGAATTTAATTGAGGAGTTACTAGTGAAGGGCACTTTGAGGGGTTTGCCTGTCTAACAGAACTGTCCAGGCTTAACATTAACTTTGCGTGGCGACAGGAGAGTTGAGGAGAGCTAGAACCAGGAGGAGAAGCCATTGCTTGGGATAGTCTTGTAATTCAGCATAAATCAGCACCATACCCCTGAACGTAAATGTGGGCAACTCGAGTCCAACAGCAAGACAGTTTAGGCTGCAGATGTGGAGTGGAAGCCATTCAACACCAAACTGGCACAGACTTTAACAAGGACAAGAAAAGAGCTGGAGTCAAGAATAGCCTGGCACTCAGATCCTTCTCCTGGCTCCTGCTGAGCTCTCGAGAAATGGGTCACCAAAAGCTGTGAGCACTGCTGCAGCTATCAGTGCTGGTAAATAGCTGAAGCCCCTTTAATTCTGCCCAGCTTAGGGGAGTGAAAAATTCCATCACATCACGCCACAGTTTCCTCTTCGTGCTGCACAGGCACTCCATAAATCCACACAGCTCTCTCCCTCTTATCTGAATCGCAATGCAGTTATTAAACAAATTGTAAGTCTATTTCATATCCTTTTTACTACTTTGAAAACTGCACAATATAAGGCTTAATAAAAGCTGAATGCTCCAAAACTGCTCTTAGAACTGAAAATATGACTACATCAAAAGACTTTACAAGGGCAGGATTTTAATGGCTGAATAATACGCTGGAACAGAGCAGTAATTTCTTCTCGAATGCTGGGATGAATTATTTATGCTTTGACAACATTATGTGTCTCTAAAGCAGCTTTTAGTTATTCGCCTATTGGAGGACACAGCTGATCCTGCTGCCCACTCTTGTAATTACATTAACCTCTTGACACTACATGACAAGCTTTTCCTGTGAACTGCGATCAATAGCCCATAACTGCTACCTATTTAATAGGGCCGTGGTTACACTTCAGTTCAGATATAATTAGCTCTTTTCCCCCTTCCTCTTTTAACAGAGTGTGGAAAAAGCCCATGTTGTTTAAATTAAAAAAGAAAAAATGCACACAACAAAATAAAGGCTGTTAAGGAAAAGAATAAAAGCATTCAGATCGCTGAATAGGCAAGTAATATGTTCCCTGAGTTTGGTTCAGAAATGTGCAGCCCTTCCATTAGCTCACATCTGCATTTAAAAGAAACGAGAAGCCACAGCACATGAGGACTTTTAGGAATCAATTACAGAAGTGTTGGTACAGGTGGGCAAGGCTGTGACATGATACAGTTGAAGCACTCACTGATAATGAGATAAAGGAGCTTCATTTCCTCTTTGTTTCCACCTAACTTGCATATGTCATCGCATACCGCTGGGGCTACGTTGTCTCAGGGATATATTTAGATTCAGATAAATACATACAGAGTTTGAAATGAAAATGTCTGACAAATTGCGTTAGCACTTTTAGACAAGTAGAGTTTTCTTGGAGCTAATCGTTTTGCTGTTATGGACTATTCGAACAGACTAATAATTCGCAATATGAAAGAGATTGATCTTCATCTTGATGTAATAGAAATTATCTGTCCAGGGACCTTTAAAACACCTCTTCTTTCCTTGATCTGCAGGTAGGTGGCTATGCTCATGCCATTGGTCTGCACAACACTGCTCCAATTGTAATTTAAAAGTTTGTATTCTCTACTCCAAATAATCCTTTACGTTTTCATGTGCTACTTGGCAAAATGGCCTTCAGGGACTAAAGAGGTTTTGTGGGCTTTTTGATTTTGTTTCTCGGTTGGTGGGTTGAGCACTTTATGCCGCTGCTCATTTTAACAGAAGAGGACAAACACTTGTAATTAAGTTTTATAACTTTTTTTAAAATAGACTGTTTGCAAGAGTTGTGTTTTTTCAATCAAGATTGAAAGAATTCAAGATGATGAGCTTCTTTCCAGATCCTTCAAGGGACTTCCAACCAGGTTTGCACCAAGAACAGTTAATGCTAGCAAAACATGACAAAGCAGTATTGGAAGTGGAAGAACCTGAGTGGTTTCTCTCATCAGAAACATCTCTCTAGATCCGTGAGCCCTTTTAGCCTGGGTGCCTCTATGTTTTTTAGGAACCTCTTTCAAATTTCAACCCTTTTGGAGTTAGATGCTTAAATTGATGTAACATCTGGATCTTGGGACTTGCTTCCATTCTCTGAAATCACTGGAAAATATTCTTTACTTGCTTGACTTCACTGGCAGGAAGTGGGTTTTTTTGGTTTTTTTTTTTTTTGTTTCGTGAATGTACCTGTTGTGACAAGTTTTTTAAAATGCAAAAATTACAGACTCTAACTTCAGCTTGTAAGTAGTTATTCCTTAACCTTCAGCTTATAAGCAGTCATCCTCTGGTGAAAATACATTCTCTGGTAGTAAAAAAAAAATAGCTTTTGTTTACTTGTGTTTGGACACTTTACTGCCATGGGTGGTGCCGCAGATCGTGGACATTGCCTGGAACTGACCATGCCTTGCTGTCACCAAAACAGAACCCAAACTGTTCCGTGGCATCGGTTCTCCGGAATAAGGGTGAGGTTTGATGATTAACAATGCAGAGTCCCAGGAAGGCTTACCTTTGCTTAGTAAATATTGTATTTCCTATTTCAAGACTATAACAAAGCAATGGTTTGCCCTACCCTCAAAAGCTCAGAATAGAATAATAGATATGAAAGCCTATTTCTGCTATAAAAACTTCCTTATCAGTGTGTGCAGTTGCTATCTGGACACATTTTTTTTTCAACGTAGACCGATGAAGAGAATTGTTAATACTCTTCTAAATTAAGAGTAATAGCCCTGTTTGAGATGGCAACAAGATGCTCCTGGGAACAGCACTGGAGTAATGAACCATAAGGCAGAGATTCCAAGGAAAACTCTGAAACACCTTCCCATTTCTCCCAAGAGACAACAGACAAGAAAGAGAAGAGCTGAATAAGCAGTTAATAAAATATAATGACTTAGAAGTTTAACGTTTATGGTGATTCATAATTGTTATAAGAAACCAGTTTGTCAATTCATGAATTCTAGACAAGCTTGTTTTCCTGCACGCTGCCTATTGCCACTCGCTCGAGCTGTGAGGTGTTGTACTGCCTTTCAACAGAACTTCATTTTTGGAGTCATTTTCTCTTTCCTTCAGCATGTCTGTCATGTAAGCAAAGGGTTTGGCTAGGTTTTCTGTTCCTCCTCCTTAAACTAAAAAATAAATAAATAAATAAAAGGATGCCAGTCAGATTTTCTAAGATATTTTAGGTAACAGAATTTCCGTCTCACAGATTTGTTGATCCCAGTAGCTGACAAGGTGTGTTTAAAGCAAGTTCTTATAAAACCGCTGTCCTAAGAAAAATGATCAATTATCTGCTTCTCTGCAGAACGCAGACACCCCCTTTTCATGACTTCTGGCTGTGTCAGATGTTCTCAAATGTGAACCTCTTGTGCCTTGACAATGTGGAGAATAGAGTGAAGGAGACAGAGGTAAGGGACCTGAGGGGAGGGCAGGGAAAGGAGGAGGAGAAGCAAGGCTGCTTCTCAGAGCAGGGCAGAAGCAAGCACCACAGCAGCTGAAAGGATTGGTCTGTTTGAGACACTGACATTTGGGAGTGCATCAAATGAGGAAAGGGTGCTTCATCAGCTTACTAACTCCCACAATTAAAAACCCCTCCCACCCAGATGGAAACAGTGATAATTTTCTTACTATTTTTATAGGTTAGTTCTGATAAGGTGTTGGAAGATCTCCCTCTTTCTTTGAGGATCCCTGTGTGTTATTTAATGTTGGTTACAGTATCTAACAAAGAAACTCTCATCTATTTATGAAAAAAGGAATGTTTCATTATTCCCAGTTTCCAAAGTAGGAATTGAGGAACACTGAGAGGCAGTTATTTTATTAAAGGTCGCCCAGACAGTATGTGACAAAGCCGGGAACAGAAGTCAGATCTTCGTGATCACAAACCTGTTCTTTAAAGGCAAGGATATCTTTCCTTCTGCATTTTTACTGTTTGGAATAGGCTGAGAAACTCTTCCTGAGTGTAGATTTGTTTAATGGTATTACAAGATTAACACTAGTCATCTGGCTGGAATTTTCACTAACAAGTCATATCACTATGTGTTTATTTAATATGAGATAACCTTTCATTTTCCTGCCGGCAAATATTTCATTTCAGAGATACTAAGCTGACTAAATGTACAACTTGCATGAGTGATATGGAATTTGAAGTTAAACAGCAGACTGTTTGTTGTCTTTATAACTGATAGCAAAAGGGATTTCAGTTCATAATTAAAAATAAAAAAATCAGGAGCTTGTCAGCATTAAAGTGAGGGAAGTCCGCACTGGGAAATGCACAGCATAGCTGAAGTATTTATGCACCTATTTATTTTCTTGCACACCCATGTGATTAATCTGTGTGCTATCAGCTGGACTCCCAAACAATGATTTCCTCAGCCCTCTATTGCGCAGAGCAAGGCAGGGCATGAAATGAGAGAGAGCTGCTTCAGCTCTCCTGGGCCTTTCTTTGTGCTAGCACCAGGCAGAGCCTGGATTGTTATGAGCAGGGTGTTTCTCATCCTGCCAGGCCTTTTCCTACAGCCCCTGCCAATCTGGCCTCACAGTGGGGTACGCTGGTCTTTGAAGGCTGAATGAGCTGAGAATGTGGTTCTGATTCTTATCTTTAAGCAGATTTGGCACCTTCATCTGACATGGGGAAGGGGAAATGAAAATCAAACCTGGAATCACCTGTAAGGCAATGCAAGGCACTCCTGTGAGGCTGGCAAGGCACAAAATTGCAGGGTACATCTTGAACGTAGGCACAAATCCATTAGAGACAATATTACCCTAGTTTGGGAGCTTCCATTCCAGAGGACACTGGTGCATTCTTTTCTCAGATGGGAGAGTTCAGACACCTACTAAAGGCACCCGAATAAATAAAATCTATGAGCATTTCACTGAGGCAACACTGGAAGCCACAGAAAAGGACGTTTTCCCTCTTGTGGGGTAACCCACCCATTTGTCTATACATTATTTAACAATGGTCACCTAAGAAGGGCAGGCAAGGGGTATCTCATGTCCCCTTTGAGATGCCACAGGAATAGTATTCCATTACAGCATATAGCATCCATAATGGCTTGAGAGATACGTTCGCTGTATCCAGTGTCCATTTCAAATAGGGAAGGAGAAAAATGGTAACATGATCACACTATCCATAGGCTGGGAGTTGGGATACAGCTGGGCTGCTTCTGTTGAATGAAAAGCCTTAAATCTAGCAGAACAATTTGCTTCCAAATTTGTTGGGGTTTTTTATTTTATTTTATTTTATTTTATTTTATTTTATTTTATTTTATTTTTTTTTTTTATGCTTTAAAGCAGGATTTCAGCTGCTGCATAGCAGCTGTCTGCAGCAAGCAAGTTTTGAAGTCCACCAGCTTGTTGAGGTGAGCAGAGCACAGGCACTCTGAAGAGAAAAAACCTGGAAATGTGGGCCCTGCATTTAGATACAAGTTTGAGCTGCTTTCACCCAGGGCAAGCCCAGCCCTGCTCCTATACCCAAGGCAGGAAGCAAAGCCAAAGAGAGAGAGTTGCAAGATCCCTGCAATGCCAGGGAGCTGAAGGAAGCTGCTGAGCATCCCTGTGCTCCTTGGCATGAAGGCACCAGGCTGGGCATCCCCTGTGGCTGGAAATCTCCTTGTGGGACTGCCTGTCCAGAGTTTCAGGATTTTCCCCTCATCTGTATCACCTCACGTTTCTCATCCAAATCAAGCAGATCAAATTATTATTCCCCAGTCTTATCCTTTCATACCTCACAAGTCTTCTCACTTGATTATTGTTTAACTCTGTGTAGCCCAGCTAAACCTCCCACAAAATCAATTATGTAAAACTACAGGAAAAGTATATTTCCCGTGTACTTTCTCCCTTTTCACAGTGTTTATATACAGCCTCTGATGATTTTTAAATGTCATTAATATTTTAATACGGGTTGATTAAATGCTTCATTAATTTTGCTTGCACTTTACTTAACTATTGCCATACCTGGCAGTCTCTACCAGCTTGTTTGTTCATTTCAAAATCAGTCCTGCAGTCAAAGGAATTGACTTCTAACTGCTCTGCAAGGGTCTATATGGCACAGATTGCCACAGAGTGTGTGGTATTATTTTTGCTTCTTAACTAGATGAACATAACCCTTCTAATCACATTCCTGTGGGAATGATCATGTATAGAAAGTTAAGATTTGCTTTCCCAAGCATTCAGAGAAAATCTTATAAAACTCAATTTCCATAGTAATTGTAGAAAGCACAGGTATCACAGATACTCATATCCATGGAGCATCTTTGTGTTTAAATTGAAATGAATATCCTTATGAGATTTCTTTATTTCTTGAGTGGTTTTGCATTATTCACCCCACTCCACTTCTGTCTATGGTCAAAATCTGATTTATCAAGATAAAACTGTTATTTCCACAGGTAGACGTAACTCTTGAGCTGAAACTAAAATGAAACATACTATGGGAAAATGCAAACCAAGATATATGAGCACAAGACCTTTCTCCGGCATGCTCCAAATTGGCAGGGATATAGCAAGAAATGATGTAGTAAAAAGACTTGGGATTGATTGCTTCCATAAAATTAGCTTTGATCTGCAACGTGATATAACCGGAAGAAAGGCTAGCACAGTTTGAGGCTGCATTGATTGGAACATGTCCTGGAGCAAATAAACCAGAGACTGGGTCTTGCTTTAACTCCTTGGGGTTTTAGTGCCCAGGGTTTTTTTCCAGACTAGAACCCCCTGGTTTTTCACAGTGATATGGTGGGGCCTCGATTACTCTGTTTGCATTCTCACGTTTGGGGTGTCTTGTAAGGGTATCAGTGACCTGAAAATTACTGATGGCAGAGAAATAAATTGGTCTGGAAGGGCTGATGTACAGATGTAAACATAAGGTGTTCTGGTAAAATTACGTGCTAAGCAGGATAGCAGCTAAGTAGCAAATTAATGCAAAATAATGTAAGTGATGAATATAGAGGAAAAACAGAGATTCAGTCACTGAGAAGCTACAATATAATTAGGAGCAGTAGAATGAACATAAAAAGAAGAAACTAATTTGAATATTAGGAAAAATATTCTGAACTGCCTTTAGCCTTTCAAATACCATCCCAAGTGACACTGCGGGGGATTCCTGAAAATTGATCCTATAGGTATTAATTAAAGAGCCAATAAACCTGCATTCGAGAGCAACCTTATCTCTCCTGGAGGGATTGCTCAAATGATCTGTGCAATATTTTTTTGTCTCTATCTCCTCCGGCTCATGCAGATAAAAGGGAAAAGCAGTAGTGATGTCTTCAGCACAGGTGGTGACCTGGCAGTCGATGAAACATCGAGTCCCCCAGCCCTGCAGATGCCAAAAGGAAAAGGGCAAAGAAAGGAGGCACCTAGAGGGGGGGAGAGCAGAGGGCACAAATGCAGTGCCCTGCTGAGAGGTGCATCAAGGAAAGAGAAAGAAAAATGCAACACTGGGGCTTCTACAGAGAGGAAAAGCAACAGAAACCTGCTTGGAGGACAAATGTGTGCTCCTGTAGCTGAACCCACTGATGCAATGGGAGCTCCACAGCAAAACAACACACCGTGCTTGGCATCAGACGGTTTAGCAAAATGCTTGGGTGCTGCCTGAAGGTCAAGGGGGTGCTTTCCTTCCTCTGTTTCAGTTCCTTCTGCTGAATGGGTCCATGGAGGAGTGCTGGACTCCCACACACCTCTGGAGCTGCCTGCCTGCCTCCTCTGGGTCTTTCCCAGCAGTGGGTGCCTCTCCCTCAGGATGGGGAGATCTGCTCCTGTTTTTATTTCTCCTAGGATTCGATGAGAGTGCTGTTGAAAGAGAAGAGCTGTTTTACAGACCTGCATACAAAATGTATCCATGGATGTATGTTTTCGGTATTTGAGGGAATCGAGCTGAGAGGAGTGAAGCTAAAAAGTGTTTTCTGAGTGTGTAGCAGTAAATCCAATAATATATTCCCAAATGTTGTGTTAGACAAAACTCAACAGCTAAAGTAGTCATTGTATCAACTGCTGGCTGATCTGCACCTTGGGCTCCAGCGTTCCCAGTATCACTGTAAAGGAAAATGTCTGTGGAGCCAGGAGCCACATGCAGCAGCTGGGATGGCAGCTCCGAGTTGTGCCACGTGTCTCAGCAAACACAGAAACCTGCAAGATCTCTGTCTCATACCACGCAGCAATTCTTCTTCCTCTTTAGAACGGGGATTTTTCTCCCCCTTAAGAAACATCAGGTTTGTCTCCTGTCTGGCGCATTGTGGAAACTCCGGTTCCTGGGGCAGGGACTGATGTTTGTTTCTGTGTGCACACGAACCTTCTCAGGTAAATTAATTGAGAGTGTGAGAGGGTAAGGCATCATTTTGTGTAACGAACAAGTGGTTCATTTAGTGAAATGATGAGACTGTGCTAAATGTTCAAGAATGTATTTTTGCAAAAATCTATGTGCTTTAATTCAATTTTAACAATATGTAAAGGAATTTAAAATGTAACGCTTGCCATTAACTGTTTGGTAACGCAAAGAAAATTGCAACTGTTGGTTCGCTGCTTGAGTAACATTGTAGTTATTCTCCTTATTTTTCAGACGTTTATGGTCTATTTAATGCACCTTTACCTATGTGCAGGTAACTTAATTGTTTTACTGCTTTCTTGTGCCAGAGCTCCTGTTAAGTGGATGAATAATGCAAAAATGCTAACACCAGTACATCACATTTTTTTCTGTCTAATTTTCTTCTGAAAGATGGATTCCTATTGGTATCCCTTCCGCTTGTAATCCCACTGGCAATTGTTTGAAGGGTTGATGGGAAAGTTTTTAAAGGTGTGAATGTTCCAGTGGCCTGTGAGTATCAGTAGTGGAAGTGCTTTTGAGGTCATGCAATGACAGATCAGTACTAGTACAAGGTAACTTTTCTAACCGGACAGCAACTAATTAATGTTGCTTGTGCAGTGAGAAATGACTTTCCACTGCAACTGATAGAAATCAACCCATACTGTTAAATCAAAGAATATTGGGAATTTTCCAAGCAAGAGAAGATCACAGATACTCCGCAGCAGAAAAAAAAGATTCAATTTCTCAGATAAATGACCTTTGTAGGTTATTCATCTAGGTGCCATCAGAGCTGGTGCTCTAGGTTTCCTCTCTTGATACTCCTCAGAAGAAATTTGCTTTGTTTTTCCCTACCTGATTACTACAGTCTTTTAGAGGATATTTGTTTTAAAACCCCAGCCTCTGTTATTTCCTTCTGCTGCCTGAGCTCAGTGAGAACCCTGTGCCTCAGACATGCAATAAAGCCCAGTAGCAGAGGAAATAACAGTGCAGTTAACCTCCTTAACACTGATAATAAATAAGTGCTAATAAGATACGTACCAGGGTGGCAATTGCCCTGACATAATGAAATGCACTCGTTTCAATAAGTGGTAGCTGGTGTCATCATGCTTTTCAGTAAAGAACCTGTGCAGGCACTATATTTTCTGGGTAATTTACGTGTCAGGTTTCGTAGGCAGCTTAGTTGCTGTTAAGACATTTCGTCCAAGTGGCCCAGTTTTCATAAATTCTTGACACCCAGCAGAACCCTTTGTTTTTACAGGTGCCTATCTCTGATCCGAGCTGTTTCTTTAAAAATATTGCCCCAGTTGGGGGCGGGAGGGGGGCTAAGCATTCTTAGAAATCCAGTCTGTGTCTTCTTTCTTTTCGTTTAAACTGCATTTCACTGGATTAAAACCAGCTCGATTGAGGATCTTGCTCTCCAGTCGCTGCCGTGACTCTTGATAGAAAGAGCACAACATCTCTGCCATCAATTCAGCTCCTTGCAGATCAAATAGCTCTCTTCATCTCACCCCCCTGACAACCTATCATGACAACTGCGTGGATATACACACTCTGGAGCTGGAGAGGGGTTTTGCTTCGTTGTAAAACAATTCTTCAGGGCGGCTTAGTGAGGTTTTTGAGGGAAAGGCTAAGGTTGTCTTTGCAACAGGCCCGATCCAGGAAAATGAAAAATACCCCCCCTCAAATACGTTGTCTCACAGCTTGGGCACTGCTTAGAGCAACTCATGTGCTGTAATTGAATTTCAATACCTACCAAAAAAAAAACCAAAAAAAACCCAGGGTACTGAACAACCAGGAGATGTTTATAAATACCAATATTAATTAGACAATCATAGTTTATAAAAGCCACATGAGGATGTGATTTATGAATCGTAACTAAGTCTCAGGGATTGTGCTAATTCATTACGGTTTGGAAATAGAACTGTAAATTTGTAAGCGTTGAGCCTTATTATTACGATTATTATTTTTTTTACTCCACAGTTCCCTTGACACTTATTGTGTTACTAAAGACAAGAATAATAATACTAGAAAATGGTCATGTTTTATCTCTGTAATATTGCTGGCAAATTGAGACAGCATGGTAGCAAAATCATAGAAGAACTTTTCTCTGAAGTGCCCATGTCTTTGGTTTATGGAGCTTGTTAGATTTTCGTCATTGCTTGGTTGCAAAAAAACATCTGTTCCTGCTTTTGGGAAATATTTGTAGCACTTTTACAGCAGGATTTAATTACTGCCAGTGAATGGTGGTTGGGTGCCATACAGTACTAAAAGATTTTTATCTGTACTCCCCTATATCTATGAAGTGTAAATGACAAATAGGATCGCTATTTAACTGTGACTGTAGTAACAAAGGCTACTTGCTGAAGAGCTATGTGGTGAGAGAGTTCAAATTATGGTCAATACTCGAAGAACTGGGTTTCAGAGTTGCTCAAAAACTGATGTGATTTGTTTCTTTTCAAGCTCCATGCCAGAATGCGGCTTGGTAAGTCCTAAAACTATTAGCCACAGTAAAATCTCTAACATGGACCTTGAGTGAATTCCAGGTACTGGGAACTTTCTGAGCAGCTGCACTCAATGTTGCTTACGTTTTTTTAAAGTGCTGATCACTCTTGGCTCTGAGCGCTATGCTTTAGATAGACCTTTGTTTTAATAAACAATTTTGTTAGGTTTTAGTCGTCCATCTGTGGTTTGGGAGAGATCTTAGACATTTCTGTTATCATGAAGATACAATCTGACTTTTATACTTTATAGAAAGGGGGGCATCTCACTCCTCTAGAAATATCTAATGCATAAATGTGACTGATGGTGTTTGATTACAACAATTTCTCTGGTAATTAGAGAGAAGCACAATACGTGAGGCAGCAGGAATGCCAGCTTTGGCTCCCTCCCTTCTCTTCAAAAAGCTTACACCATTCTGATTTTTCTAAAGCCTACTTTCTCTCTGTTCTACTAGAAAAAATAAGCCTATTCCCGCATCTGATGGCTTCCCTCATTTGAGTTATCCGTGAATTCTCTGATCTCTTCATCCTTGTCACGTGTAATAGCTCCAGAGAGAGAACCAGCAGCAGGTCCTGCATTCTCTCGCACAGTGCGTGGCTCCAGCTGAATAGCAAGGAGGATGACTTTGCAGGCATAAAGCCAGCCTTGTCACAGATGTTCTTGAAGCTCCAGTTTGGCCCGGGGAATCTTTCTCCTGCAGCTCCCTGCCCTGCTCACACCCTTTTTGTGCAGTATTTGCATGAGAAGGAAAGAGCCCCGGCTTGGCTGGTAGGGGCAGGCCTGGGAATTTGTGGAGAAGCTCTTCAGTGCTTATGCATGGGACATTACGTATGGAAATCATGATGTTATTATAGCTTATAAGAAACATTTATATTAGGGTGGCACCCACATGTTCTGCTCTACATTTAAGTATGCAAATAAGTGACAAAGCATTTGCAGTTTGCAACTGAGAACCTATTTTTTTTTTTTTCTTCTTTAATCTGAGTCCTCATTCAGTTCCTGAAATGACCTAGCTGTGGCAAAGGTTCACATTGTGGTATTTGAAAATAGTTTCAAGCACCTTCATTGTTTTTTAGCAATACTGACGTGCCTGCACAGGCAAACAGACATAGTCTGGACTTTATACCAGCAAAAAGTGCATTTGCCAGTTTATTTTGTGTATAGTTCTGGAATTGAAACAAGCCATAGCCCTGGGGAGATCTTGCATTGTGTTTGCATGGGGCTTTCTCAGCACAGACACTTGGAACCCCAGCAGACACTGTTGTGCTGGCAAAAGCTTCATGTGTCAACCTTTATTTTCTTTAAAAATGCTTGGAATTCAAAATCCAGCCATCCTGCCCTTTTCCTTGCTTTTGGCTGCTAATGCTTTGCAGAAGGCTTGGTGATGGATTGGCGTGTCTGGGTGTTTGTTACACGCTGAAGTGCAAGAGCCTGTGCAAGGTTAAGGCTTCAGAGAGATGGAGAAATCCTCCCTCAGCTTTCTCCTGAGCCCTAGGAACTCACGTCACATCTCATTCATTAGACAAATTAGCTGGTCTGAAAACAGCATGCAAAGCACTCCGGATTACTCCCATGCAAAAGTTTAGCAGCCTGTTCCCCCAAGGAGGGCCAATAACTCAGCTTTTAGACCTCAAAGAAAACCTGGTTTTGAGGGTCCAATTTAACGATGGCTTGAAAATGAATGCGGGGCAGTGTTTGTGAAGAACTGGGAGCTAAAGACAACACCCATTTTGTTGGTTTCGAGTGGCAGGGCTGCCCCCTCACCTGTAATCTCAGTAGATTACCTGCTCCTGCTCCACTCACAGCGCTGACAATGAGCTCTTCATGGCCACTGACCTGGGGCAGGTTCAGAACAACTCACATTTCTGCACAAGGGATATAATTCCATTGCTTTGACACAGGCGGGATTTATAATAGCAGGGGATGACGGTTTTGCCCTATCTCAAATGAGTGACAATTCTCATATTCTCTCTCTGTTGAGCCTTGTTGCTCTCAATTCTAATGTGATTTTCAATCTTGCATATATCTATTTGCAAAGGCAAACGAGGTATTTCCTTGTATGGATGTAGCCGACTGATGAGAAGGTTTACTAAGGTGATTCTCAGCGTAAACAAACTGAATTCAAGCAGTTATACAAAATGTCAGGCGCTGTCAATTCACAGAGCTGATTTTCTTACTTGGTCTGTGGAACTTCTCTCAGGAATTAATTAGGAAATTCCTAGTTTCTGAAGTAAGAGGAAACCTTCTTTAATGTGTACTTAGTAATGTGACATGTATGTCAGGACACCAGAACTAGGAATTTTGGCATCAAGATTACCACTTCTGTTTGAGTAATACTGCATCTGAAAAGATTTGTACAGGGGGAAAAGTCCTGGAAACATATTCAAATGTGAAGAGTTCAAAGACCTAAGTGACTGAGAAACAAAACCATGCCTCTGGTAATGTCTTCTAACGACTTAATTAGCTTCTCTATTTAAAAAATATGCATTTCAGTTCTAGTCTGAAGCGACTGAATTGCTAATTTCTAGATGTTGCCTTTCTCTGTGGCTGTTTTTCTGCTGTCATTAATGCTCGATCTTCCTATAGGAGCTGCCTCAGGTTTGTCTATGCATGCTCCAAACTCTTGCCTGGTTGCAGTGTAGACAGACACTGTTTCCCCTCTGAAGAAGCACCAGCCTCAGAGGGCAAACCCAGCAGAGAGCAGAGGAGGATCCAGGTGCAGAGAGGTTGGTGACAGCACCTGAAAAACCCTGCAGCCACACCAAGCTCCACGCTTCCCACCCTGAGAGCTCAGGGCATTGCCTTTGCCTCTTGTTTTGCTCTGCTCCAAACACAGCAGCCTTTTACAGGTGAGATAATCCCCTGTGAAACCCTGCACAGTAAAAGGCTCCTTTCAGTACCGGTAACAACGTAAGTTTAGGAAAATGTTAACAATAATAGATTTTGTTCTGTAATCTCTAAGTGGTCTGAACTCTCCCATTGATTTTAATAGCGCTTTTGCCTGAGTAGTTGTTATGCGAGCAGTTTATGATTGAAATAGCCTAATTCTCATTTACAGGAAATGTGTATGAAATAGAAATATCCACAGCCAAGTCATCATTTTATGTGTGGTAGAAAGTAATTTAGCTTTAAAGGTGAAGGTACCACACTGCATTCCCTGCCTCTCCTTTAATTTCCTTCCACCATTGCCTCTGCTGCTTTTTGCAGGTCTTTTTCCTCCTTTCTTGTCAGCTTCTTCTAGGGACTGGAACTGGATGGTAATTCTGTCTACAGCTCTGTTCAGCTCAGATTATGATTCTGCGCTGGTCAAAAGTAGTTGCACGAATTCCTAAATACACCAAGGATTTCCTTTTCTAATTGGAAAAAATCCCCCCCCAAAACAAACCAGTTTAGAACCCAGGTCCGGTTAGTCCCTTGCAAAGCCCTTGCCTTCTCCAACAAACTGAAAAAAGGAGATTTAGAAAGTATGGTAAATGAACATTTTCCCCTTTGATCCCTCAAGTCAATCACATCCTTTTAGATTCCTGAAGTTTGTTTGGGTTTTTTTGCAGTATTTGGACCAATATACAGAGAACAAACAATCTAAAGTTCTTCACTGAAGTGACAGATAACATTAGCAGATGTCTGTAGTCTTCAACAGCCTCATCCTGCACTTTCAAGAACTAGACACATTGGTAGAAATGTCTCCCTGGTTCTGTGATATAAGATGGCACTTGTATCAATCAAGGAAGCACTTAGGAAACTGAAGATAATGCTGTAGCTAAAGGATTTTCCCCCTGAAATTCTTGCTGCAGAAGAAAAGTACATTAAGATAAATATCCCGGTGTCAGATGCACACAAGGAGGCCTCTTTGCTGAACAATGTCAGTAGATTAAAGAAATAGAAACACACGGTGCTGTCTTTCTGCTGTTACTCCAGTGTAATTCTGATATCCTTCACTTGGTTGAAAAGAGAGCCATTCCAGCTTTTTACCAAGCTCATGACAGGAGAGTTCACTCCCTCATTTCTTAGTATTTATTAGAAAGATTTTTTTTTATGCCTATATACTTATTGCAATAAACTATTTTTTTTTGGAGGGGGTGGAGGGGGGCAGAATGAGAGCTTTATTCCCTTGAAAACTCTAATTTGAAGACAGGGCATTACAATTCCAAGCTACTGATTTGCATGTGTCCAGGTATAGCTTTGGTGTACGACCTGTACGTGAACGTGAGGGACAGAAAAGAAGGAGGGAGAGAAAGGGTTAAGGGAGGAGATGATGGTGGAAATGGAATAACCTTGCCTGATCACCACGAGAGAACAAATTCTCCAGGGGCCAAAGGATTATCGTGTCTACAAAGGTACAATAAAGGGGGAGGCTGAGCTCCTCATAGTGTCATCACAGCTGTAATTCTCGAGCCATAAAAAATCCCCGGTATGTCATTAATTCAGCCATTCTGGTTGCTGTAGAGATGGTATTCCAGTATTGCCATTAATTCATCTTTTTAGCCACTAATACATTATTTTCTGCGGGGATTCATTGTTTTAACCCTCAAAGTGAATTAGCCTGTGGCATATTTCAAAGGTTTCTGCCCAATTAAATCCATCCAAGGACATCACGTTGCATCAGAGCCACTAGCAGTACATTAGCAAAGATAAAAAACCCCAGTCAAGAGGGTAGGATATCTTTAATGGGACTTTATCACTGAGACTTGAAGTCATATTTACGTGAGAAGCAAAATGTGCTTGGCAATTCCCACAGAGATCATGCACTCTAAAATTACCTTAAAATGCACAATCACTAACAGCAATATTTGTCACACTCATTGCTTGTTAGTTTAGGCCAGATAATTACTTCTGAATAAATGCTGATTTGCCACAGAAAATACATAAAGCAGTAAACGTGTGACTGAAAATGATCATCAAACTCCAGTATTGCTGGCACTTGTTTTTTATGCTTGTGGGTGATGAAGGGTTTTTAGCTAAAAAGAAAATAAGCATGCACAGTGCTGATAGAGAGAATGGGGCAAAGCAAAGCGGAATGAGCATGATAGGAGAACTGGCTGAGCAGGGGCTAAGCAGCTTTGGTGGACCTGAGCTTGTCTGGGGTCTCAGGACCGTGTTCTGCAGAATGCAGCACCTATATTGTTCGTGCTTCTGCATTATCTGCCTTTTCCAGGCTTCCTGCTCCTCTGGATTAGGGAGAGCCCTCTGTGTACAGCCCTACCACTCAGTGTCTCTGTTCCCTGAGCAGCAGGCAGGAGGAGATAGCAATGGAAATCACAGATCAAACCCTCTGCTTCTCTCGCCTGCTCCCTGGGTGGCGTAAGCACCAGTGGGTGTTTGATTTTTGCTTATCATTATTTTCAGAAACTGAGATGAGAGTAGGTGTGATCTTTGTATTCCTACGCTATTTCAAAGTTCATCTCCAAAGAAGTTGTGCATCTGCCTCCCAGACCCCTACCAGCTCAGGTGCTTATCACTAGTGTTGGTTTATGCAGAATACCAGCTATTCCCATTGGCACAGCTTCTCCTAGAAATTAAGGAGAAACATTTCAGGATACAATCTGTTTTCATGGTATTAGTACCTGTTTTTTATGCCACTGATGTTTACAAGGACCCGGCACTGCTCAGACGCAGAATTTGCTGGTTTCAGAAAACAGCAATGCAGAACATAAAGACAGGACAGATTTTCACTGGGTATTTTACCACACCAGGGAAGGCATTTAAAACACAAATAGACAACATGTAGCACATGCACTATTAAGCTTTTACAGGGCATTATTCCACTCAAGGGATGCTTGTGGTGTGAAAAGAGAGAGAAACAACCCAGGACACAGAGAGCAAGACAGATCTTTATGAGGAATTATCCCACACTGGGGAGGCTGCTATTGTGAACAGAGGCAAGAAAAACAAGGCAGGAGATAAAGACGAGAGATTTTACTGGCTTTAACATTCGCCTCGGTGTGATCTAAAGCCACACTGGCAGCACTGGATGAAGAATGCACACTGAAAAGCTCAGCCTAAGATCTCATTCTGTTTTCCTGTTTGGAAATTGAGAAGGTTGAACTGGGCAGTTTTTTTTCCCCACATACTTTGTTCTGGGCATATTTTTTGTCTCAGTCTATAGGATAAAATAACCAGTGAGGCACAAGTCAATGTAGATTTTAGAACTGATGTTTTTCAAATGAAATAGAGATGTATGAAAAATAAAGACCGGTGGGATTTTGCTGATAAAGGGAGTTTAAGGAGAATAGTTACTGACTTGAGGTCAAAATAGGCAAATGGTTTCAGACAAAAGAAATCATAATTTCAAATGCTCCTTTTGTTTTGAATTTAGATGTGAATAAGAAAGCGTATTCTCTTAAATGTCTTAAAGAACATTTATTTTCAGCTTGACACAAAATACTTTGATCTTAAACATTTTTTTTTAATTTTTGTGAGATCATCATGAGCTAGAACTTTACTTTTGAATCATTCGGAATTAATTATTTGATAGACTTCATTTGTTCAGACAGCAATTGCAATCACACAATTATTTGAGTACCAACATCAGTAAAGCCTCATTCCATATGGAGTATGATCCTACATTTTCTTACACAAATATGTTACGCTCCCTTCAGTGTCTGGGAGGTGTGAATCCTTTCTCGAGCTGGACGTTTATAAAGTTTTTGTGCACTCTCTGTTGTCTAATGAGGAGACACCAGTGTAACTCTTCTCAGAACCAGGTCTCATAACATCCTTCTTCTCTCAGCTTGACCGAAATCTGCAGGAAATGCTCTTTGGAGTTATATTTCTGCAACAGCAAATTTCGTTGAAATGAGATGATTATCCCAGAAGTTCCAGCAGGCAACAGACAGAGCCAGCAGGTTCCTGCGGTCCTTTTCCCCCAGGCAAACCAGGTGAGGGCTGCTCAGGGGGCCAGCTTCACCTGCAGCATTCTCTCTCCAGGGGCCTGTCGCAGTGTTGGGAGCCCTGTGAGAAGAGAGGCTGACGGCCGGGGGGATACAGACCTGGCAAACAGGGTCACTGATGCAAACAGCCAGTCCTGCATTCCCTAGAGCAGCTGCATGCTCTTTAATGCATGGAGAGCTGTATCCCTCCAGCTGTAAACCAGGGATATTTGCTCGCTCCGTGCCATGCTGCAGGTACAGCCGTAATATTGATTGTAAGATGCTCAGATATTATAGGAAAGAAGGTGATAGAAGCAGCTTTATATGATTTAGCGGACAGTGGGAATGTTTTAACAGGTTTTCCAGGTTATTCTGTAGAGTTTAATAGGCTACTGTGTCCTTCTGAGTCTGCAATTAAAAAAACTCAACAAAACAACAGGACCATACCCAAACAATGCAACCACATAAAAAGCAGGGCTCAGTTTCTCCTTTTAAATTCCGTAGTCTAACAAATGACTGGTTTGGTGCAATGTCATGGCTGATAAATTCTAGGAAGCTTTTCCATAGAAAAGGGTGATTGTGGAATCAAATTTTCTGAAAAAGAGGAATTAAAAACTCGAGTATATGAAAGTCACAAAGATAGGAAGAGTTCACAATTAAAGTCAGATCAAAACAAAGGGAGGAGATACAGAAGGTGACCATTTCAAAGAAGTAGGAAAAAGTCCTCAACAGTTAAGAGAATAATAACAATAGCATAAAGGAATATGAAAGAGAGTGGGAATGAGAAGGAAACCTGGAATGTGGAAACCAATCCAGTGGGTGGGAAAAGAACAACCGTTAGGATTTATGTGCCTTGGCTGGCACAGACTCACCAGTTTACAGTTGCTAGTTTTTAAGACTCCTGTAATTCAGTAATTTCTTCATTTTTTTTCTTGCATTTTGGAGGAAAGAGCCTCAAACCATAACTGCACCTTGAACAGTGTGGTTGATCGAAGAGAATTGGAATATACTATATACAGAAGTGAACTGTAGTTCAGTATTTATTTTTATCAGTGTAGCATCCCTCTGGTCAGGTGTTTGTATGCTGCTGATCAAGAATGTTTCTGTTCATGCCGTGTTAATGTGCATGCATGTATTTCATTCTGCTTGAAATGGATTTATTTTGTCTTTAATTTTTTTTCTTTTTTTTTTTTTTTTCTCCCTACAATTCCTGCATGTATTCCAGTAAGAAGAAACATAATTTCTCTTCCTTCCTTCGGACTGGTACAGCTTCCTAAATCAGGCTTGTTCTGAGAGGTCATCAAACCAAGAGAATATGACATTGTCCCGGCTAATAAAATTAGGGGAAACAAGAGCCACATCTTGTAAGTGGTTCAATTTAAGCTTTGTCAGGATTTTTCTGGGGTCATAGTCCAAGGGACTGCTAATGACAAAGAGAAACCTTTCGTAGCCATGCCTGGCACTGCTCAGGACCTGGGTGAGGACAATTAGAGCATTCCCACCTGACTTGGAGCTGCTACAGGGCAGACCCTGCCTCTGACACTGGAAAACCCAACCTGCTGAGTGTTTTAGTCTGAGTTACAAAATAAATTGTTCGCAGAGCTTTCTCCTAACTGCTCTGTTACTGACTTTCAAGTGTAAATAGATATTTGTAGAATTTTGCCAAAGAGTATCTCACTCTTTTGAGCACACATGTTGTCTGCAGGGGCACGACAGCACCTGAATGGCTTGTGTGTGGCCGTGAATCGCATTCCCCATGGGACTGCCGGAGGTATCTGGCAGCCTCACTTGCCTTCATCGATGTGTTTTCACCTTGGAACAGAGTGAGTGGCTGTCAGCAGCCTCTGGGGGCAGCTGGAGGCAAACAGGAAAGAAAGACACTGGGAAAGGCATGGTGGAGAAAGCCCCTGCAGTCTTCTGCTGGTGCGCAAACGTGCTTTATGCTGGAAGGTGTTTGCTCCTGACAGCCAGGTGTGCACAAAAGCTTTGGCCACTGCATGCTCATATGCTCTGGTGGTGCATAACTTGTTCGTTCAGCAATCGGTATTTCTGCTGTCCTCAAATCCACATCTTTATAACTAACACAGCTAGGTTAAAACTCAAACTATTAGGCATGGACCAAAAAAGTCTGAAAGTCACGGCCCTAATGAAGTTATTTTACCAAGGTGGATTCTTCAAAGCTGTGAAAAAATGCTTGTGACCCAAGCCACAGTGTGGCTGAAGGATACCTGATGCCCAGGAGCATCTTCCCAGGCCTACAGCTGGCGCTAACCAAGCTTTGGTTGTGTGAACCAATCACTGAAATGGGTGATAAACTCTGGAAAATGTTGGAGATTGTGGATATGTCTTTGGTGAAGCAGATACAAGTTATCTTATTTTTTTATTTTTCCTTTATTTTTGCTCACTGCTGGGTTTACAAGTAAATTTGCCCAACACAGCAAGCAAGAACCTGAAAGTAACCTGTGTGCTAGAAAAAAAAGAATTGGAGTTACTCCCTTATTTCCTTGCCCTGGATTCAGAGGAGAGCAGATCTACATCTCTTTATAGCACAAGTTCTCTGCTCACGTGGAAGACCTGGGAGCTCAAAGCAGAAGGCAATCTAATATTTCTTTTCACTTCCAGATTTTCTCTGCTTACAAATATCAATTACAAGGTTTGTATAAATTGCAAGCACAATGAACTCGGAGTAGCTACAGTAAGTTTAAAACGTCTGTACAGGGATAATAAGGAGATTGTGAAAATCTGCTCTAGGAAGTCCTGGAGACATTTTCAGGTAATTAATGCAATGTGTGGAAACTTGAAATCTGCACTGGTTTTTTTTTGTTTGTTTGTTTTATAAACTAGTAATTTAGGAGTACATTATAGGAACACATTAAATTAACCATTATTAGATGAGGAAATGTTAAGATTATTAAGATAATAAAAACCAATTAGCGTAGCGTTTTTTGTGTATAATGTGGGTCTCTTACAGGAAACCTATTATGCAGGAGGGGCTATAAATATTTGGGGGAATATTTCAGGCAGAAGCTGGGGTTTCAGGTTCTTGAGCTTTTTTTTTTTTTTTTTCCCAGCAGAAAAAGAGTGCTTTATGAACAATGTTCTCTTTGAAACACAGTGATGTGATGCTAAGGTTGAAAAAAGTGGTTCCCTCAAGGGGATTTCAGGTAGTGAGTACGAAGTTTGTCCATTAGTCTTTTGGGACTAAGTTGTGGCAGCTGGAAGAAGAACATAAAATTGGTTGTTTGCTCATGTAATGATGGAAACAACTTGCCTGTTTGGCCATGCTGGAAATGTTTAGATATCATTCCTGGAAAGTCAATGCATCAGATTTTCTTCTGGTTAAGCAGTGAATTAGAACTGTTTCCCTTGACATTAAACGATTGACGTCAGTGTAAGGATACTGGAAATGAGATAAGAATCAGTCCTAGTTGGTATCCTGATAAAGGAGAACATGATTCTGTAAAAATATTTACAGTAGGAGGTGGAAGATGTTTTTACTAGCAAGGCAATGCACTGTCATAGTGACACAAATCTTCTCAGACAATTTGTATTCTCACATTGTTTTAATTTTGCTCTTGTGACTGTGACAAATGATAAGAATTTTATGACCACTTTAGGCAGAAATTATACAAGGTCAATAATTTCTCCATTATAATTTTATGATATCAGACACCCTTGCAATCCTGCATCACATTAATTTAGCTGCTTCCTGGGCTGTTATCTGAGTCTCTGCTATTGGTTTTTGTTGGTCAGGTTGCTGCTGCGTCCAAACCCATTTTTTCAGATTAGCCTTAAGCTGGAGCCAATTAAGGGGACCTTCATGACAAGCGCGTTTCCCATCTGGTAGTTCATTCAAATGATCTCTCTTCATTTACTAATCCCAAATGCCAGCTCTTGGTGTGACAAACTCTTGTCCTTCAGCATTACTTTCATCCCACAAAGCACGGCTGTCAACCTAAATTTCGTTTGATTCTTCTACGTGATAGATCTCTTGGCGATGCTGTACCCAGCCAACGTGGGACAGCCTTCACACACCTCCCACCTTGGGAAGAACTAGTGTTTGCTTTGACAGGACCTATGGGCTGAAAATATAACTTCAGCTTTCCAGAGAAATATATAACTGCACATCCTTTGGATGCATCAGGTTGCCTGCCTGTTGCTGAGCCAGAGGCATTATGCTAGCATGGCTTACCTGGCTGCTGTTGGAAATTAGGACTTTTTCTTCAAAAGGAAGAGTCAATTCCTGATCCCTGCACAGTGTCTGTCTGTTGTTTTCTATCTTCCCTGGACTAGAGGTTGTAATTTTGAAATACCTTCTTTGGAAAGACTCTATGTGATATCTATCACTTTGTTGTTTGTTTGGCTGGTTTTGTTTTCTTTCCTTCTGAGCTTCATAGATTTTTATATGTCCTGAGTGCACCAAAAAGCCTCAGTTCTCCTGACCAGGGCCACCTGAGACCTCCACCCCTTCCTTGGGCATCCAGGAACCTTTTGAGGTCAAACTGGGACCTTTGTTCCTGGTGTGAGTGGGAGGAGCAGAGCAAAGGAGTGACAACACCAGCCAAGCCATCATCCATGGAAGTAAGGCTGTGGTGGGAAATCTGAACAGCAGCAGCTCCTCCTCAGGGGAGCAGCTACACCTGGGCTGGGGCTGTGTGCCTAGGCCTCAGTTTAAATGATATTCCCGCTCCTGGCTGTGGGTAGCGGTTCCGGGTGCAGGTCGTGGGGCAGGGAGGGTCTAATGGTGTCGTCAGGGTTCTCACTGTGGGAGCTAAAATTGTTTGTGTGAGCTTCTGTGGGGGTTTATGTGCTGAAAGGGCACCTCTGTCTGCCTAAAGGTAATCCAGGCAGGGATGTTTCTGAGTTTCAGCTTTTTAATCTCCAGGTTTGTCCTCTGTTTTTGTGCAGATTGTTTCCAAAAATGAATGTGACAGCTCAGAAAAAAAAAAATTCTGAGTTTTACCTGGTTTTATCTGGGAGAAAATGATTTGCTGCAAAGCTATTGTTCAACCTTTATGTTATTTAAAAATTGGACTAAATTCTCTTGACATCCTAATCTTATGTCCACCTTTGAGCAAAGCGGGTCTGAACTTCACGCTTGTAACAAAATCTGAAATGAGGCCAAGGCTCTCAGCATTTGTTTTGCTGGCTGCCATCTCGCAGAGCACCATTACGTATCTGTGTATAGAATATCTATAGCAGTCATTAACGTGGGCTCATTACAGCCTGCCATCTGTAGTGGTGACAAAATGAGCTACATTATTGCATCAAAATGCTGTGATCTTGAAACGATTTTGCCCTGTATCTTCCTCAAAACATGTGCAAAGCAGTCAGGGAAATTAACACTACAAGGAACTTTCCTTTCTTTGCATTTTCTGTTCCATTCCTCTGACTCAGTTCAAAAGTTGCTGTAGTTTTTAAAACCCCCTGCAGGTAAATATAAGGATATGTGCTGATCCCCGTCTCTTTGTAATTTTATTTTATTTGGAGTTTGTCTTCTTTTTGCTTTTTTGGGTTTTTTTGGCTGTGGGTGACAGATTTTACTGCCATCCTTTCTTAAGTGATGCTAAACATTGCTCAGAGTTTGAGTGAAGTGTGTACGATGTGCCTTTGGGTCAATACCACTCAAAAGAGAAAATACCTTGTAAGCCCCTGCTCAGACACAAAACAATGCGTTTGTTCAGAAAGGCAGAAAACATGAAAGAAAGCAAGGATAACGACAGAGACAGTTTCTGGGCATAAACAGGTAACCTGATCTTGTAAGATTATGGCAGATTAGTGTTCTATCAAGGAGGAGAGGATTCCTTTCGGGAGAGTAAAACCAATGGATTAAGCACAGAGGTACCTGTCTCTGTTGTGCATGGCAACAGCATTAAGGGTTCTGCTTAGCAGAGGAATTAAGAAAGTGTAAGCTCTCCCTTTGTATGAGTCTCCTCTTTTGGCAGCATCGCAAGCCTCAACAAAATCCCGATTACCTCGGAGAACTTTGCGTCCCCATTGGTCTGGGGGAGTGCTTCACTCTTTGTCAGAGTCGAACAAAGGAAAGATTTTAAATGCAAACCTTTTCCAAAGTGGTGCTCAGAGATTATGGGAGAAAGAACCCCAGCAAACTTTACCAGACTTATTAGCATCCCATCTTTGTTCCATCTTTCTGTATTTCTGTGGAGATTAAAAAAAAGTTGTAAGTTTCTTGTTTCATCACTTCTAGATTTTATTTTTGTTTTTCTTTCTTTAATTTTTTGAGGAGTCACGTGCTCATTTTCGTTCTGTTCCCCCTACTCTACTGTCCTCTGCCTTTTCTCCAAGGAGATGCCTCTCAGTCCTGCTGTTTTACCTGGAAACTGCTCTGTGCTTTGCTACCTCACTTCAGTTCCTGCCTTAGGAAACCTTACTGAGGTACGTGTGACTGGAAGACGCTTAGGCAAAGGAAACCAAGTGAATGTGTAGAAAGGTTAGAAGGCGCCTACTTTTGATTATTATCAGATCATACCCCGCTTAAACAGCCTGGCTTCATTGTAGTGGCTGTCAAGATCTGGATGGAGTGGATGCATCATTAACACAATGACCTCGATTTGATAAGGTTGACTTTTATTCATTATTATTTACATGAAAGGTAACCGAGGCTTTAGGAATGCTTCTAGTAGTTAGTTCTGAAGATAAGTTACCTTCCTTGGAGTGCTGGCATTGCTCTGTTAATCGCAAGCAATTTTTTTTCAGGTGAAAGAAATTAAAAGAGACATGAAAAGATAACTCGGAACTAATTCTGAACCCTTTAAGTGAAGCTTAGAGAGGGATTTTCCTTAAAACGATCTCGCCCCTCCCCTTTCCCACCAGCAGGATTATAATGACAACTGGAATGTGTTTGGCGGCACACTTAGTTGGGGGTGGCAAAGCGTGCACGTGGGAAAGAACCGCAGTCTCCCAGATGCAGTGGGAGATGAGACAATTTCCCGAGCTTCAAAATGAGTTAAAGGTGGAGCTTCCCCATGACACCAACCCCTCGTGCTTCTAAGAGGAGTTAGTGGTACCCCCCAGGCAGAGCAGTAACCAGATCCACTGACCTTACTGTAATCTGGATAATCATTGTTGATTGACCATATGCTTTTAAAATCTGTGTCTTTGGACAGAACTGGAATGTCATTGAACCTGTCTTGTTTGAATTTAGAGACAGCCAATGGCTGGATGGTTCCTGGGGGCTGTGATGTGCTTTCAAGTCAAATACTTGCAGCCCTGCTGTCAATCTGTTCCTCTCCCAGTCCTCAGTAGCTTTGGACCTTAATGGACACATTTGGCCAGATTTGACTGAGGGGTGCTGGTTTCAAAGGCGTCAAGCAGTGCTCAGCAGAGGCTGCTGCATGTCCCCCCTTCCCTGAAGCAGAATGACTATAACTTGGCATCTGAACTGTTTCAGAAAGCAGCAGCCAGCTGGGCACTCATCACACATGGAGCTTGAGTTTGGCAGCAGCAGCTACAAATCACTCTGGTTGCAAATTTCTCTGGGAACCGAGAGAGAAGGCGGGAGTGGTATGGAAAGGGTGTGGGGCAGAGGAGAAGCTGATAAAGATAGAGGACTCAAATGGGTAGGAAACTTGCTTTACGTAGTTGTGGTAGCCACAGGACAATTTTATTAGCTTTTTACTTTCATTTATTAAAACCTTGTGAAAAATTGCTGGGGAATTTTTATAGTCTAGAAAGGTTCTGTTGTAATGTAAGGAGAAAATAGTGCACTGCAAGTGTCCATGCTGGAAAGTAATGTCTTTTACAGAAAAGGTACAGTGTGAATAGAATAAATTTCAGTAAAACCTGAATGGAAGGATTAAATAGAGGATTAAAGAAAATAATTGAGATGAAACCAACACTTCCACCTAAATTGGATAGTACAAGTGTGAAAACTGCTTATGGGGCTATTGATGGGAGTGCTTAGCCTGCCACAAATGCAGGTGCGTAACAGAACCTTTTCAGTACAATGATGAATGGTCTCAGTTGTGACGGGGCATTTACTTTTTTTAAGGTAAGTGCCCATAACTGCAAGATGTCTGTGAACGCATAAGTTTCCTTATAAATTTGTATTCAGGCTGTCAAATTTTATACAAAATGAGGTTCTTGTGTGTTTGATCTAGTTCTTTGTGAGCTAGATAAACTGATGGCAAAGGAGACAGATATCTAGAGAGGCTGAAGTGGTATTATCCGTATTCCTAGGCTTTCCGTGCCTGGGGGAAACTCTAGCTAGGGTGAGGGAGGCAAGTTACAGGAAATTACTGTATTCACAGATGTGCTGGACTGGTGGTAACATCTCCTTTAGTGACACAGAACCATTTATTTCTCCTGCCCACAAAACAAGGGCTTTCTAGAAAAGTGCCCAACATGTGACCCTCCTATGCAGCAAAATTGGAAAAGCAGGAGGGTGATGGGGAGGGAGCAAGTAAGTTCCTGTGCTGCCTGGTTTTGGAAGAGATAAAAGCCCTGTCTTGCAAAGAGAGGACTGAAATCTCACCTCTGTCACAGATCTTGTGAATGTTTGGAGCAAGTTATCCACCTCTTTGTGTCTGCTGTTAGTGCAGTGGAGGTTATGGCACTGCTTTCCCTCCTCAACTGGAGTTAAGGATGGTTGGGTGCTCAGCTGTTCTGAAGGTAAGAGCCAATAAAGAGCCCAGACAGGCAGAACCTCTCAGCTGCTCTGAGAGAAAGTGAGGGGTGAAAGTTAGGAAGCAGCTTTCAGGCTTTTATGGTTTCATGGGAGGATTTCTATCTAGGATAGCATGGATAATGTCCTTGGTGAAAAAGGGATGAGGAACAGGACTGCTGTCCCAGTTTATAGACTGGATTAAGGATCCATTTAGTGATGAACACTGGTACTGCAAATCAAATTCTGGGCCTGGATAAAGCTATACAGAGAAAGAAGGGGGAAAAAAAAATCAATGTTGTTTTTTGACTGAAACAACAGAAAATCCGTGCAAAGATAAAGTATATAAAACAGAAAGAGCAAAGAAAACTAGAAACATCTTAAACTGTGATACTGCTGTCATGCTTAAGAGAAATATATGAAGTATTTCTTGGTTTGCTGGACCTAGCCTTGTGGATATATGAAAGAGGGTGATGGATAAAGCAACCACTTGTTGCAATCCTCCAAGCTGACAAGAAGAGAGCAGGGAATACAGTTCAGACAAAGACTGTACATGCCAGTTCTGTCATCTGTATTATTAATGTGCTGTGTTTGGTCCCTGCAGAGAGCTTAAGCTGAGCCAGGGACAGGATGTGCATCCAGTGAACATTTCCTATGGTATTGGATTCATAAAGTTGTTTTTTCATAACAGTCTTGAAAGTTAACTCCCATCTCCCCTTTATCTGTCTTCCCTTCAAGAGATGTCCTAAATCTAGTCTAAGTTTGATTTGCCTTGAAATGGTTCCAGCATCAGTCACCAAATGTTTCATTTTTACTGAAAAGAAAAAGAGAGAAGCCAGGCTCACAATTAAAAGGCAAATGTGAACTATCGGAACTGTTGCTGCTTAAAGACTTGTGAATAGTTTGGGAGTTTGATTTGAGGAAAAAGATGGAAAATATAAGCTTACTGGGAAGGCACTCAGGAATGAGTCTTTTTTAAGTTCTCTGCTTGGCTTTTTTGTTTTGCAATCTTGTTTCCAAACTTGCAATCCACTTTCAGCATTCAACCTTCTTTTGCCAGGATAAGCTTTAAACATTTCCAGCTTTGAACTGATGCTTAAATGAACTTAATGCTGACAAACCCAGGGTGCTGCCTTGTTTGGAGTGATAACGCTGTGCATGTTGTGAGCTTTTCCAGTATATGAGTGCATGTGAGACACTGGCCACTTGACAAGCTGGAAGTGCAACTCCAAATTGCAATGAAGCCTGGTGGTAGATGCCAAAGTTTGGAGAGACAGGGAATTATCAGTACCACTTCAGTCAGGAAGAGCAGCAGAGTGACACCTCTTTCCCTCTCTGTTTTGTGGCACCCTGTTAACACTTGTACCTCTCAATCCCACTCAGGAGCTCTGTCTGTCCTAAAATCCTGCAGCCAGGATTATTCCGCTTGTAGAATACAGAAAAGGATTTGGGTGTGGGCATACAATTCACTTTTTGAAAATGTGATTTGAAATGTGAATGAAAAAGATTTTAGAAAAAGAGGATAACTACTTGCACTGCATCTCTACTAGATACTGGAGGTTATTTGGATGATTTTTTTTTTCTGCTCACCTTTGGCAGTCACTTCCCTTCCCTCCTTATTGATAGCATTAATAAGATATGGCAAAGAAGAAATTTTCAGTTTGAGCAACAGAATTTTCTGGGAGTTTCTCAAATGCTTGTTTGATATAAGTCAGGTCTCTTCAGATCTGTACTTTGATCTTATACACCCATGTTTCATTATTTCTGTGCCCTTATGTGTGGCTAGGTCATCCCAGCAGAAATCCAATCTCACAAGCTCTGCTTTATGACCGTGTGATGCCAGAGCATCCTGCTTTACCTGTTTTTTGGCTAAAGACAAGCCTGACAAGAGACACAGATCCTTCTGGGGCTGCAGATAGGCTGCAAGAAGAGCCCAGCCTCCAGGTATTCTCTGTCACCCTGAAGAATACCCTGTCCTCTGGTATGTGGCAGCTTGCGACAGTCCTCCCTAACCTGGTTCCAGCCAGTGTGGGCTGGATTAGTGTTAGCCAAGCGCTGTCATTAAAGCTGTTTGAGCTAATCAGATTTGCTCTGGCTGAGAGGAGCCCTCAGACAGAAGCAGCTTGGCTGGGAGCTCGGAGGGAGCAGCAGCCAGAGGGTGAAGCTGTGATGGGACGTGGGCTGAGGGCACCTCTGCTGCTGACACAGCTGATGGCAGAAAGGACTTGCAGCCACAGCCTCAAGGTAAAGACGTTCAAAGTCAGATGAGAACATGACTCCAGAACTGCAAGCACAATCTGTGGTTTCAGATGGCACTGAACTCTTTCCTGCCTAGAAGAGGTGCAATGTTTTGTTCCAAATTTGCTCTTCCCAGCTTTGGTCCATCTCTGCTGTTTGCTCATCAATTTTAATGGAGAAGCAATTCAAGGGGGTCGGATGGTGTCACCCCAGCCCAGCTGGCCCTGGGGAGGGAAGGCTCCTTCTGCTCCTTCCACCATCAGAGAAGAGCATGGCAGTCATTCTTTATCAGCAGCACTAAGGAATGTTTTATTACTGGGGAAATGAGCAATTTATTAAAATCAAGTGAAAGAATGGAGAGAAACAGGGGGTGTATAGGGTAGAGAGGATGTGTTTATCCAAGCTGGAACAAAGCCAGGATACTTAGATTAATTTCTGCATTCTTTCAGAATATTCCTTGGGATCAGTAATGAGAACAAGTGGCCATTTGTGTCTAGGTTGTCTCTCTCAGCCTCTACAGGAGGTGAAAAAAGAATCCACATTGCACATGGGCTCCAGAGTTTTACTGTATTTGGAACATTTCAGCTCAGCTCCCAAAACAAAGAGCTGGCTATTCAAAAGTGTTTGCAGCTCTGATAAAACTCTTACTACTAACTGGTAAAATTTAGTAATGGAGCAGCTCATTAGTCTACACTACCTCTCTCTGTATATTAAATGAAGAATGTTTTTCAAGTAGCAGGAAGCACCTAACAGTATCTAATTATAGAGAGTAGTTGGTAACTATGTCACTTTTATTTTAATGGCACAATCAATTTTATAGATGAAAGTTTGAATTCAAACTTTAGGGAACTGTAGTTTTAGGCAGACAGCCAAAGCTTGAATTACTGTACTTAGAAACTTGAGGGGGAAAAATTATTTATAGAAGGTTACACATGTCTATATTTTTTATAAAGAACTCTTGATTGCTTTTGTTTTATGTCTCTTTGGAACTGTTGACTAGAAATCATATGAGAAAAAAAAATAAACTAGATAGCTCAAACTTAAGTGGCCAGCACCAGGAACATATGTGTATGGTCTCAGAATAAATATTAATCAGGACTGTGGTTGGATTTTGGAGTGAAGCTATCATGGTTTTACATGATGGAAACTATTCAGAATTGCCTCTTAACAAGAATGATGTTTATATTTTTGTCTTATTTAATCTGAAGGTGTTTACATTTTCCTCTTATTTGTTCCAAGGATATACTTTTCTCTAGCTGAAGGGTTATTTCGACAGGATAGTTTTGAAAAGCTGTGTGATCTCTGAAATTTTAGACAAAAATCCCTCTTAACTAATGCTGAGGTGTAGACCTTGAATCTCTCTGAACCTCAGATTTTGTATGTGATTAAAAAAATTAGGCCCTTCACTGGCTCCCTGTGTGGAGAGTGGTAAAGGTAGAGCTGAGGGGTTTTATGTCTAATAGGGCATGGGCTGGTTACGAACCAAAATATTAGAACATTTTTCCATATGCTAATATGTGTTTATTCTCAAAAAGCCTCATAATTCGCAACTGATTTTTCCAGTTGACCTGAACTTTTTTGTTGTGTGTGTTTGGGTTTTTTTGAGGGAAATTGTCTTAAAACAAGTGAAATGTTAGGGTATTTTTAAAAAAATTGTTCTAGGATAATGTTGAACTCTCTAACTCGTATTTGAAACTAAACCTGTTGAAGATTAACTCTTATAACGGGTAGAGTGAAAAGTATTCTGAAACAGTTTTCTAGAAAAGAGATAATTAATGCAGAGTGTGAAGGAATGTGTAAAATTGCTTGTTTCCTCTTCTATGCACTGACTTTTCTAGCTAATACCTAGAGAAAAGAGCATGGCTACCTCTCCCAGGTTCCACAAAATTATTCCCAATCAATCTAAACAAAAATCGGGGATTTCTGCTTTTGCCCAGTGGCCAAAACGGAAATGCAATACTGAGCTGGCAGCACTTGAATTGAACTGTGCTTAAACGCACCACGGAGACTCAAAGGTCTGTATGTATGTTCTAGAATAGACATGTGCTATGATTTTAGTGACTAAAGGGTTAATACCTATTTAAATATTTGCTATTCCATACCTGCCAGTTTAATAATATTTTAGGCTTACGAGTAGTGGTTTTAAAGTATGTTCAAAGCTTGCAAGCTGTGCATTCCAGGCTTTCTGGTAACAGCTGGAAATCCCTAATTATAGTTCACAGGTTACACATTCATCTGGCAAAATCTGTAAATAAACCCTGAAAGGCAAGAATTCCACTTCCATAGTTAAATTCTGAATGCTGCAGACTCCATCACCAGGGAATGGGCAAATAACTCTCTGATAATATTACTTTTCAGCACACCAAAAGATTAAAATATCCACCCATTGCCAGATTAAGAAGGGATTATGATGTTAGTATTTATGAAATACACAGGTTGCTTGTAAAGCGAAAATATTCGAAATAGTTGGATAAACTGTACCTGGTTTCTTGCTAATTTCATAAGATGGATAAAAGATAAATGAAACTACATCAAACTTCCACCTAAAACCAAATCAGTCTCTAAATCTATTTTTCTTTGCACTTCTTTTTGTGGAGGGCTGAAATCTTATTCATCCAAAAGACAAGGTGGTAGATCCAGAGTGACTGTGGCCTGAAGTTATCTGTGGTTTCTGCCTCCCACAGTGCAGTGGATGTTGCACTCTTCAGCTCCCAGACCACCTTTAAACTTAACAGTTGCCTGATTTCTCGCTCAGGCTTGCTGGAGGACTGGTATCACTCAGATTCTTCTTAATCCAAGCATTTAGGCCAGAAAATGTGATTAGAGGATCACATTTTAGTGAGAGGCAATAATACAGCATCCCAGTTGTTGAGTCCTTGACCTGGACTAGTGGTAAAGCAATAACTGACTACCACTCTCCCAAGACATCTACTCTCTCCAAACCACAGTTAATTAAAGTAATGAGAATGGTTAAAATTTAAGGGTTAGGAATAATTTCTCAAAGCAATTATATTTCTTCTTAGGATTTCCAATTCATTTAGTTAAGGGAGGTTTGCTCGGATTTCTCAGTAGTTTTCAAAGTTAGAGTAAATGTATACTTGAATATTTAGAGCCATGTGACATAATTGTACCACTCAATGGCAATTAAAATGCAAGCTTCCATGGAGATACACCCACCAGTCAGAGAATCCATGACTGTCACTCTTTTTCATTTTTGTAGAAGAAGTTCTCTGTTTGCTTGGATAGAAAACATTTAAGCTATTTATTTATGCACTTAACACAACTTAAGCAAAATAAACCAGCCAGAAAAAAAAAGTAATTTGCCTGTGATTGTCACACATCAGCCTTACCAGCATCAGTCAGTCTGAGTGTCCTGAGGCACTAGCAGATGTAATGTCTGACAGAAAACTGCTTTACTGATTTCCTATTCCAGCAAATATAGGTCTTACTACTGTGTAACACTCGTCATTTAGTTGGCAATAAAGATAACGTGAGGATGTTTGCATTTATAAACGTGTGATTGAAACCAAACCCATTTCTTTCATTTTCTCTTGCATTTTTGGAAAAGGCTGCTCCTCCTTGCCTTCAGAATTTGTTCTTGCTTAATGAGACTTAGAAAATATGTTCTGTCTGCATTTCTGATGTCTCCTGTGCCGCTGTAACCCCACTCATTACAAGGGGCACGGAGGGTGTGGGGATGTTTTGTGCTTAGAACTCCTGAAACCGAAACAGTGTCTGTGCCTCTAAAATACTGCACCCAGCAATTTAAACACCCCAAATTCAAACTGCTTATGCAAATACATTTATTTTCTCTGGGCAAACTCCCCTGCAGAGGACTTGGAAAATATCTGTGCACTGCTGATGTCTTTCAAGTGATTGCTCAAGTGTGAATGCATTACTTTACCTATTTCAAAAAACGAGATCTGTATTTACAACATGTCCTTTTATCTCCTGTTCTTAAAGGGGTTGTGTCTGCAAAGGTTCTGCTTCTCCTTTGTGCAAAGGCTGCACGTGCCCTTCGCAAGCAGGGATGGCATCAGACACCACTGGTGGCTTCCTTGGCCAAGATGTGCTCAGCAAAAAGAAAAACTACCTGTGTTCCCAGCTCCGGCTATGGAGGTGACTGTGGAGCCCAGCTGGCTGCAGAGATGTGCTCTCCCCCAGCTGGGATGCACCGGCAGAAATGTCTGGGGTATACAGTGACCTGATAAACTGGACAGGCTGCCTGGAGATTAATTTCCTCTCTATAGCCTTGAGGTTTGTTTTTTCGATTTTTGTTATTTGGGCACCCTGACGTTGCACATGTTCAGCACAGCAGCCAAGCCAGACATGGTGAAGAACCAGAGCTCAGGTGAACATGGGAGAGGAGCAGTGTATTCCCAATACCAAACCTTGTTAGTGCCTCATTTAGGGGTTGGCTGATCTCTTCACCGTTCATGGGAATGCACTCCAGTGTAGGTACCACAAGTTCCCACAGCTGATCCATAGGGGCCCCTCCATTCCTACAGGCCTGTTCTTTGGGATGTGTCTTCTGCTTGTGTAGGCTCCATATGTGTCCAGTTGGCCAAACCCCCGCTCAATCCTCTTACAACCTCCACTGACTGCACACCTCAGTCTGATCAGTTAAAATACTCCAATGAAATCCCTCCAAGAACGTGTGCAGGGATATTTCCAGCACAGAATTCCTGGGCACAGCTCTGCTGTGATGGTGCCCTCCGTGCCCCACAGCCCAGACTGCAGCCAGCATTTTCCTGGTTAAACCCACAGGACCATCAAAAGAGATCATTCTGAAACCTGAATAATACTTTTCTAAAAGAGAGTTGGGAGCTTATTGCTACCTTGAGCTGTGCTTAAGAGAAATATTACAATAGAGAACGAGGAGTTATTCTTTTAGAAAACAAAGGGTTCACTTCATTCTGCCAATCATTTTTATGCATTTGCTGTTTGCTCATGCAGGAATGCATCCTGCTATAGGAGCCTTATGCAACTGAGCAAGAGTCAATAACCTCAACTGATGGAACTTTTCATCATTTGTTGTTCTTAAGACTGTACCTCAGTCACAAACCAATTTGTATAACTGTTCCTAACAGTGAACAACATTCTGAACCACATTCAGTGCTTCAAATGCGTGTGGTTTTAAAAGTTTTTGTTGTGCCTTATGGACCATCACAATTAGGAAAAGCTTATACTTTTTTTTTGTCACAGATAAGGAGGTTCCTACTTTTGCATATGCAAATTCATACTGAAAAGAAATTTCTTAATTTGTTGTGGTCAGATATTGTTCAGAATATTGAAGTGTGCCTTACAGTGTGCAATCCATTCGCTGCAATTTGGCTTGTTGCTGTAAGGGATTTACTGATTAGTCAAGAGGAATGAGAGAAATGTGACATTTAATTATTCTATGACGAAGGAATGCGTTATCGCAGGACAAAAGCACTCATAATGAGAACAGGTGTATCATGTGAAAGCACATGGGAAAGCTCTGCAAAGGAGAGAGAGGAAAAATGATTTTGTGAATGGAATTTATTAGCATCTGTGCAAAAAGCCTTTAAATCCCTTTAATTTACAGCTGTAAAACTAGTTTACAAGTGGAGGTACCCCAGACTTACCGTTTTAGTGTATGGCACCTTATGGTTGTATGTTTGAGCCAAACATTTCCACACACAGAGAAAATCAAAGCAATCTGGTTTGTAGCACATGCTCTGGTGTGCTGTGGAGGCCTTTCTAGCTGGCACTTGATAAGAGTGAGTGGTTCCTGTGAAACAGGCATATTCTCTTAATTATTTATAGAGTTTCAGGAAGGAGTAACGGGTTGGGGAATGGCTGCTTTAGGAAAGCAACCCACCTGTATCTCCTGGGTAATATCCCTGATGCTGAAATTTTGTTGCTCATGCATGTGACAGTTCAAAGAAGTTAAACAGAGGTGCATAGAATACTAAACCCCCAAAACGGAAAACAACACTTCTGTTAGAGAACTGTCCTTACAGCAAATTGGCTTTCGCTGTTTTCTTCACCCTGTACTCAAGTTTCAACAACCTTTGATGACTTTAGCAAAGCAAATTGCAATGGGGATGCCTGGGAAGCACAATCTCTGAGCAAATACTTGTGAAAATGACCTTAGATATCGAGGCTAATGGAAAAAGTTCTAGTCTTTGCTATACTGGTAAAAAAACCCACAAACAGCTCACACTGATTTTGGAGCAATGTTCATCTTTGAGCAGGGCTCTAAACAATGTTATTCTTGTGTGCGGAAGGAATGTGTTCAAAAGTAAATGCTTTAAGATCTTTGGATGTTGCTACATAGAGTGTGTAATGTCTGACGTAATTCATTTTAATACTTGATTTGTACATGGCTGTGCCCAGCTGAACTGAGAATGTGAAGAGTTGCTGTGCCATAGAGATAGCAGTTTCTCCTCTGGTGAGGAGTACAAAAATGCTGAAAGAAGCAGAGAGGGAATGGGGGCGGTAGGTGTATTTAATTTTTGTTCCTGTCCTACTGAGAAACCCCATCTCAAGCAAAATTGCTTTGATCTAAATGTAGCTTAAACAGGGAGAAAAGGTACTGCACTGTAAACTTAGGAGCTCACATGCTCATGGTTTTCTAATTTATTCTCTGAACCAGAGGTGCTCATGAATCCAGAGTCTGCCATGCACAGATTCCCTCTGCTGCTGTGGGATGTTCTTATTGCCCTTCAGCTGCAGAATTGCCCTCTCTGAAGAGGTGTAAAGGTATGTTGCCTGTTAATAGTGCTCCAGAGGGAAAGAAGAGTGAGTATATCAATTTCTACCTTCGGCATTATTGAAAAAAACTATAGATTTACATGTGCACTCAGACACAGACACGTGTGTAGCTGCAGCATTACAAATGGCAGGTACCTGCTGCTGAAAGGGAATTCCTTAAAGTGTCATGCCAGTAAAAACATTCACCTGGGCAGGAAAGGTGAAGAAATGAGAATTTCACTGCTTCAGCTCAGATCCTGCAAATAACTGCAGGTAGTTTTTTGTGCATGGAGATTATTTATTCTTGTCTGCTTTCCTACCCAATCACCTGTGTTGCAGACAAGAAACTGCCCTGAGTCTTCTTTACAATGATGTTGTTTTAAACCTTAAAACAGAGACCTGGAAGGGTTTTGGTTTTGTGTTTGGTCTCTTTGGATTTTTCTTGAAAACAAAACAAAGCCTAATAATTCTTAGCCTGTATGTTGAGCTCGCACGCTGTAAATAATAAGTCATTAACAAAAGCCCTTGGATTACCTGCTGCTCTGTGGTGAGGCAGGATCAGTGACTAATGAAAAATCTTCTCTTGATGTCCTTGCATACCAGTGGTTATTTAGTTCCCCATCTAATGTGCTTCTGGAGGTGCTGCTTGTATGGAAAATATCAGAAATCCCTGATCAACAGTGGCATGATTATATTTTTTTTTATAGCCCCTAATGACCAGTTTTTAATATAGTGGAATGTTCACAAGGTAAAAAAAATATTTGCATGATGTTTCTAGTAAACTCTCCTGGATTTTTTTCAGTTTTATTCTTTTGCTATGTGGCAACTTTGGAATCAAAGTGTGTCACACCAGTGAGGTAATGTGGTCACCAGAGGCAGTGCAGCAGTCTGGGTCAATGACTTTCCATAGCTTTGAAATTTTAAACTCATCTGGTGTGATAGGGAGGAATATTTTAAAAATGTTAAGGCTGTTTGTTTGGTTTTGTTTGGGTTTTTTTTTTATCCATTTATTGTGATCCATGTATATAATAACTCTCTGGATGCTTCACAGAAAGAGGTGGATATTTCTAGAAGGATATTCAGCCTATTGCAATCTGACTCTTCCATGGGTGTCTCGTGAAAGTGGTGAGAAGATGATCAGGCTTCTAAATTAAGTTTCAGTTAGTTTTTAATTCTCCCTGCTTTAGGCACCTGGGAGCCTTGTACAGCACCCTCTGCCACAGGGTTCTGCTCTCGTTTACGCGGCCTTTTAAGTTCTGTAATACAAACAATAAACTCGCACTTGTGGCTCTAAGCCACAGAGCAGAGTTTCTCCTGGTCTACTGTGCAGTATTCGAGTTCAAAGACAGACACCTGGAATTTGGGCTAAAACTGCTGACAATCACCAATTGTGCTGGCAGCTTTGCTGTGTAAACACCTGCATTTCTTAGGAACAGCTAGGAAATTTGTTCATTTTATATAGGCTACCAGGCAACCTTCAAACAGGAGTGATTTTTAGCCAGCCTGGTCCTGCCAGGTTTGATATGGCTCCGTGCCACGTGTTCGATTTAAGCTGGTAACTTAAGTAGCCATATCTCATTTCCGAACACCTGAGCTATGCAGAAAGCTGGTTTTACTTTCAACTTAAATGGTTTTGCAAAGCTCTGCAGCAGAGTATCCACACATCACAAATGATGTAACCTGACAGACATAAAGTGGAATTAAAGTGAAATACATGTACTGGTTAAAACAAAACCATCTCAGTCATGAATGAGAAAAACAAAACAGATGGAACTATGTACTTGGTCATGCATCAGAAGATTCTCAGACTCTCGTAATAAAGTGTAATTTAATAAAGGGGAAAACCCTTCAATATTCAAAATGCAATAAAGTGAAAAATGTGATTTTGTAACCATGTTGGAATTTAGTATCAATAACTGCAAAATAAAGAGTGCATTGATAACATGACATGAGAGCTTAAGGAGAATATACACATTGATTTATGAGTGATTGAGTTGATATACACTTCAGTTGTAGTGTCACCAGCATGCTGACAAAGTGGCTTTATAAGAGCATACCCCATGCTAAAAGGAAGATTATGCTGTTAGTGAGTAGAGTTGTGGTTAAAAGAAAGGGCAGAGTCCCAAGGACTTGGAACAGCCAGCTATCCCCATCTGCAAAACTGCTCAGAAAGGGCTCCAGGCAGGCAATCCTTCACACACACTTTATCCCCCAACACCCTGAAAGGTGAAGCAGTTTGGGGTAATGATTTCACTGGAGTGGGCTGGAGCCACGGGAAAATCAGCGCTGTTCACGTTTGGAACGCAAAGATTTGATGTCCCTGGGAAAGCCTCATCCTTCCAGGGGCAGGGAGCAGTGCACACAGGACTGGTGGCAACTGGATGGGGACAATGTGCATGAGAAATTATTCCCTGTGAGGCACAGATTAAGCAAGGTAAAGCTACAGACTTTACATTTATATGTGACAAATGCTGTTTCAGGTGGTTTGCATGGAGGGGATTGTGTGCAGACACTCCTACGTGCGGATGATTACAGAACCTGACTAATTTCTGTATAATCTGCCCTGTTCCATTGCTTTGCTGGGCAGGCAAAGCCTGAAACGCATGTACTTTACCAAATCCTTCTCAGATCAGAGTAACAATGCAGATTGTAAGGAGGATAAACACCTTTGAACTTATATTACAGCTCACAGAGTCACTTCAGGTACACCAGTGACAATTTTATCCAGCCTTTAATATACAAATATTTTCTGTGCTCTTTTCCTCTTGCAATAATAAATACAAATAATAAAAGTACTTTCTGTACTAGACAGTTTAATTACAGCAATGTGGTCAGGATCCAGGAAGAGGAGGTCTTAGGTACCAGAAGTCCTTGGGGACTTTTATTACTGGAAATGGGATCTTTGCCAGAATCTGCAAGCTATCTTTCTAGAGAAGACAAGATAAAATGGCCTCTTAGTAAAGGATTGTGCCAGACTTTTAATTTTCAGGAATTTGGGTTTATTTATTTATTTATTTATTTATTTTTAACTTAGAAGAGAGTCAGCTTAATTTGTAAATCAGTTGAAAAAGCAAGTAAAAGAAAGGAAGGGGAGGGGTAAAACCAGTGACATTTTAAGGTATAGAAGCCTCCATGGAAAAGAAATTTCTCTTGGCAATCAAGACAGCTTAACAACCATGCACACATTGTCAAAGGGAAAAATTACATTTTTCCTTAACACAGATCATATACAGATGACTGATTTCTCTTTCAAGTTCAGGCACAAAGGGGCTGTTTATTTATATTCAGAATCTGACCTAGCTCTTGAAGGGATGAGGAATGGTGGCTAAAGGGCTCTCAAAATGCTTCTTGGCAAGCAGTACAGGATAACAATCAGTGTAAGTATAAATAGCTCAGAATGGTGATAACAGGAATGAAGCTGTTGCTTCAGATAATCTGCCATGCTTGCCCACTTAGGTGCAATCTGAAAGTTTTTTGTTACAATACATTATATATCAGTTTTGAAGCTGCCTTGGACTCCTGCTACTTTTCCTTTGCTTCAGATGTTCTAAGAGTACCTGTGTGTGCATAAACAGAAAGTACCACCTCTTCTCCCTGTAATTAGTGTGGATAAAACTGAAGGGTCTCCTTCAACGTGCTCAGTGCTGGTGATCCAGTGCTCAGCTGTGGCACCTCGGTGTGTACCTGCAGTCCCCACCAATTCCAGGTGGTTTGTATCCTGTCCTGCATTCTCACAGGATTGTTGAACTTACAAGATCATGCAATATTGGGATGTGTTCAACAGAGTACAACTTATACTAAGAGGAAGGTAATGATGTGAAAAGAACTGTATAAGAATGTTCTTATACCATTTCCCCCACACCAAAACTTTGTACTTCCAGTGGTGCTGTCCTAACAGGGTGTTTGCCCAGCCGTGGCGTGCCTTGGGAGTCTCTTTTTAGTTGTGTCCTTTGCTAAACTGGTGGAACGTGCTACATTAAATGGAATTTCCCACTTCATTTTCAGATGAGTAGAGAAGGGACAGCTGTCCTTGTTCAGTCCCACTGCTGTTCATACATCTTGCTTTGCAGGATTGTGGGATTTTTGAGATTCATCTGGAGATGAAACTGATAACGGCAGAGGAAATTATGGTTGTGTGAATCAACTTGTGTCTCCTGCAGAAGAGTCTAACTGGGTTCTTCAGCTCTAAAACCAGCACCACCTTATCTATCTAACCTTGTTATAGCCCTACTGACTTGACAGGGATTGGGACGAGATGGATGTGATACTGCTAATATTACTCAACTGCATGTAAATACATTTAAAACTAGAAACTTGACGAGTACATTTTTAAATTGGGAAACCTGAGTTCCGTCTCCTGATATTAGCTTTATAGATAGGGATTTTAAAGTGGCACTCTTCAGCCATTGAGTCTTGCTGGTCACTGTACGCTTCATTCCTATTCCAGAGCTAACAAGCAAGGGGACAGACCAAAACTTTGGAAAGTATAGCATGGCCTGGAAACACACTGTGTCATCAAGTGAGGTGAATAGATGTGCACCACTCAAGGAATGTGCAGGACTGTAAAAGCAGGAACCTTATTTCAAAGGGAGTGTTCACAAAACTGTTTGTTGTGTGTTTAATGTTATGCGATCAAGCAGCCCAGGTCTTATTTGGTTGACACCAAGACTTTCAAAACCAGCTTGTGATGTGCTGGTGCCTTGATCAAGCTGTGTGACTTTGTGTGTTTCTGTGTGTCAGCTGCACTGCAAGAACTGTGTGTGTGCTCTTTGCAAAAAGCACCAAGGAGTTTTAATAGATCTAACTAGAGATGTCTTGAAAACCAGAGCTTTGCAGAATATTTGTAGAAGACTCTCTGAAAGTTATCATTCAAGCTGAATACTTGAAAATGCAGGTTTCCTTCCCAGAACAGTGGAAACACACATGGCAAGGGAGCTTATTGATGTCCTCTTGGAAAATATTACTTGGTAAGAGTTGGACGATGTAGTGGATGTGTTTCTAAAGAAAGGCCAAAACAGGAAGGCTTCTGAGTACCACAAAATTAATCTTCACACACTTCTGAAGATTTGCATTTTCAATACAGCTCTGCTGATGAAATAGGGACTACAGAAAAAATAAACTAATTTGAAGCTTAAGGCACACACAACTGGGCATATATTCTGGGCTGCTTCCTGACTTACATATTCTGTTTAAAATCCTTACACCTTGTTTTTATCTTGCTACATTAGAAGAATGTTCTCTCCTGAAGCACTTAATGAAATGCTGGTTTTACTGTTAATTAAGTACCATGTCTATTAGCAGTTTAAGAATGGTACAGAAGATTGAGCAACACCTCAAACTGAAAAAGTTTGTCACAGCTTATCAAGACCCTGAAGAGAATAAGGTTTTTGAGTATTAGAAAACTTGAGAACACATTAAAGTACTTGATCTGCTTTTTTTCTGTCAGTGCAGGATTTCTTAATTTACAATTTCGTCAGTGTAGTGCTGGATGAGTCACCCACAGATTTCCACTGAACAAAAAGTAAAGGAATGCACTTATTGTTAGGACAGAATTAAACCCACCAGCAATAAAAGCTGAGAGAACTTAAAAGCAAGTGTGAGTTAAATGAATATGTAGTGTAGTCTTGCTGATGAGACATAAAACGAAGGGCCTGATTGCTTATGGTTATTAACAATCCAATGGCTCTTTTTCTAGGGCAGGGCATAGTAGCCCCAGAGTCCTGGCCCATCTCCAAATACGTGTTCATTCTCCCTCAAATCTCCCTGAAGTATCAATTTGATATGGTAGTCTCTGCTCTCTTTCCTCCCGTAAACCAGTATCTACTGGGGCTACTGTTTCTCAATCCAGGAGCAGAACTTGGGGATTCTCCAAAATAAATAAATGCTAAAGGTTGTTTTTGTTGTCGTAGTGCAAGTACTTCCTGACATACCTTTCCCTTGCATCCATGCACGGAAATGCGGGCACTTCAGTGCTCACACCTCTGTGGGATCCCAATATATTGGAGAAAGTTGATTTCTTCTGAATCACACACTTGTTTGTTCATCCTCCCCTTTCCTGGCACATGAGCTCGTTATGCCCAGCCTTTAACTCAGTGTGAAATACCCTGGTGTTTGCCTCTTCCCTGAGATGCAAGGAAGATTTTCTCTCTTTGTACCAGGCCAGTCACTTTTCTATCAGCCATCAGCAAATGCTGTGAGAGCTCAGCAAGGGTGTTCAGGGGTCCTGGGTCTGCAGGTGGTATTTGCTTCGGGTGAGGGTCTCTGCTGCTGGATTTGGTCACAGGGACAAGGGGAGCACCGTGCTCTCCTGCCCAGTAATGATGGAGTGGCCCCTGCAGCTTCATGATGAAAGGGGAGGTGGTGGTGGAGCACAGAGACAACTGCAGTGAGCAGAGAGCCTGATTTAGTGTCTCTAAATATATATGTGCTGCTTGCAAAAGCTGAAATGTTGTGGTTTTCTGCCAAAGCGGTGAAATCTCTAATTGTACCAAGACTTCAACCAGTCTTTCTGAGCTTTGTGGCCTATAAGTAAACACAAGCTAATAATGCCTTGTAGGCAATTCAGAAAGTGCTGTGTGACCATTCTATTTACAGACTTGTTACTGCAAGTAGTGTCTAAATTTAATTTTAAAATTAGGATTGTATGTGCTATAAGCATTATTCTTAACTTCTTGTGAAAAAATTGATAATACACTTGAGCTTCTGGTTTTGTTTTGTTTTTTTTTTTTGAAATATGTTTCTAGCTTTTTAGCGCTGTGGCAATTTAAAATGTCATTGTTCTGCATAGCAAGTATTAACTGACTTTGGAAGACTGTTGTACCATTCTTCCTAAACTGAGCTTCCTCCCTGATAATGAGATTATTTTCTTGATTAATTCCCCCAGAAATTTCAATACAGCCATCATTTTTAGCACAAACCAGAAAGTAAATTTCGTCTGGATTCTAGACACGCACAGAACTCACAGCTTCCATCAAAGTGTGAGAAAGCTGGAACAGTATCCTACTCCAATAAATGTGGACAAGCACATCTCTCCACAAGCTCACAATGAGATAAGACTTCACAAGAATTTTTGATTGTTACCATTTTTTAGAAGCTAATATTATTCTCAAGAAGGTACAGAACTTCCAAAAGAGCATCTTGCTTTCTGCAACCTGATCTTGCAAGAAATTCGTGCTGCAAAGCGTTTTGGAAAAGAGATTTGCATGACTTTCGCCTGCACAGTAGGGGATGTTGTCTTTGGTTGTATTAGAAGTGGTATATGAGAAATCCCCTGAATCTTTCATTGTTTTGACTATTTCTTTCATGAGTTGATTCTTTTAATGCAATAATCTAACTTCAAATTTTATCAAAAAATAAATCTCTGAGGTAAAAAAGTAGAAGACGATACAACACTGTCATGTTCTTGTTTTTAATAGCTGTGAAAATATATTGTTTGGCTTTCTGAATTGTTATACTCAGTGAGCAGCAAACACAATTAAAGCCAGAATATACTGCATCACAACACGTACTAAATTAATTTATCTTGACAAATTTCATATAGTTTAAATAATTCATACTGTACTTTTATTAAAATCTGAAAGGAAAAGTAATGAATTCTTGGTTGCATGGTGTCTTACTGTAAACCTCTTACATTATTAAAATTATAAATGTAATCACTTGAAACTGTTGCTTTTTTTTTTTTTTAAATAAAACTGTTTGAGGTGACTTTTTGTAGAGGACGATAATATGAGAAAAGTTAGAGTTAGAAGGATGTGCTTGAATGTGATATTGCTATTTATCTAATCATACTTTATCCTTCCCAGACCCCAGTGCAACGCCAGGGAAGCCAGTATTGTCTTCACTCCGCACAAACCAGGGCCTAGAGAAGTGGAGAGGGGTCAACAATCCAGGAAAAAAGTGCCACAAGCGGAAACAAGACTTTAAAAAACTCTGTTCTGTTTAAAATTCTTTTTCTTCCCTGCACTAGCACTCCTACATTCCTGTGCAATGAATTGTTGTCAGTACAAGGTATTTCTTTCCTTTATGATTTCTCTGTGGCTTTGTCTCCAGCGATTTTGTTGACCACCATTGTACATGTTTGTGATGAATGTCTTAATCCTGCTTTTTATTCTAGTTGTAGTTTATAGTTTTTGGAAAAAAAAGAGGTATTTCCTGTGAGAAGAGATTTAAACTCTCTTTCTGCCTGAAAACTTTACCCTCTCCTCTCTACAGTCTCCTGAGCATAAGGATGGGAACAGAAGATCATAACCTCAGGTGCAAAAGGAAGCAGCTGGAGAAGATGATCCCTAACAAAGATAAGTTTGGTTTTGTGCAAATTCTGACAGACTGCTACAAGATAAGCTGAATTTATGTCTTATAGGAATGAAACTGCTTCTGAAGAGTATATTTGACAGCCATCTTTGAGCTTAGATTTGCTAAAATATACATTCTTTCTTCTTAGTTCTCTTTTCTTATTTGATAAGTGTGATTATGAAATAAGTGAATCATAATCATCATCATAGCAATAATGTAAACCATTTTTTCCCTCCTAACTCTTTCTGAGAGCAACATTTTGGTAAGCAAGCTCTGAATGGGAGGGCAGAACATGTTCCCTCCAAATTCCTGATGTTGTAATTCTGCTCCTTCTCAGTAGTTTGCACGGGGTTTTTTTGCTATTCTCTGTGACAGGACAGACTTCTGACCTTCTAAACGACATTGTCCTCACTCTGTTTCCTCCTCTCACCATGTCCTAGCTCCTTTGTCTTCTCCCCATTTAGTTTAAAGGTGTTGATTTTAGCCTCATTACAAACCCATTACAGGATCCAGTGTCACTGGCAGGAATTCAGGAAAGGTTCCATAATGCAATAGTTGGCCATTTGCAGAGGAAGAGTGTCGTAAAGAGATGCTTCCCCAAAGCCCAGTGGGTTCCAGCCTTTTTAACAGCCTGTTCATTTTCATGGATGCCAAATTCACATGCATTTTGCATGGATGTAAATTCACATAATGTTAAAGATTATTGTGTTTAAACTGCAATAATCTCATACATATAAAACATTACCCAAAGATGTGTGCACTGTAACATTTTGCAGAGTCTACATTTAACAACGTGAACAAGCTGTGTTGTAGCTGCCCACTTAAACACAGAAAGTAGCTTTTTTACCCTGGTGTTGAAGAATTTTTGTAGGATTTTTGTGTCCTACAAATATGCGTGAGATTTTTCTTTCTCTCTGGTCCCTCCCTGAGAGGCTGACATTCATAGGACCCCTAAAAATCAGCTGGAATGTCTGCCACTGACTGTACTGGGGTGTTGTGGTGGAACAAAACCTTGCTAAGGAGCTCACATCTGCAAGAGCTGACAAACAATTACAGACCCTGCAGATTGCAGGTAAGTGGGAAAACTCTTCTCTTCAGATTTTGTTCTTATTAAGAAAGAGAAAATCAACTGAAAATACCCCTTTGTCTGTCCTTAGGTTCTTGGTTGTATGCACACATACAGAAACATGAAATCACTTGTTATACAGATGCTCCTCTTGCTGTTCTTCTTGCTCACATCCTGTAGTGCTGGGGATAAAACTTTAGCTAGATCAGCAGGCTGGCAGAAATGAGGGAATAATGCCATTGGGAGAGGCAAGATATTGAACAAATCTAGAAGAATAGGAGAGTCTTAATTTTCCTACTTGTAAACAAAACGCCTTTCAGATTTTACCACATTTCAGATTTGTTTGGCTTTCTGGCTCCAATGAATCTCATTATCTTTACTTTATGCCACCTGTAGAGAACTGAATGACCTCTGACCTTTCTCTGTCACCACTGACAGAGACAACTGCAGGAGGGACAGCCCGAACTTGTTTAGTTTCTACAGGTACAGTGCTGTAGCAGATGACAGGTTGGATAATTTCCTCTTGAGCTCAGCAGTTGGTGAAATTGTCTCCAGTCTGGGAACTTCCATTAGATTTGTGTGATGGTGCCTCTTCTCTGACAGTTAATCAGCATCTCATCAACTTGATAATGTGTTCCTTTGGATGTTTGGATACAGTGCACTTCCTTCAAGTTTGGGGTTTTGTTTTGTTGTTTTGTTTTTCTTTTTATTTAAACTCTCTGTTAATTTTCTTACTTGTGGTTTTAGAAAAGTTAAAATCATACCTTGTGTCTTTAAATGAGTTTTATCCTCTTCTTGAGGGACTTCTACTGTTTTAAATCACAGGAAGTCCATCTGGCTTTAAAAATGCCCATACAGTTTGCAACATGTGGAGTAGATGATGATTTTCCTCTGGGAATGTAGACACCATCATTCATTGGCAAGATTTTGAAACTTGCAATATTCTCTTCTTAACTGTGCTGAGAGAATGAAGAATCCAGTTATTCACTGTGGACAGAAACATGTAGTTAAAGTTTTTTCATATGGTTTTCTTGGTTTGACTGAAATCTATCTAAATCCCAGTTGTATCAGTCAGCAGTTGTATCACTTCAAGCTCTTCACATAAGAAAAATCACGGAATAAGTGAAATATCTGAGTGAAGCATGAATTCATGCAGGCAGAATTTTCACTGGAAAGCAGGCATGGCTTGGGCAAATGAATCAGAGCTAAATTACACCTAACTTGGTTGGTTTGCAGTCCCATATGCGAAAGATCTGAGGAAAACAGCAGAGTGGGGATAGACCTTCTAAAACAGTCTTGTTTGAGCTTGGTTGAACTATTGTGGTTCATTTTTCCTGATAGCATGCTCTTCCTATTCTAGGTTTTTCTCATGTTAGCTTTTAAACACATGAAACGTGACGTTTATTTATGTAATCTCTTTACTTTATCCCTATTGTGTTTTCTACAGTGTACCACCAGCGTGTAGGGATTTGATCTTCCAAGTAGAATTCCTCCTCATCTGCGAACAGGCACACCCAGCAACCCTCTCAGCCTACAAATGCCAGTATTTTAGGGTGTTTCAGAACTTTAATAGAAAGCTTAGTTAAATGTGAAGATAAATGAAGATGCTTTACTTGACCTCATACAATAGAAATATTTCCCTTCTGTAATGTGACCTGGAAACTGTTTTAGACACAAATAGTTTGCTCAAATGTTTGTTCTACTGCACGTTCTTCATGGCTGTGAATCACATCATACACAATGCTGATAAAGGCAGTAGAGTTAGCAGCAGTTTTTCCTCAAAAAATCCTCTGGCTCTTTTTTCAACACTTCTATGAAAAGTTTCTTCCATTCAAACCTTCCTAATTAGCTTCTTCCCACATATTTTCCACCAACATTTTGTTAGTTAAAAATTAAATGATGTATTTTGATAAGCTGTTACATGATTTTGTACCTGTCTGTGACAGGAAGGCTATAAGCTAACACACCAGTTTTCTGTTTCAGTAGCAAACTAAATACATTTTGTAGTATAGATTATTTCTGGAAAAACAATCTGGGGAGAAATCTACTATGTTACCCAATGTACCTATTAAAGTCCATTACTTTTTCAAAAGCCACTATGACCTTTTGATATGTGTGTATTAGGAAAGTTAACCTGAAACTTAACCCATTGGAATTAAATGTAGATTGCATAAATGACATCAGTTCCTTCTCCCAAGCCTCATTCAAAATTAAAGTGGCTTTAATTTAGGTTAGAAATGGAAGTAAATTAAAACACATTTGGTTTACTTTGTGTTAATTCTAAAAGAGAGCTTCCACATAGCAGTTTAACCTTATTAACTTTGAAAATTCTGTAAAAAAATGAAAACATGACAAAATGCAAATAATTTGAGTTATGCTACTTCGTGATTTTACAAAGTACATGTGTGTACTCATAGTTTTCTGCTAGAAAAATAAAACAAGCTTGAAACGTGTTCAAGCTTCACTTAGCTCAAAAAGTTGGCTTTTATCCAAAAAGCATCTGATTTCTGTTGCTGATGATCTAAACAGAAGATAAACTTGACAGTCATATTTGCAGATAAAACGGGAAAGGTGATGCTATGAAAAAGAATTACGGCAGCATCTGCTGCTGCAAAAATTATGAGTGAGCTGGGAGCCAATCATGCCCTGAGCTTCCAACTGCCACAGTAAATGTGGCACCAACGTGGGCACGTGGAGGGAGATAATCTGCATGATAACACGGAAAACAGATATATCACATTGGTAGATGGTGTCTGTGGGCTGCCTCATCAATATATTTCCGTGCTATCAAAGAAACCCTTCCCTGAATGCAGTGAATCCCACCCCAGGGGCAGTGGTTGTGTCGTGCCTGCATCCCAGGATGGAGCTCATTCCTGTGCAAGGTGGGAGGCAGCACAGCCCCGGCCCTGGCGTTAGAGCAGCGCGTGTCCTGCAGCTCAATATCGCAGCAGTAACCAGCTGCAGGGGACAGGCATTGGTGTTCCTGGGAGCAGAGTGGATGGACAGCCTGTTTATGGCTACACTGAGGCAGAAACAATAAAGTAATATTTTTGATAGGCTGTGGTTGTCCAAGTGTTGTCTGATCTGAAAGGAACAGACTGTACAGTTGCAAATTGGGATGCGTTTGCCTTACAACAGAGACACAAAAAAGCAGCTAGAAAAGCCAGTTTAGAAACTTTGGTTAGAATCTGTAAAAAGTCTTACCTGGAGAAGATGATACTTACAGGGAAAATATTTTTTCGTTCTTACTACAGTGAGTGAACACAAAAAAATGCTTGCCATGTGAGGTTAGCCAAAGTCCAGCTGGACCAATAACCTCTTCCTGCAATGGTACCCTCTTAGAGAAGTTTTGGGCTTTTTTTTTGGCAGGGGTTGGGGAGCAAACTAAATAAAGAGTGGAACGACACTTCTCCCTATTTAGTCTTCCAAATTCCTGTATTCTGTGGTTTTGGCAATTCCAGAGCTGCAGATATTATTTGCTTTATTTATATAATCTGTTTGAAATCTAATATCTATAAAATCTCTAAATTATGTGGGGGTTTTTTGTTTGTTTTTGTTTTTGTGGTGTTGTTTTTTTTTGTTGTTGTTTTTTTGGCGTGTGTATTTTAGTTTTTTTTTTGTTTTTGTTTTTTCTCTTTTTTTTAACTGGCCTATGACTTTGGCACACAAAACATCCTGTGGCAAGGAATTCAACAATTAAATTATGCATTGTGTGAAAAAGTACTTCCTTTTGTTTGTTTTAAACCTGCTGCCTGATAATTTGATTTGGCGCCTGCTGGTGTTTTTATGCTTAAAGAATTAGTAAGAAGCTTGAAACTTCACAGAAATCTAGTGTGAAAACAAGACATTAAAGCATATTGATATGACCTGTGCATAGCTGGCATTCAAATTCACTGTCGATGAGTAGGCTTGCAATAAAAAAGTATATTTTTATAGCATTTTTATAGGAGTCTGTTGTGCTTGATTCTTTCCAATGTAATAAAGTAATATCTGTCTTCAGGGTTATTAATGTGGAGCCTTTTTATGTCCCTTTTTTTTTCAAATTTAGGGTACATTGGCTTGCACATCTTAAGCACAGGTCTATATTTCTTCAGGATGATTATAAAGCATGTACAGTATCAGATTTCTAGTTTTAGAAGAATACAAATGACAAATTTAAGCACAATTTATTTGAAAATTCTAAGGTTGAGGAAGTTTATTTACATTTCTAGTGATTATCAGGTTTCAGGAACCCAACTTGTTCGGTTTTAAACTGGTCTGGAATTTTCTGTCCTACTTTGCTTACTGCTTCACATGTGCAGGCAGAGGAAGGTTTATGGATATATTTGAGTGGAGCAGTAGATTAATTTTGAGTCCCGTGCTGACTTTTGCTCTGCAAAATTTATTGACTGGAATTAGACCCAGCTAGTGTCCAAGTGCAGCATGCTCCTGTGCCATGGACAATTTGGCACAGAGGAGCAAAACCCTGGATTTATTGTTTTTCTATAAAAAACACAGTCCTCAAGATCACATCCAGCCAGTATAGTGCAAGTTGTCTCCATAATATTTTGTTTGTTTGTTTGTTTTTTTAACAGATATCTTCTTCTGATGGAAAAGCATTTCATTCAGAGCATTCACCCAAAGATCCTCATCAGCAGTCTCAGGCTAAGCTGAGCTTGACTTGAACAGATGATGACATTTCAACCAATGTAATAGTTTGGTTAATTAGTCAACGTGGCTTAATGAAGGGTAGTTCCTGGATATAATCTGGAGCTGCATAGCCAAAGGTAGCCAGCTGAAAAAAGGGCTGCACTCAAAAGACTCACAGCGAGTTTTCATTTAGCATCGCATGCAGTGCTAATATTATTTCAATTCCAAGAACTAAGAGGTATATACATACAATTTCCTTAACTTTGATTTCTCATGGCAGTGCTGCCTACAACATTTAGACACACAAATATGTGCTTGTGGAAATTAACTAACAAAGCACAGGCTCTGGTTTGAGAATGCTGCTTCTAACATTACTTTGTCATAAATCTACAGCAGTAAGCAACAATTGCTCACCAGTTGTGGATATGATAAACAGAGGTTATTATTACTCGGTTGGCCAAATATTTTTGTAGAGCACAGTAACAACGGCCAAGGTTTGCCAACAAGCTTCCTGGGATGCAAAGCCTTTCCCGTGGTGGTTCTCATGTGCAGAAAGCAGTTCTGAAAAGGTGGCTCAGAAGACCTGTAGTTTGTCCTTGCATTGTATTTCTGCCTGCTTATCAGAAACAGAGCAGGGGCTTGGCAGGCAGAGCTCATGGTAGTAACACATGAGTGAGCCTGGAGTTCGGTGCTCATAAAACACGAGACTCGCATTCCCTAACATGACAGGTCCCGTGGAGGGCTGAGGCTTTTTTTCCTTCTGCACTTCTGTGAGGAAATGTAAGTGATGGTGTTGGAGCAGGACTCTTGTGAAGTGCTGAGCTGGAAATCATGTCAGTGGCTCACGGCTGGCGCAGCAGGCTTGCCTTCAGGGAAGCATGGAGCGGTGTTGCCTTGCCTGCAGCCAGATGGTGTTGATATGTACACCTTCGCCAAAGAGCTGGAGAGCTTGTAAAAGGAAGTGCAGGAAGGTTCAAGGGGGAGGAAGATCAAAGAAATAAATAATAATGAGCAAAAGGCCTGCTGGTTCCCTATAAGCAGGGTGGAAATAAGAGGAATTGTTATTTTAGTGGCATGGATTGCCCAGATAGGAAGTGATTTGTTGCCACAGTGCTTAACCCTGTGTTGGCTGGAGCTTTCTCAGAAAACTGGGTAATGTAGAGTTTGTTTCGTGATCTTGGGGTGGTTAAAGCCCACACTCTAAAGTTGTAAATTTGGATTAGCATTGGATTTTGCAGGAGATTATACATAAACATATTTATTTGTTGGCTCGATATTAGGGAGTAGTGCATTTGGGATGGCTAATGCCAGAAATCATCTATTCAACTTTGTTTTCTTAGGGCCAAATTATTTCTAGGCTGCGACATCTATCAGCTATATCCAGAAAGGTGGTGAAGAAATACGCTGTCATTTCAGCCATAGTAAAATAAGTATTTTATAATTAGAATTAGAATTGCAAGATTTCCTTTATAAATATGGAAGTAGTTTTGGGTGAGAGTATTTTATTGTATTCAAGCTCTTTCAATTTCTGGCATAAAAATTACTGATAAAATTGATGCAGGAGAAAACTTCTTACAGGGATAAGCATGATGATGGCTTCAACATATTTAAAGGTTTTGCTGGAAGCATGAAAGGAAGCCTTATTCAGTCTCTCATAGCATTGAAATCATTCCATTAGAATAGCAAAAAAAAATTACACGTATGAACATTAAAACCACCCATATATAACAGAGAATAAAATCTGGCATGCAACTTTGTCTTTATTACAGAGCTCAGAATAATGCTCTTGTGGGAAGTGCACTAACAGCTTGGGAATAGGATCAGACTCAGAATATGCATTCCCAAGGTTCCATGTGGAATGTGATGGACGGCCAGAGCAGGACTGACAGCAACCACCTCTCTTCTTCCGTGAGTCCCGGTATTACCTGGATAATGCCAGTGGAGTATTCAACAGACATAAACCTTTAGGTGAGAGGCATATTTGTAACTGAAGGGAGTTTCTTAGAAAAGTGGTAATCCTGGAGCATGAACAGCTTTTTGTAATAATTTTTGAGGGCTTTCCAGCATTTCATTCTTCACGGAAAATGCCTGCAGAGTTAAATAGAATATCATAACCAGTGTCTGAGATTTCTGAGTCATCTTAGGGAATTGTGGCCTCAATTCCAATAACAGGAGCTCTGTTATCAACTTTTATGGGCCTGCATGCCTTCTATGGAATAGTTCTTTAAATTTAATAATACTAGAATAAAATGAAATAAAACATCCTCAATTGAATTCGTCTATTTTGGAGGGTAATTTTTATAGATTCCTATTAAATTCTAGGCAACATTTCAATGACGGAGGTTTATCTTGTCTTTCAATGATATTAGACATAAAAGATCTCAGGGGGTGTCTCTGATGAATAATGCTTGCTCTCTCCTGGTTCCAGAAGAAGGAGGAGTGTAGCAGAAAGGCACGTAATTGCCTTGGTGCAGAGCCACGCTGCTGCTGCTGCCACAGCGCTCCTGGCAGGAGAGTTAATGGGGCTTTTTTGGTGCTGTGCTGATAATCCAGCTCACACAGACCTAAGGTGTGGTGCTCTAAGATGTCATCAGATTATGCAAGATAGAAATGCTGTGAGTTCTTACCAGCAGCTCTTTTTATGGAATCCTACTTGAAAGAAAGAGGGATGCTGTAGTGAGGGTGCCAGTACCCAGGTACTGTTGTTTTAATAGGATTACTACTGAATCACCAGCCTGTTTAATTAGACCTATAAAAGTTATTTAGCAAGGTGTGGACTGGGGCTTGGGGGAGGAATATCAAGAGCACAGCATGTCTGGAAAAGTGTCTATAAAAATCCATCTATAAAAGTCTCTTACTATGTGGTCTAATTAAGGTCTGGATACAGCACACACATTACTCTGCAAAACAAACAGGTTGGTTTCTGTTTGACGCACTTTATTTTTATAACCTGATTACAAACTGAAAGAGTTTGTTAATTTAGCCTTAGTTTGGGTATACAGCAGAAAGCAGCGCTTGTCACTGGTTTGGATCAACCCTACGCAAGGCATTCTTTGGAAATAAACACAACCGAATCAAGTTGTATCAAATAACTGCTCTTTCAAATAGTTAATTTGCTTTTTCTTGTTGGTGTAAGGTTAGATTATAAACATATCAGTGGTATCCAGTTTTTACCTGCTGCCTGAGGGAAGTTAGCATACGCCCATGTCTGGAAGAGGGAAAATAATTTCTAAAATGTGGAAAACTCAAAGGTAGAAGCTTGATAGTGAAATTATAACAAGAATATTTTGATTGCAGCTGCAGTGAAGAGAAATGTGGGATGGCCCAGCTGAGAATGGGAGATTGCTGTTCAATGAACACTTGAGTGTGAACTCGCTGCAATTATCGTGTATGCGCTCAGTTACTGCAGGGCAAACATCAACTGACCCTGAAGTTCTACTGCCACAACTTGCAAGCAGTGTCTTTGCTATACTTCATGAAATTATTCAAAACTTTTGACATGGTTTGTTGCTCTTCTTCAGGTCCTGCTCTCACTAGGGTATTTCTTAAGCATGGCCATAAGAAATGTTTGTTTGTTTCAATGAGGATGGTCAAATGCTGGGACAGAGCCCCGACAGGCTGTTCAACCACCATCCTTGGAGCTGTTCATAACTCACCTGCACTGAGCCCTGAGCAATCTAAACTGAAGTTCTGCTTTGAGGAAGATGTTGGCCTTCGAGGCCTCTTCCAACCTAAACTATTGTGTTTTTTTGAATTATAGGGCCAACCGACATGGCCAGCCTATGAGGCATAAGATGGCTGATAAAAAGCTGAAGTACAGAGCAGCACTGATTTCTTCTAATACAGGTGGTGGCTGCAGTCAGTTCAGTCAGTTCCAAAGAGAAGAGGCGTCTCTGGAGCGTTTTTGGTGTTGCAGTCCATGTTCAGAAACCTTGAGGGGTCATAGGGTGGCACTGGCTACACTGGGCTCACTTTGGCTTCCCAAATGAGTAACCAGCTCCATGTAATGAAGGTAAATAAAATCTCTGGTTATGTCTGTGTGCAAAATGTAAATAGCATCCCAAACACTATGAAATGTCAGTATAAATACCTGATGGTATTGCAGAAATTAATTTGAAGTCAAGCAAGTCTAAATCTAACACAGTTGATTTGTTTATGTTCTCCAGCACAGAGGAACAGGTTATACTCAGATGTTCTCTGGGCTTGTTTTGGTGTGTTCTCACCTTTATCTCCCATATGCCGCTCCTTTGCTGCACTGCTCTTATCTGCTAGAGAAAAGTCTAAAATAAACATCTCAGTGACGTACCAGATGTTTCAGTAGCTTCTCAGAGAGAATGAGCAATGCATTGTGCAGGTAGGAAACAGTACTTCTGCTTCATGGAATAGGGAAAAAAGTGTAACTAAATCTGTCTGTAACAGGCTTCAGAAATAGTAGGGATCAGCGGGTGGTGGGTTACTGGGTGAGAACAAATTTATGGCCTAGGAAAAAGTAATCCTGGTAGGATATAGAAGGATTATTGAAAATGACAAGATACAAGGTTCTGCTGGATGTTTTTTCATTATGGTGAATGCTGGCTCTGGTTAAAAAGATTGTCTATCTGGCTCTAGATCAAAAACCTGGGCTTTGCTTGTTGCAAGCTTGTAAAATTCGAAGAGGAAGAAGAAAATTCAAGAAAAAGCATATCTATATTTTTTTTTCCTCTTTGCCTGCCTTTCTCCATTTTTCCAACTTCCCACACAAGCATAGTGGTTTGCAGAGGTGTGTTCTTTAGGACACCAATCCGGCCGGATTGTTCTACACCAATCCGGCTTCTAAATCCAAGTAAATGAAAGTTCTATCAGTCTTTTCCAGCAGTTGCCATTTCACTTTTTTCCAGCTATCCCTCCAGCACAAAGAGAAGGTTTCTAAGAGTGAACTAATACTCTTGCCACATGGTGTCCTGAATGCCTGGGAGGGCTGTGCAAGTTCGATTCTGACTGATGTTCGTACTGGCATTTGGGATGGTTATGGAGGAATTTAATGGAGCTATGCTGATTTATATATGTGGAGTACAAGGCCTTTCATATGTCTAGTTTCTACTGTTTTATAGTTACTTTTTATTTTATTGCTGACCGCCAGCCAAAGTGATTTCCTTTCATCTTTTTCTGGCTGAAGTCTGACACCAGTGTCGCGGGTCAGGGGACAGGGACATGAACGCTGTCAGGGATGGGCAGAGCCCTGAGGCTGTGCTGGGGCCATGTGCAGCTCCCAGTGGAGCCGCGGGCCCTTGGGCATTGTCCCCAGCCCTCGGGCAGAGCAGGAGGAGCAGCTGTGTGGGACTGATGCTGTGGGTCACGGGGGGAGGCTGCAGTTCCCGGCTCAGACTGGTTTTCGCCCTGGAAGCTGCGGGAGGCTTCCCAGTCTGGTGATCCTCTTCTCTCTCACCCTGGTTCAAAGCTTTCTTAAATCTCTTTGCTCCCACAGAGCCTGCCTCTGCCACGGAGAGAAGTGGCTGAAGAATTGGGCATTTTCAGTCCTATTTTCTCTTGTTATTTTCCCAGCCTTCTGTTTAACCCTCCTTGCCAAAAGCGCTCTTTGGCGACTGGCAAACTAATTGGCCGGAGGAGGTGTCATCAAAAATTCATCTCAGATAATTAGACATTGAGCTATCATTATCCTTGAGGTTCAATTCATTTTTGTTTTCATTAGCTCTGCGGTTCCCCGTGGCAGATATTTCTGATAATTTCCCAACACGGAGGGGGCCACGAGTGCTGGCATTCTTTCAGTCGTGCTTCCCTTGCATGTCCTTGCTTACTTAGCAGGGGTTGGGGGAAGGAGCTGGGCTCATCAGGTTGCATATTCATGATTTTATCTGTTTTACAGGGCATCTTATGTAATAAACAGAGGTTTCACTAAACTTTGACAAAAATATGACAAATTCAATGCCACATAGTTTGTGAAGGAGCATTTCTGCTTTTCCAGCATTTTCAAATAAATGTCGTTTCAAACAGCTGTTGATGGTGTTAAGAAATCCCATTTGCATTTTGTGTCGTTCTAATTACATAGTAATTAATTTCTGATACAATGGCAAATTAATGCTAGAATGAGGTCCTTGAAATTTTATTGTTTTAAGTGAAGCAACACTCTTTTGGTTATTAGTCCTTACATATGAAAGGAATATAAAAAGATTTCTGCAAGCAGACCCTTAACACTTTTAAATTTTTTAATGCAACACTGAAATTTGAAAAAAAAAATAGCATTTCCATAGTGAGGAATAATCTTCCTTTGTCTCTGGTATGAAGAAAACCTTTAATTTTTTTTTAAGCTGCAGTTCTATATTTTTCAGTAATAAATAATTCTGAATATTACAGCCAATAAAACATGGAATATGTATGTTTTTATTTATTTATTTTTTTAAAATCCTTATATTTGGGAATTTGTTTTCATTTTTAATGAATAAGCAGAAGCACAAAAATTTTCCCCCAAAATACATACCTAAAAATTTTCTTGAATCAACTGAAATAGTCATGGGAAAGTAATTTCAAAAGGGAAGCTGTAATTACTTGATATGGATGAAAGAGTTTATTCTTTCAATTAAGGATCAATATACTCTTACAGAAAATAGAGAAGCTGATAAAAAATAAATATTTTAATTGAAGGAGTTTTCATTGTAAGTATTTGTCACATTTTATTATACACTTTATGTCCTAGAAGTGTAACGTTGTTGGACTGCATTTACATATTTAAAATTTAGAAATATTTGAATGTATTTAAAAAATGTATTCAGGTTTTCTGAACACCTACATGCTCAGCCTTTTCCAGAAAAATACATCACCTGTCTTCAGAAACTGAAAGTAAGCAGCCAGCAGTAATTCTTAGCTCTGATGCCACTGATTAAAATGCTCCATGGCTTCTCTCTCTGGCTGTTGATTGCTTCCTGCTAGGAGAGGAGCCGTGGTGCTGCTCATACGTCGGAGATCTGGAAATTGCTGGCAGGGAGCAGTTAATTTCCAGCTTGTCTGTACTGTATATGTGGCTCCTGTAAATTCCACGCCGCATTCAGAATGCAGTGGGTCACAGGGAGGTTGTGCTCAGGTTTCACCCCGTGCTTGTCAGGAGCAGCTCCCGCTTTGCGTTCACCAGGAAGGCTGAGCGAGTGCTGGTAACAAAGCCTGGCCTGGAGCAGAGTTAAGTAAACAAGACCCTGCAATAACTCCAGAGTTCCTGTTTGGTTTTAATCAAATCTGGTTTAGTTTCTTGAGCACAGATGTAGTTTATTGAAAGATTTCAGTCAGCAGAGAGCTGGTAGGAAAGACAGGCGGGGCCGTAAAAACACGCTCAGCTCTGTGTTACGTCTCAAGTTCATCCTACCTGTAGCTCATCTCACTCAGTTTAGTGCTCACTTTCTGCTGGCACACTCATTGTCTTTAGCTCTGTTGATGGGCACCAGCTGCAAACAAACCACACACTGTGTAGGCATGTAGATTTGCAGAAGTTTTATTTCACATTTTTCAAGGATCCACTCTTTTTATTTTCTTTTTTTCAATAAATCTTCTAGGCTCTCTTCTCTGTGATGAGCTGCTTTATCACATTACCCTGGGGGAAAAGTAAGTGCTTCTGTACACTTAAACTGGATGGAAAGATGAGTGAGGGTCACTCATTCTCCCCTTGACTAAGGAAGCAGAGTGACTCTTTTACTGGTGAGTTGAATCCAGTCAAAAATTTCTTTCTAGTATATTAGCTAGTAGATTGATAATTTAAAAGGCCAAATTCTTTCACTGTTATTATCATCTATATTTGCAAGCCAACTAATGATGTGAACAGGTTTTGAGGAATAACAAAGCGAACTACTGTGAGTTGTGTGTTTTCATGGTTATTTTAAAACCAGGTTGAAGGTAATAAAAATAAAAATCACCAAATAAGTAACATCTCTATTTTAAAAATGTGGTATCTTTGTATCTTGAGAGCAAAGCAGCCTTTAGAGTGAAACAATATTGAAGAATTCATGGGCATGTTCCATGTTAAATAACACGGTGAAAGGACATGGAGACCTTCATCTTTCTTTGATAAAGTAAAATATTTTTGAAATGAACATCTTATCAGATCAGAAAAGCTGGTAATATTGGCAGATCAGCACAACTCAGTAATGTCAATCTGACATTTGATCATAAATAATGTACTTTTGGCAAGAGAGAAAGTCAAAGGGAAGGACATCACAACTTTCATAAGCAGTGTTCCAAACCCAGAAAGATGGTGTTTCAAAAATATCTTCTTTTCCATTTCAAGTACCAATTCTACTCCTAGATTCTCACAAAACAAATTCTGTGCTTGCCTCAGTCTGTTTCTTGGATCCAGACGTTTGACTCTTAGCTCAGGAATATACGGCACAAGGGAAGTTTGGCACAAGGCTTTTTCCAAGACATTGCTGTAAAGAGTTTTGTATCTAGGCTGTTGAGTTGACTGTCAAACTTTTCCTAATTCATTATCCTGATGATCTGTGATTTAATTCTTTTTAAGAAACACTTGTCTTTGAGTGTCTCTTCATCACTAGTTAAACTTTCACGTCTGATATCAATACACGTTGATTGATAAATGAGAGAATCTCTTCCCAGTTATTAATTTCACCGTTGTTTTCTTGATAACACTGCTATCAAGTTTCCTAAGCTGGTGCTCTCTGCAGCTTGCTAGACAGCTGCCCTTGAAGGGTATTATCTATCTGAAATACACAGCACATCACTTTTTCTGTCCCTACTGATGTCCTGTGGGACATGAATCAGCTTCACACCAAGTGCCTGCATTGTGGAATAGATCAAACAGAAGTTAATATATTAGGCAAAGCAGCCAGGCTCTACTAATTGTGCGTAATCAGAGGCTAATTTATGGTTTTTGCCTTGCAGCATAGGTGAGGCAAAGCTTGCATTTGCCCACAGCATACGCAGCAGACCTACATTAACCTGCATCACTGCAGGTGAGTTCAGTACAAATTCTTGTTTCATAGAGATTTCTGCTGGTAAGGCAGTAATTTGTCTGGCAATGTGCACCCCTGCCCTTTAACTAGAGGCAGTTTGTATATGCTGCATTCATGGCATTTACAGTGAGCTCACTTATCAATATACCTTGGATACAAAGAGTACCTACAGGATTTTATAAATTATAAATTAAATGTACAGGTATGTGCAGGTAAGATCAATTTATTAGCTAACATTCTTGCTTCGGTGACAGTGCTTTGATGACAGTGACTTGATCACCTTTTAAATCTTGAGGTTTAGAACAGGAGTCAGATACAGTCTAGAAGCCCTGTGAAATCAAGTTCCCTCTGAAGTTTCTGCTACTACTTGGAAAAATGGTCTTTTTCTTGTACTTGCTTCAGGCTGAAAGCAGAAAACCAGAAGGATGGAGTCATATAATTTTCAGCTTTAGAAGGCTATTGTTCACTGCGTTGTGTTTATCTTTTAGGTTTGCTGTATTGTGGTGAACGCATTGCTATACTGAGCCTTTGAAAATGAGAATAACAACAAACAGCAAATGAGTTAGACTTTATTCTTGTGTTTCTGTAGTTACCATCCCCACGGTGAATTTCAAAGTCAGCATGTGTGCATCTTTAAGAGCTCATCCATTTGCAAAGTGGGTGAGCGTTTCCTTTGGGCGTTTCTCGGTTCCTGTAGGGCTCATACACTCATTGCCCTAGTGGCAGAGGAGACCCATCCTTGCCTCCTGCTGTGCTTTGCTACCCAAAGGAAGCACAGAAGCCCTCGGGTCTGACTCCTGAGGTACACGCTTGAGCATTTTGCTGAGCTGGATTAGGATGACATGACAGTTGCAGGTTCTTCCCAAGGTCCCTAAGTAGTTTGTTTTAAATGGGATGCTAAAAAGCAGAAATTGTGGTGAAAAGAAGTGCTTGTCTTTCTAGCAGAATACATAATAGTTGAGATGAAAACAGGAGTAGCTGCCTGTGAAATGTTCCTAAACTCTCTTGTATACCACCTCAGGCAGGAAGAGATATGGTGCTTGATTGGACAGAAACAAAGTTGTTTAGCACTCATGAGTCATAGGCGCTACAAAATCAGGATAAAGCATGAGAAATATCTTATCAGTTGTATTTGCTGCAGTGTCCCAACTGTCCCAACTGTGTTTATATCCAGAATGCAGGTAAATGGGTGTGGGATTAACCATCTGTGACATTCAGGGATGACAAGTGTAGGTAGGATGGGCGTTGAGTCTTTACATTAGTTCATTTTCTGAAGGTTGTTGGGAACCTTTATCCCAGAATCTGGAGCTACTTCTCAAGAAGTTGGAAGCACACACACACAAAATAGCATAAACCCTTAAATCTGAGATTTTTTTTTCCTCTTTCAAACAGAGGAACAATCTGGCTTCTGCAAGGAGAGCTAAAATATTTCTCTGGTCCTTGCTGGACTGCCTGGTACAAGGCAGTAGCACACAGATTATCTTTTTTCAAATACTGATATTGAAGCAAAAAGAGTAATTTTTCAAGAATATTGCCACTGTCATCAGAATTCACCATATCATCAGAAAAATAATTTTTATTAGTAGAATTCTACTCCTATCTGCTAATCCTGCCAAATAAGTTAAGGTGTACCTTATTCTTGCCAAAAGATTTTATAACATGCTAATTGTTGTATATTTATACCTGCCTTAGAAATTGCATTATCCTAAATTATGATCCCGGGGCCTTCAACCTGGTTGCCATATTTTGTTTCCTTGGCTGATATTTGGGGTTTCTGCTGTTCCCTCCTCCTTTTTCTGTCTTCTAGGCACTGCCTGCTGCTTCTCTGCAGTGAGCAGTTATCGCCCTCCTTTCAGTCATATGGTCTGGAGCATATGGTACGGCCTTCCCCCATGACCGTGGTGGGAAGGGGGAGTCAATCAACCAGAACTGAAAAGGTGGAGATATTCCTTCTTTCCCCCCTGTTTTCCATAGTGGTAAGAGGAGGTAAACTTCGCCACCAACCTTTCTTCCTTTGAGAGAGGTTAAACTGAATTAACTGGAATGAAAACCCGCGGCCAGTTTGGTCCTGTCAGATAAATGCTTAAGCAGCTAAAGGAAGTTCCTGTACAAAGCAGGTGAGTGAGCAGACTGCATAGAAACAGGGTCAAGGTGTGAGAGAAGGTAAACAGCAAATGTGATATAATATTTGGAGTCCAGCTACACTGAAATCTTAGTTTAGGCACATCAGAAGCTCTTGATCTAAAAGCCAGAAGCTCACATTTACTGTAACAGGGAGCTTGTTGTATCTACTGCAGATCAAAATTACATTTATTTTGGGAATATATTTACTGCATTTGTTAGAATGACCAACATTTACTCCAGAAGAGAGGAAATTACATCCCTCTCTCTGAGAAAAGTGCTGTCTAATAGTTGCAATCCATCTTTTTTAATTGAATGGGTGAGGTTCTTTATGAAACAAATATCTTGTGGCCATAATTATAATACCATTAACTTAATTTTTTGGTCACAAATAATTTAGTAAATTTACTGTCTCATTATTACTGTTTCTGAGGACCTGACCTGAGCTGGATCACAGTGATCTGCTAGACCTTCATCCATGGCTGCAGGTTTTCAGTGGCCTTCTTTTGTTTCAGCATTCCCAAAGCCTTTTCCTGCTGTTTTTCTGTGTCCTGGCATTAGATTATGTCCTAAAGATATAATGAACCCTTAAAATACTTTTTTCTACATGTGCATTGTCTCTTTATGTATCTTCCAATTAGTTGTAAGGTAAAACAAGGTGGGACTGGCAAGAAATATTTTTTCTTGTTTCTATCTACATTTCTTTGGTTTGGAGAGGAAGATCTCTTGAGAAGCAGATGAAGTAATTTGATAAATAACATGGAGGTCTGGGAAAGGAGATTATTTCTAGAATCAAAGGCAATATATATATATGTATTTTTTGTGATAAAGTCTGGCCTGGATATGAAATGAGTCAAAGAATTGAAACAAATAAACAAGAAACTTGAAAATAAAGGTCTCGTACAATTAGAATCATAGAATCAAAGGAATTTCTTGGGCTGGAAGAGACTGTAGAGTTATTAGTGAGATCAGTGGGAGCTATTTTTATTTATCATTGCATCTCTCAAATGACTACTGGATAATGATTCTATGAAATTGTAATTGAAAGAATGAGTCTGAGGTAGGTGTCAAAAGGTTTTTAAAGACAGCACCCAAGACCTGTTCTGGGAACAGAAGGTGGTAGTTACGTTTCTTTTGTCCAGTCTGGTGATAAATACAAATACTATTCTTAAAGAAGGCCAGAGTCATTCCTATTCAACAGAATAGCTAAGAGTATCTTCCTCAGACTTCTCATTTTCCATCTTCCCTCAGCATATGATTTGCTATTTACATGGCTTATTTAAGATTAGTGGTGTTTCCATTTTTCGTAGCGAACATTAAACCTGACTCTTGCAGAACAAACAGAACTCTGAGACATCCAGACCATGGTCAGCTCAGAAATCCCATCTTCTCTGATCTACTCTGCAAAGGCAGAGCTGGTGCTGCAAGGAGCTCTTGCAGATCCCAGCAAGAAGTGAAACTTCTCAGCACCCAGAAGGATGCCAGGATCTCTGTTTTTGCAGTCCCCAGCTCACGGCACGTGAAGGTGAAAATATCCCCAGTGCTTTGAAAGGACCTATCCTGTGGTTTGCAGTGCAGCAGAACTCCTTCCTTTGGATGGATGCAAGTATTTGTCTTGGCCTTGGAAGCCTTAACTCATTGCTTCTTTGGATATCAGGTTCTTCAGGGGAGGAAACATGTCCTGCAGAGCAAGCAAACACAAGAGAGGGATAGTTCAGTGTAATCCTTTGGCCTACACACATGGTAATGCTTTCAATTGAAATCATCAAATATATTTGATGTGTTGAGGATTTTTATCTGATTAAAAGCTAATGAGGAATATGAATACCAAATATGACTTGTCACTTGAATCAGTAATTAATAATCACAGGCTGAGCTGTCTTTAAACAGCCAGTTCTAAATAAACTAGGTTGATTTGATGTCAGCTTTAAAAATCAACCAGATTTGAAATGGATATATATCAAGGGTGCTTTCAAAAAGCCTGTTGCAGTAGTAACTGTGTAAGACAGAACTAGGTGGATGCATTAATATTTGAGCTGTCAGATTTGCTCTTCAATTTACATGTCAAGTGTCAATCTGATTGGCTATCTTGATAAATCCCTACAAACTCTGCTCCTACTCAGTGCAAAAACTTTCTCGTTTGACAGTTCAGATTTAGAGACTCCTAGAGAGGCTCTTTTTCCTTTGAAACTAAATGCAAGGTAATGTCTTAGGACATAAGAAAGTACTCTTTACACACACAGATGGACTGTGGAAGTCAACAGCTGAGTTGCGAAATGTGATAATATCTCACCAGTCAGGGGTCTGGGCCAGGGGAGAAAGGCACTGAGTGTCCTGTGCTGTGAACCCCTTGCTCCTCTTAAGGAGATTATTATAATTTCTGCTGCAACGTTAGCATTAATGGGAGTTTTCTCCATCAGCTTCAATAACTGCACAAAGTAGATAAGTGTGGGCTTTAAGACATTTTACTTAGGAAGGGATTATTACTTACCTTTTTAATCACCAAGTATAATTGTGCCTATGGTATGTTCTCTTTCCACTGAAGATTCTACCCAGATTCTTGCACTGTTTCATAGAGGCACAGTTGCAGCCTCATGGTGAATAAAATCCTGAGAAGTCACACATCTCTCCAGTGGTTGAAGCTGCAGGTGTTTGAGCAATATTATCCTGTCATTAGGGCATTACCAGCAATATGAAGGGCAGCTCTTTGTCCTAGATCAAAAGAAGGTGGCTATACCTTGTACTTTTTTATGTCACTCTGTCAGACTGTGAAATCTGAAGTACTTCATCTTGCATTTCAAAAAATTTCTCTTTTTAATCCTAAATTGATATCCTTGTTAGACATTCAGCTTTAGATACCAACATCTCTTTCTCCTAAATAGTCTGCTGTGATGGGTAAAAGAGGTAACAGAAAAAAAAAAAAAAAAAAAAAGCCTCTGTTTTAGTACTTAGTTTAGTACTAAGTGTTTCCTTTTGATTGATATTTTAGAATATCAAATAAATTACTAGGGAAGTTTATTATTTTATGCAAGAAATTATATAATAAATTTCTGATTTACAGGTCAACATACAGATTTTTACATGGCACCATTGTTAGCACATCTTGTGAATTTAGGGTTGCTTTTCTTTCCCTTGAACACCAGGTAAGCTTTTTAAAGTAAAGAGTTTAATTATTGTTACTGAATATTATTGTTAGCAGGGATGGAATAAGGTGTAATTCATTCTTTTGTGGGAAGACAGGGAGGTTTTGTTTGTTAACAGTGGCAAGTTTAGTTCTGTGTTTTGTCAGAGAATTCCTAATAGACTAAAGTAGAAAGGGAAGTGAAGAGAAAGCAGGGCTGAAAAAACAAGGAACAATAAAGATAGGAGAGAAAAAGGGAAGGAAAAAGGAAGAGAAAATAGAAAAAATTATTTAGGTGCTGAAAGTGGGAATTGATATCTTAATCCTGATTAAATCCACAAGTTAGTTTAAGTGCCTCTATCCTCCATACATGCCTCTAGCCATGAAAATGATTCTGCTTTGCTGAAAATCCCTCATACTCCGCCAATTCCTGCTTTTGTGCATGACCATGCCTGCCTTGCTCTAGCTCTGCTGTGACCTCTTGGTGACGTCCTCATGCTGATGGTAATGGATGATGTGCTGGGGATATGAGGGACAGAAAATTTATGCCCACAAGCAGAGACAAGTGGGGCTGTGGAAGTGTTTGAACTTCAGTTTCTCCTGTACCGAGTTCGGCCCAGACTGCTCCTCTCACGGGGGAAAGGACAGCACTTCAACCACTGTGTTACTTTAGTTTCCTTCAGCCAGCTGGCTTTATGAACTACAAGAGATGATGGCGTATCCTTAATATTCTTTGACAGTACAATATTTTCACTTAGACTGTCTACTCCAGAATGATGCTTCTCTGATAGAATGGCCAGTCAATCTCACAGCATGATAGAAAACAGATGTAAGATTAGGATGCAAAGTAGTTTTCCAGATACTTGGTCCCAGCATGCCGTACAACCCAGCCCTAGAGTTAACCAGGCAAGTGCTGACACATGTCTTAGAGCAAAATATCACTCACAGGCACAGTTCAAAGGCCTCGCTACCCTCCAGGGCAATTAATACAGCATCACGTTCAATGGTGCTTGAACCAAATCCATGGAACTCTCGGGGGAGGGATAGGGAAGCAATCTCAGAGCTCAGACATGAGCAGCATGCTGCTGCAGCTGAAGTTTCAGTCCCTAGGAACACAATCCTTTCTTAAGAATGCTTGTGTGACAATGCATTATAAAAAGCAGGTTCTTCTGCCATTAACATTTTTGACAAGTCTCATTAGGTTCACTAAATAAAAGTCCAGACTCTAAATGTGGATCTCCACTTTTCAAAATATTTATCACAAAGGTAGCTCCAAATGTTTGGAAATTGTCTTCTGAATGAGAATTTTAAAGACCATTTTGAACAAATAAATGACGGATTCGTGCTGTACATATACATTTTTTTTAATGAAATGATATGTATATATTCAGCAATGGTGCTAGTAACACTAACAGCCAACCATAATAAGTTTTGCTTCAAGTCAGTACCCGAAGTGATCACTTTTCATTTTAGAAATTATGGGCAGATTTGAATAGTAATGCTTGTATTATGCAGCATTTATCCAACTAATGATGCCATTGAAAGTGCTGAGGCGTCTCACAGTATAATTTAGTGCTCGGTGTGAATGTGACTTGATAGCCCCCCTGTACCTGGGACGCCTGAAATTAACTGTGTCTGTGATGTAATTGTGTTGTGCTACAGAGAGCAGGGAATAACAAGAAGTGGCTTTTAACTCCTGATTTCACTTCAGCAGTTCCCTCTTCGGTTTCTATTTGTTAACGTATGGATGACGTGCTCCCACTGATCCTCCTGCAGCGGCTATGGCAGTTCAGAAAGGAAGAGAAGCTACATGTGGATGTGCTCTGCACTCTGCTGAACAGGAATATTGAACTGAATAGTTTTATTCAGGCGTTTCTTGGGAATTCCCAGACTGGTCATATCCAACAGAAACTAATAAGTAGTTCAAGTTCCATTGTAATTAAATGTAGCATATGAAAATGAGCAAATGAAAGAGTAAAACCTTTGTACTTTTATTGTTTAAGAAAATTAATATTTCAGTGGTGTTCCATGCACCATGTTTTTTTCTTTAAGGAGGAGGAGCTCTGCAATTCAACAGGACCTATGTTTACATTCTGTTCTATAGAGTAAGTGCTCATGGTGATCAGTTTATTTCCAATGTGCATGTCTGTATTTATTTGTTTTTAAATTACTTATTTTTCTTTTGTAGATGAGAAAGATGAATCTCAGCAATTCTTGTTTGTTTTTTTTTCCCTTTTTTTTTTTTTCAGATCTACAGGGTCAGTAATACATCAGAATCTCCATACCTACTTTTTTCCTCTATTAGTTCCTCTCAGATAAGTTTCGAAATTCTCTTGTAACCAAGCACAATTTCTAATGTTCTCACGTAGTTGTCATGGATGTGGACAAAGGTGGCTGTTTCAGACTGCTTCTTACAACAAAGGTGCTGGAATTTCAGAAACCCTGTTCAACAATATATGTGATATTACTGAGCCTTTATGGGAAGGGAATGATTGTAATATCAAATCATATTTTTCAGACCAGTCTTTTGAACACATACTGGTATTAGGAAGATCTGTCTTTACATTTGCAGACTGTATGAGTTCTTAAAGGCAGGAGTATCATGTATAAATGATGGCTTTGGTTGCGCCAAATATTTTAAAGTGTCTTGTTAGTGAGCATAGCTGACGTTGTTGGTTAAAATATTTTCTTCTATTTTTTGTCCTGGAAAATACTTTCTTTTCTCCAGTGGGAAAGTTGGTTGCCATCTGTAGAACATCTTTCATATAAATCATTACTTTGATTATTTGTGCTGTCAGTAAAGCAAATTCATCCCTGCCTGGTCACTCTGAAACAATAGTTTGAGGATCTATTGTCAAGTACTCCCTTCTTTATCTTTCACTGTCAGAAGGTCAATGCTAAGCAATGCAAAAAGACTTTTTGTAATTACTAGTTTGGAACAAGTAGTTGATGGGCTAGAAATTGCTTGGGAAAAGTCTTTGTGCCATACTAAAGCATATTGAAATAGAATATATAGCAAGGTCTAGAAATGGTCAAAAATATTCTGGGAAACCACAGTTGTTCTGAAGAAAGTAGCCTAAAATTATTTTTAAAAGTCATGATTAAAAATCTAAAATGGAAATTTCTTTTCTTTTCTCATGTATTGTCCTTCATTCCCTGTAACTGATTGTGTTTAATGGGCCTCTGATGCCTCCCTTTTATATGATTTTCCTTTCGTAGCTCATATTACTTTTATTACCTCTTTCTAGATCAAAGGCTTAGGAAGAAGAAAAGAAAAATGGTGACTAAGAATTATGTCTGCAATCTTTCACATTTTGGCATTATTTTTCTAAGTATTCTTACCTTGATTTAATGCAGCTTTTGCTAGTTATAATTTTAGGAGTCACTGTAGATAATTCTTCACCATCCTGGATATCCCAACCTTGCATATATTTATAGAAGTTAGTGCTTTGCCAGCCACAGTGACAAAAATTCAAGCCAAATATATTTAGAGATTCTAAATGCATTTCAGTTGCTTTCTTTAAATTTTATTTGCTATCTGGCTATACAAGCTAGTATACCTTTTTCTATTGTTATTATTTTAAAACTTCGAAAGCTAGAGGCAGGAGTGTTTTTCTACAAGAATGCCAAGTTATCACATGGCTACAGGCACTGATGATTTTAGAGAAAACCAACAAACATTGTGAGTGAATGGTAAACCACCTCCACATTTCACATGCTGGGTGTCAGAAGTGCAGCCCTTGGTGTCTCTTAGCCCAGCATGAAATGCAGCTCCTGGGCAGAGTAGGGATCTGTATCTTGTAAGCACTGAAAACTCCTCTCCCAATTTCATTTGCTGTCCTTGTGAGAGGTTTATTGCCCTTAGTGAAGAGTTGTAGAGGTAGGCGCCACGTGTATGTTTGCAGGAAGTGATCCCTTACACTGTACAATTTTTCCAGGCTACTTTTAGTCCACGGGAAACTGGGAGAGCTCCTGCCTTCCATGTGAATTCCCACAGCCTGCTGGTGGTTGTGGCTGCAGTTCTCACAAGGAGTGGCTTTGTTTTGTTGTAGGTATTAGCATGAACACTTCTCCACAGTGCTCTGATGTCTTTGTCCTCCTTCTCTTCCCATGCCAAACCTTTCCCTCATCCATGGGTTTGGCCTCTTTCAGCAGTGATATCCTTACTAATGCAAAGTAAGTAAAATTTGGGATGGTATAATTCTTTTTTGGTAATGACTGCATAGCTGAATATCACCTTCCATTAATCTGTCAGTAATTATCCTTGTGTTAAAAAAAAAAAAAAATAATAATAGCAAGTACAACTCCATTTAACAAAGTCCATGGGGAACATGGTTCAGAATTTATAAAATCCTGAAAGCCATGGCTGTTACATTTTCCTCTAATTTTCAGCACAAATATTGCCACAGGTACTTGTAGCAGCAAAAAAACTGGATAAATTTAAGTACTTCTACAGCACTGCATCATTTTCCAAGAAATGTGAAAAACTTTCAGAAGTGTTATTTCAACAGAGCAGTTTGTTTCTGTAATTGGTCAGACTTCTGAAAAGTCACGGATTTGGTATCTAGTAACAGCCTGAGCTATCTTCCAGCTAAATAAAGCAACCTGTTCCAGGCTTGACCTCATTTTCATATATACATTAGAAAAGTCAGTGATTGTAAACACAGATGGTCCAACACATCATGTCGTGCTGCTGCCCTTGTGTTGGAACACGGCTAAATCTTGCATTGAGAATGAGGATTATTATGTCAAACCAAGCACTTAATTAAGAACAGATTTCAATATTTAATGACTACACAGTAGCTTATTAAAATATTTGCACTAGTGTTTACGATGTTTGGTGGATTAAATACCAATATATTTGTTAACTGAAGAACAACTTCCATTGCTCTTGCATCAAATCCAGGCATTACCCCTGTGATGTTACAGGGGCTCCCTAGCCTTGAGAAGCAGATTCAATCTTTGTCGTGGGGTGGGGTCTGGAGAACTCAGCATGATTTGGGAGGCAGAGGGTACAGGGAGAAACTGAATGGACAGTTTGGTAACTTTCTTATAGGACTGTTGCATTCCTAAATCACAAACAGCTGGGAAAAATCTCTGTTTCCAGCTTAGCTGAACACTTTTTTCACTATTTAGCATTTGGAGGGTTAAGGGGGTCTGTAGAGATTCCCAGAATCACAAAAGACTGTGCCCTTCTTCACAATCTCTTGCAATTTCTTCTCTGAAATCATAGATTGAAGCCATGGGTGGTTTATTTTCCTAAGTTATGAAGCTTATGAAGTCTGTTAGGTTTCAAGCTGGAAGGGCACAGCTGCAATTCCTTCCAATAGATGACATTTTAACTTAGGCCCTTGTAGAACCCACCAGCTTTCTCCCTCATTTGAACTGTGGGCAAGAGACACATTTCCTTCTCCTGCAACACCTCTGTTGTCTTGGTGCATGGTGAAGATCCCTTACTGTGCTCATGCCATTGGCTTGCTAAGGGATAAAAATAAAGACCACAACGTCTCTCCTTTCCAGGACAAAAATGTTTCAGCGTCCTTTTCTAGCAGCCCATTTAAAAATGATAAACAAACATCTCATCACTTTTTTCCTTTGGGCCCTTTCCCTACAGATGAAAGAAAAAATTCCACCATTCAGTTCCCTAAATGATGCTTCTCCTGAGGAAGTCATTGTGGCTTCAAACCCTTACATATGGTATTGTGCACACATACTTAATGCTGCGGTCCTGGGAGAGATGTCAGCAATTTATATCTCCATCTGCAATAAGTTATGACCACCTGCATCAGCTCAACCATGTGCTAATGTGCAAGCCCTGCTCCATGCCTGCTGCCTTCCCAGACTGACATTTATGGAGGGAGTCCGGTGCCTTTGGAGATTGACGTCAGGCTCTTACCCGTGACCTTCCGTGAGAAACGTGGTCAATCGAGGGCACCATCCATCCCAGCAGAACGGGTGGGTCAACCTTTGGGGGAAAAAATGTGATCTGTTGGCGATTAATCTGGGAAAAAAAAA
>VZRN01000356.1:2602724-2615118 GCA_013397935.1 Dasyornis broadbenti
AAAAAAAAAAAAAAAAAAAAAAAAAACCCAAGAAGCATCAATATTCATAGTCTGAATGACTTCTTACAGGAAATTCAGAGAGCTCTGCACAACATCATGGTCCCCCCGCTGCAGATTTTTGCATGCTCTGATGGTAGAGCTGCTAGATGGGGCCTTTTTCAACAAACACAGCAATCACTTCTCATATATATTTCTGGTTAAAATCTAAGTTAAAGTCTCATTTTAAACAGTTTAAAATAAGGCTGTAGCTTGTTGTCACCAAATGTTATCACAGAATAAATATTTCAATTTCTCCAGCAAAAGTTAAAAGCTTGGCGGAATGATAGTTTTGGACAGCAGGACAATTTCAATGTTTATGAAATCCAGCAATAGTCCTTATAGAGTTACACTCTTTAGAGCATTTTTTTCCCCCTCAATTTCTTTTATCTGGAATTAAATGTCTCTCTGTATATTTGATTCTTCTCTCTGTCTCATTGTCAAAGGAATAAAAGACATTATTGCTGCTCAGTGCAAAATCTTAATTTTTCCATTTCCATGACATCTTCTGCACAGAAATCTCAAAGACCCTTGATATTAGTGATGCAGCTTTGCAGCACCCTTAGGGACCAGCAGCATCATGATCAGTGTCTGAACAATAAGACAAGTCAGGCAAAGAGAATTTGTGTAACTAAGCAGACAAAAAAGCTTGTGGCATAGCCAGAAAGAGAATACAGGGCTGTATTATTTAGAGGGGAACTGTTAATTTTTAATTTAATTTTTTCCCAGAAAATAATTCTCAAAGCAATGCAATTTCAATCATTGTGAAATGATTTCTGAGTTTGACTAGGATTTATGCAGCAGTTTTAGATAAAAGTTGAAAAAAAAAGATGAGTTTGATTCCTAAGTGCTGAAATGACATTTTCACCCTGGAGAAGGTGAGGTCTCTGCCTCCAGCTCCCAAAAGCAGGAGGGAAGGAGGGCTGTGTGCCCCGTGCTGCAGGGCAGGAGAGGGGCTCATCCCTGCAGGGCTACAAGTGGGGTTCCTGACCTAAAAATCACATGAATTTCATTAACTGAATGCAATTTTTAGTTTGTTGAAGAAACTGCTTGCACGGTTTTGTTCCTAGGCTTTACTCATATGTACTTTCCTTTACAGCTTCACCTGGCTGAATTATCCCTAGGAGCATGTGCTGGGGTGCAGCGAGTTGGTTTGGTTATTATTGCTGAAAAACGCAGCAATAAAATTTTTGACGTATGTCACCTGATTGGGCCAGATTATTCTGCAAATGTGGAAGTTGCTGTTGTTTCTGAGTTCATCTGTAAGGATGAGCCAGGTCTCACACCTCACCTGCAGCTGGACTGATACTTCCTCACCTCCTTAGAATCTCTTTTTTTTTCTCAAAACCAAGTTGTGAATAATGCTTTGTGGATGACATAAGCCAAGACATTCGGGAAATCAATTTGAGTTAACTCTGTTAAAAGGAATGAGAGAAGGGCAGATTTGTCCTGTTGTGCTATGTGGTGCATTTTATAAGTTGTTGCAGAACTGGAAGTAAACTCATGAAGTTTCACTGTTGATTTATCCCTAACAGCATAGCTAATCATTACAGCCATTAAATATTTCCTGTATGTGTACCAGTCCTGTCATGGGATCTCAGTTTGATTTCCAGACCTTGCATATTAGTACAAGGTTACTGAGGTATGTAAGAATTACTTTGGAAATCTAATTATTTTCCTGCTTAAACAGTAGAACATAGTGCAGTGATGGAACTCGGGAGCAGAGCAATTCACAGCAGATAATTTAAGAGATTTTTACCCCTCTCTCTGTGAAAATACTTTAAGCATCTTTTGCTGCAATTTGCTTGCCTAGTTTTTCTTATGTAGTTTTTTTCTGTGTGAACAAGTTCAGGCCGATTGATTTTTAACAATCTGCTCCATGTAGATGACATTCACATTGGTTTTTTTACCAAGACTGTCTGGCAATCTGCTCTTTTCTAATTCTAATGCAGCGTTGTAAATGGTTTAGTACAGGGGCTTTGTTCTCTCAGGCTAAGGGAGAAAGAAAAAGTAGAAGATGATTTAATCTTGGAAGTTTGATGTTAATATTTCTCCCTGGTCCTGTCCTAAGAAAAAGCCTAGGACATAAGGACCTGGTGTTCAAATTCTCCTGGATCTTTATCTGAAGGAAGATATGACTTAAGCTTAGCAGCTTTCAGGAAACTTGAGATCCTTTCTCTGCTATCACAGTTATGCCATCTGACTGCAAGTGCATTGATTCACATGACCCTGTATGAAAGATCTATCAGATCTTTGACTGGTTTCTGAATTCCCCTGGGTGCCTGAGCTTTGAGGTGAGTATAATTTTCTTAATCTCTCTAGCCCCAGATCAGGAGCACAAGCTATTTCGTATACGTGTCTTTTAAAATGCTGCTTTTTTTTGGACACAAACTACGTATTTTTAAGTGTCTTTTTCATCTCAGACTGAATGAAACTGCTTTCTTGGGCCTATGAGAAACCTGAAATGAAGTCACCGGCCTTCCTGTTCATAAGCTGTGCTGTTGTGTTTGCATTTGTCATAGTAGTTCCTTCTCCAGTGCTTAAAGAAGTGTTTGTGTTTGCACTCCTTTTCTTTTCTTTTTTTTTTTTTTTTTTCTTTCCTTTTGAGACAGCTTTTAATGGGAGTTAAAAATGACTAGCACTCAAGGGAGATAGTACCAATAAAATCATAAGGTTCAGAGCAGCAGTATTATTTTGGCTAAGGAATTTGGAGTTTAAACTGCAAGTCATGCCTGAGGGCTACATCTTATGTTGGTTGAAATCTTGGAGCTGAAAATGAAACAGATAGGCAAACAAAGAGCTGAGGAGTATGAACAGAGGAAAGATGACAGTAAATTGGGAAGGACCTCAGAAGGAGCTTAGATGTTATGTGGAATGGCTTTGGACAGTGAGGAAGCAGAGTTGACATCAAAAAGGTAGGGGGCTGCATTCGTCGAACAGCAGTTCAACATGTGCATTTCAGTTGTGTCGGAAAGTGGTTGAGATGCTACCTGAAAAGTGAGCACAGGGGAAAATACAAATGTCACCATTTCCATGCTGGTTCTGAAGTCTTTCGTGGTTCAGAGGTTCACAGATTTGGAAATGACTTAGAGAAAGATTTTTAGAGAGTTGGAATCTCTTTTGGTTCAGGCAGAATCCCAGGGTGAATCACAGAGTTTATTTGACTAGCCCACAGAGACCAGATTAGTATTTGGAGACAGAAAGGGATGAATACTGTGTTTCTCTCATTTTGATAACAACAGTGTTTGTCTTGCCTCATGTGGCTTACAATTTAAACACACTATCCAGAAAAGTTTTGTTTCATTTTCGTGGAACAAAAATAGATGTTTGGGGATTTGCATTTGAAGTTCATGCAGAAAAGTGTTGGCACAGCTGGGAACTAAACTTTGAGCTTCTCGTTCCTAGACTAAAGACTATTCTCCCTCTGTTAACAGATCCTCCACCGATGCAGATAAACGTTATGGTATGAAATACAATTCAGCTGATTTACATCACGAGTGAACTGACCTTTTATAAAAAGATAAAACTTCAGAGTTTGATTATCCACTTGAAATCTATTTTGATTTCTACATACAAGGACTGTAATCCAGCAGAGAGAATGCCTTTTGCATATTAAAATTCATCATTTCATTCTCTATCAGTTCTATCTTGTAATAAGGTTACACAGAGAGAAGGCAATGTTTTTTTTTTGGTAGTCATACAACAGCCTGTTAGGTATTTGGATTCCACACTTGTGATGTGTCATGCTGGTGTCTCTTAACCCTGTTAAGTTGGTTTCTTACAGAAAGACACACTTCATGTGATACTGGGCTGGGGGAAGAAAATGAACTAAAACACTGCAAAATTAATTGCGGAACTATGCTCACTGAAGAGAATTGATAATGAAAAACATGACAGGGAAAAAGGAAAGTAGCGAAGAGGGATGAGAGCAGAAGGACATTTAAGAAGAGGTGAGATTTGGATTTGATCTTTGTCGTTGAGTCAGTTGCTGTTACTTTTAATGATTCAATATTATTGAGGTTCAACTACAGGAGAGGTTCCTCAGCTGTCTGCATCTTGGAGAAGACTGTAAATAAACCTGAAGTAGAGAGACTGACATATGTATTTTGGAATCTTTTGTAGTGTATGTAATTTATCATTTTAGGGTGGTAGCCAGGAAAGGATCTGACTGAATTGTGGGGTGGGAAAAGATTTTTTCCCCCCTTTCTTTGGTTATTAATAATGATTGCCAGCCATATGCCATTTCTGGTGAACTTTTGATTCTTTCTCTTCTGGGAGCAATATTTTTTGTGCCATTTTGACATGTTTAGCTGATTCTTCACCTGACATTTCATTAATTCATTGGTCTTGATTTTTTTTCTCTTACAGGGATGAAAACTGAGAGCAGCATGTTGGTGTGCAGCTAGTGTGAGTGAGACCAGGTTTGAATTCGGTGACAGATTCCTGCCTCCCACCAACCTACTGTTCCAAATATGCTAATGTGTCTTCTGGGACTCTGACGCTGCAGTTAGAGTTTGGCTAATAATACAACCCATATCCTCTGCACCCTTGTGTCCATGGCTGCAAGCTCTTGCACAAGAAAGTGGTGAACCTGACTGAAGTATTGATTTGGCTTCAAAAGAATCTGGTAAACTTTGCTTTTCAGCTAAATTGTTTTTAGTTCTGGCTTGTTGAATTGCTGCTAAATCATTATCATGCTCTAGAACAATGGGTAAGAAGTGGCAACAGGGAAGTGAGTTTGTCATTATTTCACCCCAGAACTGTTGTGAAAACTTTGTGAAAAGGGAGGAGGTACCTTGAGATATTTTGCCTGTGTTGCTACAACTAGCTTCCAGGGAAAGCCTGCAGTTCTTCTTTAAATTAAGCGGAAAAGGTTTCCCTGGTCTGAAAGCCTCAGAAATCTTCCTCCTTTCTGGTTTTAAAATTATTTTTCAAAAAAATATTTTTTTTTTGTCTCACGTTGAACACTTTTGTAGTTGTGTCTTAATGTTTTTTCTCTAGAGCTCTGTGTTTTCCTTCACTGAGATTTTGAAGATGACTTTTAACAAATGATACTCTCAGGGATATTCTCTGTTGTAGAGGAAAACGATGCACCTGGCAATAATGTTATGTATGTTACGGACTATCTGAGAAAGTCAATCCTGACTGGGTGCAGAGAAAAAAAACTCAGTTTCTGATGAGGCAAAAAAAAAATACTGTGTCCTTCTTCGTGCTGAATAGGATGAAAAATAGCAAAGATGTTTTGCTGTCCTTGAGAGATATTTACATGAAATGTAATTAAATCTTTATGTAAAGGTTTCTAGAGGTCTCCACCTGTGTGATCCTGTTTTTCTCCAATGTCAGGCTGGGGTAGTTGAACTGCTGATTGAGGAAACCGTATTAAACTACTTTAAATCTAACCTAAAACTGGAATACAGGAGGAGCAATCTGTGATTTTTTTTTCAATTGTTTTTATTTTTATATTAATTAGAGATACTTTTTCACTGTGTGCTGCTGACCAGAGCCAGGGTCAACTGCATCTACCTGTAACTTGAACTCTGGGTGATTTTCAGTTGTACAATCTCTATTCCAAAGGGCCAAGTTCCCATTTTGAACTACGTTAGCAATATTTTCATTTTTGATAGTCATAATAATTCCCATATATATGTATATATTTTGAAACCTTCCCATTAAGACTACTGGCTGTGGCTTTGTCTGGATGGCATTGCCTTAAAAGGGACATAACAGAGTTAGAAAGGGGATATTTCTTTTTGGCAGTACCACAAAATTGAAGGCACTCAGACACAACTGAATGTTATCAAGGGTTCTGTTTCCATTCAGAATAAGGCAGAATTTTGGCTTTTATTGCTACAAAATTACGTGTCTGTCCGCTGAACTGGCTGAATTCTGCCTTCTGCTCTAGTTCTTTGCCTATTCTCTGTAGATGCCCTAGGGAGGGATGAAGGAAATGGACTTAAAATGAAGGAAGGAAGGAAGTTAGGAGAGAGGTTCAGGAAATAACAGCTTCCTTCTAGTTACACAGCTCTGGAGTTCTGGGCAATATTTTCATTAAAGACTCAGGTGATGCAATAGAAGGATTGATAGACTTATGAAGGACTTGAAAATTCTTTAAGATTTAAATTAGAAAACAAAATTATTTGGAAAGCTGAAGATGTGACTTGGAAAAGTCTGGATATTGTCCGGAAAGGAAAAGTGGACGTTCAACATTTAGGCAGATCTAATCAACTGCAGTAGTATTTGGTGTAGGAATTTGGGATAGTACCAATTCTGAAGGAAACCAGCTAGCTTAGATTTATAGCTGAGTTGGGTTAAGACAAGGAGTTGCTCAGACTGAATAAAAGATTGAGATTCATTTAGAGATGCAGAACAAGATGCTGCAAAGAGGGAGGGAATAATCTGCCCTCCATGTCTAGCAGCTGGGACAAGAAATTATGGAGTTATACTGCAGCAAAACATATTTAGACACAGTGTTAAGATAAACCCTCCTGAGAAGGATAGCGGCATATCAGAGTTAATTATTAGCAGGGGTTGTCTAGAATCCATAACTCTGCAGAGGAAATCTTAAGGAATGTAAACTATAGATCTCTCAGGAATGGTATAGATATCATGGTTCTCCCTTGGGGAAGGGATGTAGACTACAGGATTTCTCATGTCCACTACAGAGACAGATTTTATTATCTTTTTAATTGAAGTAACTCTGTTTGGCTGATTTTTTTTTTCTTTTTTTTTTTTTTTTCCCCTCTCTCAGATGGGAGATAGAGATTAAGAAGGGGCAGTCAGTAAGATCACAAGATGAATCAAGTGGGAACGGACCTCGGGGTCTCTTGGCCAGCCCTGTTCCAGGCAGGGTCAGCTGTGAGGTCAGACATGGTTACCCAGGGCTTCAACAGTTTAGGTCTTGAAAACCTCCAAGGATGAAGACACACAAACAGCTTCTGGTGCCTCCCTCTCCCAGCTGATTCCCACCTGATAAATGTTTGTCCTCTTCCCTGTCCAAGTGCAACTGAACCCCCTGCAAAGCAGTTCAGGAGAGTTCAGCTCTGTAAGCCACCTCCCCCCTTTACAAAATGATACACACAAATGAATACAAGATTTTTCAGATGCAGTTTTTGCTTTTAATGTTCCTGTGGGATGTTTTAGGAGGCACTGGAATGAAAATAGTGTTTGTGTTACTTGAAAGAATTGAGGGAAGAATTCCATGGAGAAGACCAAAGCAGAGGAAAACAAGGTAAGCAGGTACCTTGGGAATCACTGATCCGTTAAATGAGTGGGAAGAAATGAATGTAAAATAGGGCATCATGGCTAGTTTTTGTATCAAAGGGAGAATGATGCATATTTAAAAAGAGGGGGCTTTATTATTTCTTACCCACGGAGCTTAATCTTCAGTTTGTTATAATTTTTCCAATTGTTCTATAATAGGATTGCTATGAGCAGGTACTCTTGCTCATAAATGGATTAATCTGGCTTCCCCTGAAGACAAGGAGACATTTCTATTGATTTCAGTGGGAAATGAATTAAGTCCATTTTCTTTAAACTTGGCACCAGTTGTCATCGCTTAGAGGTATTGTTCAGGGGACGGTAAGTAATAGAAAAATGGGAATTAGTGTCTGATTGTGTTGCCCTAAATATGCTCTGGACTTGATCCAAATTAATTTCATATTTACACAAGCTGTCCAATGTATCTAATCGTCCTTGTCCAGCGGTTTCTTTTCTTTGCTTGCTGCCATTCTGAACCCTTTTATTTATTTGCCTTCCCCTTGGCCTTCAAGCTCTGTGGGCCCTGACTTTCTTTGTGGCCTCGACAGTCTGTGGCCCTCAAATTGGGGATGGAATTCTCATTGTGCAATGGGTTTAACAAGTACCACATGTCCTCACGATACTTCCCCGTCCAGGCCAATCCTGTCCTTTTGTTATTTGGATGATCTAGTTTCCTTCTTTAGCAGACTGCTGAGTTGAAAACATCCACGCAAATGTTCCCATTCCAGTGGGCTCCACTGCTGGAGGCCTATTTTATCTAACAGCTGGCTGTACGTCATTGTAAAATTGTAAATGCTCAAAAGTTTTGCTCCCGTTCCCAGGGGTTCCCCCATTAAAATTATTTTGCATTCACTACCCGCCAACAGGGCCTGTAAGTGAGCCAGAAAAGCAGCAGATTAGGCATAACTATGAATTCTGAGTGGAACAGAGAGGTTGGAGATTGAATTTTTAGCTGAAAAAAAATGGGCCTTTCATGAGAAACAAAACTGAGTACCAAGTGCTCTGTGGGGCCTTTATATTGAACTGTAGTTCACAATTAACACCTCTGCTGTTTTCTCACCATGGGAATAGAAATCCCCCCAAAAGTTCATTGTGTTAAGATTTGCCCTTCACATTTTGGAGATCTTCTTCCAGCCAGATTCTCTTATTTCTGTAGGCAGAGTAAGTCATTGTGGCTTTCTATTTAAAAAGAAGCTGGGTATTAACTGCACCATTCCAGTCTTTTCCCTAGGCTTGTAATCAATGGATGTAAAGTTTTAATCCTTTCAGTTTTACAGACCTGCAGAAATAAGTAATGAGAAAAAAGCCTCTTGCATATTTTCACCTTTAAGTGCCCAACTTCTCAGTGCTGTGAACAGACCGATTGTGTAGTACAACAGATGCTGGGGTCTTTCATCCTTCATAACAAGGAAGAAAAAAAAAGTCAATTACACATTTGCAACCTGGAAATGTTTTCTAAGGAGCAAAGCTATCTTTCTATGATGAATATTTACAATATTATTGTTTCAGTTCTTAACTATCACTAAGAACTTCTCTATTCCATTTTTCTTCTATAACCTAATCTTGTGAACATGGCAATTTGATCTTTCTTGTGATGCCATTTGTTGTCACATACGAGTTTGTGTTTCTAGTAACAGGCCATTTCTTTTAGATGATTTATCTGTTTTCCTTTCTCCTGTGATAACTTGGCCTATGTGCTAATGATTGCCTGCTGATGTTGAAAGGTAGTGTCACTGTTCAGGTTTTGTTAAATCAAAATGATGATACTTTTCTTTTAGTGTTTATTTTTCTTTGACAGGTGGGGAGGGAGAACACTTGCCATCTTCTATTTACCATTAAAGTTCACTTAATATTGTTCTGTGTTGTCTTTGGAGCTGTACTTATCTTAGGTGCTTGATAGTGGAGAGCTGTTAAGAAAGAGATAATTGAATACTACTTCAGTTTTTTGTAGCTGTATGAGACCTGACGCCAGTATATAAATACAGAAAGAATGTTTTGGTGGTTGACTTAATGGAAGAATTAAAATAGGTAAAAACAGGAAGACCAAGGCCACCAGTAACCTGTCAGTTGAGCCTTAGCAAATGCTCCCTAGAGATGCATTTTCAGTGGGAGTCCATAGAAGAGAACCTGAAAGAAAAACAGCCCCAACTAAGCAAAGGCAGGACAACACTTTAGTTCTTTTTTTGTACCGGGTTTTCTTCCTGCTTTCAGTCTTGAAGAGACAAGGAATCCAGGAGAAAAAAGCCGAACTTCTATTCCCTTTCTGATTATCAACATATAAAACCAGTAGCAAGTGCCATAAATAAGAGCTGTGTAACTGCTGAAGGGTCTGGGAACTGAAATATATGGTGATGTATGATAGAACATTAAATGATGGCTTTAAAGTATTATTGGGGATACATTTTCTCTTTCTCCACATAACTCAGGAAGAAAATAATAAGGCAAGAAACAATTAAAACAGGCTTTAAACGTGCTTGGCTTTTTTTTCAAATGGAATTGAAATAGGAGCTTTATATGTGTGCATGTATATATATTTTTCATGGTGTTTGACAACGTAAATTTCTTGTGTTTAACGTTCTGTATTGCCTGTAGTTTAAAATTCTTCAATCAAGTGAAGGAAAACATGCCAATATGATCATGCTGAAATATTAAACAAAATGGCATATTTCAACCAAATATAGATAGCAAGACATATAAAAGCATGTTAGGCTTTTTGGTTGACATGTTTCACTTCTGTTTCTTCCTACTTCACAATGCTTGACTTGAGCTGTGTTCTAAATTGTGACAAAGCCCATCACTGAGGTTTGGAGATCTTGAAAAGAACTGGACCACGTTACAGAAAGAAAATAAAGTAATTTTGGTAACATTTCTGTGGGTAATTCTTACCTCAGAACCACTTTGAAAGATGAAGAATACACATCTATAACAAAATATTTGTAAAAAACCCCAGCCCTTGGAACAAGAGAAATTCCAGGAAAAGTCACTGAATGACTAATTTCAGAAATACAGAAAACCAGCTCACAGTTGAACCAGTAAGAGACAAGAAAGGATCCAGTGTTTGTCTTCTACACGGTTGTTATTGAAAATCTTGCTTAAGGAGACATTAAGAATAATTGCCATGTTTTGGCACAGGCAAATATTCAATGGCTTTTGAACAGTTCCTCACACTTATAGTGCCACTGGTCACAATTCTTGACCTGTACGTGAATTAATTTCTTTTTGATTTTGTTGTCTCCTGAAAATTTCACTTTCCACTCAAGAGATAGAAAGGATGACGGATCACAGGCAGTGCTGCTGCTCCTCCAGGTACATGATCGTGTCCTTATGTGTTTCATGTTCCCTGGAGGAAGAAATGAAAATTCTGGTAACAGTGACCTTCCCCATGTCACCACAGTGTTACTGACGTCGGACATGTTTCTTTTATTTGTTTGCCTCTACCATTACTGAATGGAGGATTATCTGTTGGTGTTGCAAATCCTTCCCCTGCCCAGTTCATATTTGTATTATAGGCCTTAACCTAACCTTTTTGCTCAGAAACCCAGACCACAGGGAGTTTATTGAACAAGGATAATATATCAAGCTCTGTTATTTCTCGATTTTTGATTAATCATAGGAAAAAAAAAAATTGTGGTGAAACCCAGGATAAAAGACAACTTTTTTTTTTACTACATCTTATAGAATTAATTTTAAAATATAAACCTATTCTTATGAATCATAAGGTTTTGCACAGTTTTTCTATTTTTTTTTTCTCTTCTGTATAAATCTTGAAACTGCATTCATATTTTTAGATGAGAAAAAGATAGATGCCCTTATAAGTTGCAGTCAGGGTGGCATTAAATATAAATAAACCTGGCAAGTACAGGTACCAAGATCAGTGTGACCTTTCACAACTTAAAATGCAGTCTCGTCCTTAAGTTTGATCTACACTGATGTAGTGTTATTAATAATAATCATGAGATTGTCTTTGCCTTCAAGAGGGGTTTTAAAACAATATGTTTTTATAGCATCTCATTTGGTGGTTTCTGATTTTTTTTTGACAGGGTTCAGCTATGAAGTTTCGCTTAGAAGCAGAGGTAAGAAATTGTTTTGAAATCTGACCTTCAAATATGGTCACAACTGGGATTTTGAAGAAAAACACCCACAACAGTGAATATTTTGATAAAATTGTGTGCTGACAATGTTATACTGTCTGATCAGCCCATGCATTTTTTAACAGTTAATAACATGGAAGTATTATACAGCAGTAGTGTTTAGTTGCTTGAATATCCACTTTGAACAAGATGGAGACTATCTGGTATTTTGTGTGACTTTTCAAAGTTCAGTCATAATTACGAGCCTCAGCTGGGTTTGAAGGTGACTGACTTGTAGGTGAACGGTGTCACATCTCTTATGAATTTTTATTCCACTCAGAAAACATGGAATGCCAGATATGCCCTTTTTTCCAAACTCTTCCACTTAGTCAGAGGTACAATTTTCTGCAAGCATTCCCAGGTAACAATGTGATTTTTTTAAAAAAATGAATGACCTGTTATCTTCCAAGTTTTTATAACCTAAAAGGGGTTTGTAACTTGTAGAAAATAGTGGGTAATTCAAGAGAATGTTGACATATTTTCTTTCTCACGGCTCTTTTCATCATCCCTAGCATCAGCTGCTGTCACATGATACCCGAATGAAGGTTTCCCCTCAGCAGCCCAAGGAACTCTCCACATATCTGTGTGGAGGTCACTCCCATCGCTTACCTGGGGATGAATAATGCAGCTGGGAAACCAACAACACCCTAAGAGCTGCAAATAAGATATTTGAGCAGAGTGGCATTCCAGTGATCATCAAGTGTAGCTGAACATATTTATTACTGGATTGGTCCTTGAGAGGGAAAAAAAAAATCAGAAAAGGTGGATAATGTGGTACTGACACACGGGATGAGTTATGAGCTATCCTTTATGACATTTCATTTCTAAGAGCTCTTTTTTTCCAGTTGTGGCAAGCAATTGTTTTTAGTTTTGGGGTTTTTTTTTAATCCTTTAAAAAACCTCAACAGCTCCAAATCCCTAACCAGAAACCAAAACAACAGCAATAAAACAAAACAAAACAACAAAAAAAA
>VZRN01000356.1:2615219-2727464 GCA_013397935.1 Dasyornis broadbenti
AAAAAAAAAAAAAAAAAGCCCAAACCCGAAATGCACAGAAGAATAGAATAGTTTAACTCACTATTCTCTAAAAGCTCTGCTCTGGCTCTAACTTGAAACTCCCTCCCTGCCAAGTTCCCTGTCCCCTCCATGCGAATGGGCTTTGTAGGGTGGGCAGACACAAACTGCAGAGCACAGAGTCCCTTGGTTGATGTCATATGGCTCAGTCACAGCAGGGCTGCTTTAGCTCACCTGAGAAGTCCTAAATTTTCCAGGAAAAAAAGGAAGGTCTTGATTCCCTTCCTGAAGGAGCAGTATAGGCTTGAAGAGATTTTCCTTCATACCATTGCTGCCTTTAAAGCCCTGAAGCAAACTTTATGTAGTGCAGTAGCAGTTTCATTTACCTGGCTGCCCTGAAAGAGAATTAGATCCAATATCTGCCAGGAGAATAAAACGTCTGAAACACTGATGTTTTGTGAAGACTGGAAAAATAAAAAGGTAGGCCATCTACAGAAGAGTAAGTGATGGGTTTAGAAGCAGCGCTTTTTGAAATATCACAATGGTTTTCACACTTTTTCTTACATATTTCACATAGTTTCTATGCCTTTAGTAAGAATGTGGCCTTTCCTATTTTCTACAACAATAATACTTCAAAAGGACTTTTCACCCAGGAACAGCTAAACATTTCACAAATACCTTGAATCTTATAACATTGCTTGTCAGATTGAGGCAGATATTTATGGAGCTGGCATAATAAAAGTAGCTCCTTTGTACTTAGCATAACATTAATAATTATGCTATTTTGTACTTGCTTCTTTCCTTCTGAGCAGAAAAGACATTTCATTCATTGTTCAAGATGGACAACTGAAGATGAAACCTATTCCTCAGCTTTATTTGTGAGTAATTTTCAAGCCGAGAAGAATCTTCTCAATTTCAGTCTGCTCTTCTCTTGCTTCCAGAAGCCCAGGAGGAAATCAGATCAAGGTATTTCATTTGCAGAATGTCAAATTTTGGAAAATATCTTGGAGAAAGTAGTTTCAGGATTTTAATTCTGCCAAAATTTTCAGGGTTAACTTTTTGGATGAGTCATACGAACAGTTTTGGTGTAGCTAAAATCTAAAGTCCAATCAGGTGTTATTTCTGTCACAGGTTTTTCTGGAGACTTGCAGTATAGTGCTGAGAATCATCAGGATGTACTTGGTTAAAGGGGTTAAGATTCCTCTGATAGCCTTAATTCTGGCATTGCTTGAATGTTTTTAAAGCATGACCTTACAAAATTTCTCCAGAATTGTTGCTGGCTCTCTAATTATAGAGAGCTTGATTATATTCTATGAACCCCATGGTTTCTTGGTTTTTGTGCTCCGTTCCCACCTCTCCAGAGCTTGCTGTCACCTGCAGAGCTCCCATCAAACTTCCCTCTCAGCAGATCACACCAATCCTTGACCTGAAAAGCAAAGTGGGGTCAGCCACTGGAATAATCGTATTTTCAGGGCGGGAGGTGGGGAGGGGAAGAGTGGAGCTCCTGGCTGCTGCTGCTGCTGCTGAAGGGGCTAGCTGGGCAGACTTTGGGGAGACGAGCTCTCCGGTGTGAGGCAGAGCAGAGCACCTTTTCCCTGGCCAGCTTCCTTCCTGTGACCCTTTCCCCTCACCAGCAGCATATTTCCAGGAAATGTGAGATGTAGCTGGGTGAACCATACCACAGCAATCTCAGGAGATGCAATAGATGCCGGGGTATCTTGGGTGTTATTTTCAGCAGAACTCTGAAGTCTGAGGGTGAGGATCATATGAGATGTGTCAAGAATCTGCCCATGACTCAGAGCATCTCTGTCCCAGCAGATATCTGCCAGATGACATCCAGAACGGAGTGAGAGTCATGTGTGCTCTGTGCATGAGCTACTTTGTGGGTACTTGTAGACAGGCTTTTTCTATCATAAAACCGATTCAATAAAAACATGACAAGTTCCTAAATAGCCTCAAACAATAATAGCTATATGTAAAGCAGGACAATTATCAGATGGATTTTCAAGACATGCTGACAGTCTTCTCACTGATACTTTTTCCTTTTCAACCCCGAGGTCATATTTTGTCTGTATGTTTTGCTGAGTGCTTTATAAGAACTCTATAAATAAAAAGTTATAACCATGTGTTTGCATTTTCCTTGATTAAAATGCGATGTAAATGTATTTAAAATGACATGCAAATGATATGAAGGCTCCAGGCGTATTTTTTCTAGCAAGACCCTCTGCATTGTAAAGGTTGTTAACAAAGCAAGGAATTAAAAAAAAAAAAGGGGAGGCAAAAAAAAAAGAGAAAAATCAAGTCATTACTGGAAGTAAGAGGGTATTGAAGGAGATCTTTTACAGTTATAAAATGGATTTGGAAAGGGGAGGAGAGACACATTGGTTTGGAATTCACTGATTTCTGGTGGCTATCAGGAAGAATTATCTATATCCTTGGGTCTTTTTCTAAGGCTTGCTTCAGAAGTCCGAACTATAATGTACGCTATATTTTCTATTGGTTAGAGTTTATGTATGAGGATGGAATTATCTGAAATGTCTTTCTGAAATGTCAGACTTAGTATTGAAGGAATTTATGGTTTCGATGCTTTCTTGTCTGGAGTTTGACATATCACAATTTGGTGGTACATTAAGTTGTGATAGGAACCTTTATGATACAATTTTGTCTCAGGATTATAAAGTAAGAGACAAAAATGTGCCTTAAAAATGTGGCACAGTATTCACAGGTCTGTTTTCACAAAGGGGTGAGCACAAACTCTGCTAGCACGGGGTTTAGCATTTCCAAGCTCTGCACCTTCATTGATGTCAAAGTTAGGTTCATTTGGAAACCATGTTTTCTTGTTTTCTGTTCTGTGTGTGTGCATGCACGTATAAGGATGTGTGCATGCATATGTATGTCAGTGTGAGCAACATGAAATGACTCTTCTTGAATCTCTAAACAATGGAAAACCAGATATTGCTGAATTACAGCCTTTAGACAATTCCTCACTGGATTTATATCTCCATATAAAAACGGTAGGATGAGATGCTCGGGTTCATTCTGCATGCTCTACACCTGCTCATTCAGTTTAACTCCCTTTAGAGCTGCCTTTGGTCACTGACTTGGCATAAATAAGGCATCAGGATCTTACTGCTCAGCCAGTTTTGCAATAGTTTGCTGCAGGGAGGAATGGGGGCTGTGACTGAAATTGTCTAAAGGCATTTCCTTGTTAACAAAGAATTCAAAACTTGCTTAAGCCTTCCTAGCTGGCACAGAAAATTCTCATCTACTTAACACCTGCTGACGGAGTGTAAGTCTAAGTCAATTGTGGATAAGACAGCTGAAGGTCAGAATAAAATACTTCATCAGGTAGTTTTATTTAAGCAAGAACAGAACTGTGATCCTGATTTTAACTTTTGCATATTAATTTATCTCACCGCTAAGCTACATATCTGTCATTGCAGCAGACTGTGCATGTAAGAAAAGAAACACCTTTCCTTGGGCTGGAAGATTTAGAAAGGGAAGATGTGACCTTTGAGGTACCTTTCTTTTTGTCCACAACAAAAGGCTCAGCAGTTCTGGGATGCAACAGGGTAAGTCAGATGCAATGTGCTGCAGAGCTGATCAAATTCTGTGGCAACTGGATGCACAAGTTAAGAGCTGACTTGGCAGGTACTGTTCCCAAGGCAGTTAATTGTTTCCAGCAGCTTTTCTTTTATTTGCTCTTTTTTTAAGAACGTTTTTCCTGGGTGGCAGTGAAGCCAATGCAAATATGCATAATGAGTATTGCTTTAGGTTTCGTTCAGGACACAGGGCTTCACTAACAGTATGTGAGAACTCCAGGCATTTCCCACAGCTCCGACTGAACTGGAGTCACAGCTGTGGTAAGAGCTGGCTACAGACAAGAATAAATAAACCCTCATGAGAGAAAGCCAGGTTATGTGGCAGGTACCTTCTTGGGTCAGCCACCACTAAAATGAGAGAGATTAGGAGAAATTCCCTTTATGATTTAGTGTGGTATTCTATTTTCTCCCCTGAACGCTATCTTGATTAATTTAACTGCGGAAAACCTGCCAAGGTCTTTAAGATGTATAAAATAAGGTACGCCAATAAAGTCAAAAGGTGTGTTAGTAAAGTTCAACATGTTTGTACTAATAAAACCAGTGATTCAAGAAACTCACACTTCTGTAGGCTTTGAATGAGAGAACTTGTTCACTAGGTGTGAGTGAGTCACATTGCATGCGTGTCCAGACATTGCAGGGTTTTATGTGCATGAGGCTAATGTTGTTAGAGTGCTACTGAGCTCATAAGGAATGTAGAGGGGGAAAAAGGTTCCTTACCAAGCTTTGTATGTTTTTGAGAGGAAAGGGAATATGTAGAGGAATTCATCAAATATGACCAGTATATTTAAATTGCTTGCAGTGATAACAGAACGAGATATTAATAACAGATAAAGGGGTTCTTAGTTACTCACTTAAAAGCTTATTTAAAGAGCCTAGATTAGATCATAGATCAACACAGCCTCACTGGAAAAAGCACTCGTCTTACACATCGGGCTGCACACTGCAGCACTTAACCGAGACTTTGGTGAGATAAAGCTGTTTGGCTTTTAAGTCAACCTTGAGATGACTTTCCCTTTAAAAAAAGCCCAAACCACTTTGATTATGTATTTGGTTTGCATGCTAAATAAGCTGCTCAGCTAAAAATATAACCCCGCAAGGAGCTTATGTCATCTCCCCCCAAATGTGTGACAGGGAGTGAAAGACAGGCAAGGCAGAACAGGCAATATAAGAAACCAAGTTTTTATTTTTGTCAGGTTGAATTGGTAAATTTGTATTAAATTATCTAATTCCTAGAAGACAAAGGCTTTAGCTTTTAGATGACAAATCTATCACAGCTAGAGGCCAGATCTATAGGCTGTGCAGTTTGGGGAACTTTGTTCATTCTGTGCTGTTTTACACCAGTTCCAATTCTCAGGTGTAAACCTCATGACATTTCTACCTTTTTTAAAAAAACACAGCAAAGTCAGGTATAAAACCTGAGATTGACTCCTTCACCCCATTCCCACTGTGCACCTTCAAAACCAGGTGCAGAGCTGGCTGTCCTGGCCCATGAGCTGGATCTTCAGAGATCCAGCTTCAGTGGAGCTGCTGGATGCCTGCAGCCAGCGCACGTGGAGGAGTGACAGCTACAATAGATGTGCCCTCCATCCTGCCCTGTGTTAAAAGGATGTGCCCTCCAGGTAAATTCAGGCACTGTCAGAGCTGACACCTTTCTCAGGAATTAACAGGAGGCAAAGCTCTGAAATGCCAGATTCCCAGTAAATTCTCTCAGTTTTTCATTAGTTGTCTGGTTGTAGATACTTACCCCAGGAGACTTTAAAGGGCCTTTTTATTGTTCTAAGGAACTTGTTGGAGTAATTCAAATAGATAGGAACACTGTGTTCTCTGGAGAGGAGGTGAAGGAGCCATGATAGGGCTATTATTTTACTCGAAGGTAGAGGCTGGAAAATAGGGAGTGTTTAAATTTAGAATTCACCACTGAACAAACTCCAGCTCTGCCCAAGGGCTGTGGAGAATAGCACAATTTTCAAAGCCCTATTATTTTTTTTTTTTTTGGTAATCTCCTCAACTAAACAGGGATCAGAAATGGAAGAGGAAACCTCAACAATGCAGCCCAACCCCTGGGGAAGCAAGCTTGATTAATGGACAATGTTATGGCTCATTTGTAAAAAGGGAAACTCTAGCAGAGTACTCTGTTTACTTTCTCCATATGATTCATATCAGCATTTCCGGAAAAAAAATAAAAGATGTTTGGATATCTTGAATACCTTGGGAAAACAAGCAAATAGCTTATGGGCATCTGCAATGAAGAGCAGAAACTGCTGGAGGATTTATTACAAACATTGCATGTACTGGAATGGTCAGACTCCAGTAGATTTTCCTGCAGCCTCATATTCTTCCTATCAATTTATTTCTGAAAGTTAGTTTGGGGCTGAGGGATGAGTTTCCCTCTTAAAGAGGCAGTGTTTACAGACCTACAGACAGCCAGACCTGCAGACCTGCCTCTGGTTTGGGAGGCTTAATGACACCTTGGAGTCTCTCTATATCACTTCGTGTGCTTGGGCTGCCATGGTTTGATTTGCTGCACTGCCAGGTCTGGAATTAGAACAGCAGCAACAGGCAATTATGCATTTCTGGACCTCAGTAATTAGTTTAAGAGGCTCTGGATTATTTTTTTTTCTGAAGTTTTGCTTCGCAGATACTTATTTCAAATCCCCCGTCTCTCAAAAAAAGAAAAAAAAAAGAGAAGAGCTAGATTTGTTTAGCCTCTGCCAAATTGTACACAGAGTGGCTGTCTTTGGCACTGAACTGACAGGTCTGGGACTGTTGGATTGTTTTCAGATGTGTTATGGCTATCATGAGATGTGAACTGACTGGGAATCACACACTGGGAAGAGTAAAAGGTGAAAGAGAGAAATCAGAAACAAAGAAGAGGTATTATACAAGAAGGGGTGAGTTGGGGGAATATTGGTAGAAATGGAGTGTCCAATACCTCCTAGATTTTGCCAAAAATAGCAAGCAAATTTTGTAAACCACAGATGAGCATAACCTCTTTAAAGTACCGAGAGATCTCTATGTGAATATATACAAACATACATCACATACATGGGGTGAGGCTCAAGAGAGTGGGAGAGCTTTGGGGCGAAAAGCTGCATTGAAAACTTCGCAGTTTAACACCACCACCTCCTGCATCATGGACATTAATGTTACCCCTGTCAGCTGTGAGATTTGCTTCTCTTTTGGTAGTGTGTCTGAGTTACATTCCCTTTGATGAAAAGTTGCAGAGAGCCTCAAGGCAAAGGTGAAACCTGCAGGAAATACATTCTTACTAAATATACACAGAAACGCGAGTCTTTATGGATCCCTCTATTTTTGATAGATTCTAAGTGTGCTTGGCTTGTTCTCCCTGAATAGTTGAGGTTGGAAGAGATGTCCAGAGACTCCCTAGTTCAATTCTGCTCAAAGCAGGATGTGCTGCAGCACGTTGCCCATACATAATCAGGACTTTGGTTATCGCCAAGAATGGAGGCCTCACAGCCTCTCTGGGCAGCGTCTTGTACTCTCTGGCCCTCCTCACAGAAAAAGTGTTCTCTTATGTTTGAATGGGATTTTCTTCTATTCAGTTCAGGCCTGCTGCCTTCTGTCTTGCCTCCTGCTCCTGGATATGACCAAGAAGAACCTGGCTCTATCTTTTTAATCCCTCCCATCAGGTATTTATTTTTATTTGCCCTCCCTGCCCCCACACTCCACTGCATCCCCCCCAAAGACTTTTCTTCTCCATATTGAACAACCCCAAACTTTTCATCCTCTTCTTATCGGTCAGATGCTGCCAGGCTTTATCATCTTTGTGGGCTTTTGCTGGATCTGTTCCTGTGTCCCTGTCCCGGGGAGCTCAGCACTGGGCACAGAGGCCCAGATGTGTGCTGCTCTGCTTATCCTGCTCCAGCCAAGGAGGCTTTGCCTCCTTTGCTGTAGAGATGCGCTGCTGACTTGTGGTCACCTTGGTGTCCAGCAGGAGCCCCAGGACGTTTTCTAAAAACCTGCTTTTCAGCCAGTTGGTCCCCAGATTATTCTGGTGCAGGAGATTATTGCTCCCCAGGGCCAGGAATTTTTACTCTCCACTGTTGAACTTCATGAGATTCCTTTTGGCCCATTTCTCCAGCCTGTCCTCTTGCCTCTCTGAGAGCTCACAGCTAGTGGTATTTCCATATTGTGCTTTATTTCAGAGCATTAGATGAACACCATCACTGAGATGTATTAAATGTCTGTCTGTCCAGCCCTTTCATGACCCTTCAGTTTTGGGGTTGCCTTACACCTGTACTATTTGTTTTCCTGTAAGGCCACCCTATCTCACCAGACCTCTACATTTTCCATTTAGCCTAATTTTGTATATGTTTGAACAGTGAATTAGTCTCTTGGCAGACAATTTAATTGGTTAATTGAGCGTTGTTACCCTTTCATGCAACAATCACAGTTGCCTTTGAGGGATTGTCCTTGCCTGTTGTACAGTCTTGTACATTGTGGAGATTTTGGCACTGATAAAGTGCTTTTGGCCAGACTGGATGTGTGTTATTTACTCCTGTTTCTTCAGAGGCAATTATTCTAAGGTTGACTGTAGCATCAGACAAATCACCAAACCTACAAATGCTTCTGATCAGCTTTTAGCTGTCTGACAATGCTGGGCTTAGCGGCATGTGTGTGTTACTGGGAACAAGCCATTGAGCTCTGGAGGGGATTCAGAGCCAAAAGTCAGCAGCCTAAATGGATTGGCCAGAGAACAGGAACTGAGCATTTCTCCATTCAGCACTGAGGGCTGTGAGTGCCTGTGAAAAGCTGGCCCTCCATATTTCCATGGGCATTTTAATGCCTTGGGGTGCCATTTCTCAGAACAAAATAACAGGAAATCTGTGCTTCTCATCATCTTTCAGTTGTTAGGTATTGGAAGCATCTTGAGGACAAGATCTCCTGTTGTTTCTTCCTCATGAGGGACCTTTTGAGGAAAACACTATCTTGGAAAAACACAAACCCATAGAGCACTGCAGCTATTGAAATAATTCACGTTGAGAGGGTTTCTTGTGGGATGCTGCATGCAAGGCTTGTTGAGCAAGATCCCTTCTGGGTGGCCTTTGTCCATCTCCCAGTGTTTTCATGACACATCTTTTACTGCAAGGAGTAATTAAAGGCCTTCACCTCAGAGGTTCGGGAAGAGTGGAAGGAGGTATTGCCTGAATGATGATATACCCGACAATTTTGTTCCTATCACTTTCCTGATAAGCTCAAGCTGTTAAATTCTAGCTAACCAATCAGTAGAACAATTTACTACCTCTGTGTCATTTTAAGTGGGCTGTCTGCCTGGAGCAGGATGTATTCAAATGAGAGTTAACAAAGTATGTTTTCTTTCGAGGATTTGTCTGCCATAAAGAGCATGAAGGGAACTTTTGAACGGGCATTCTCATCCCGTTACAGCTGAAATATCCATTGTACCTCCCACAGCTTCAATAACTGCAGTTATTTTCATTTTCAGCACATTTAGAAACAAACAATGTTGAATCTACTTTATTTGATGGGAGAGGTTCATAAAGAAATGGCAAAGGGCTTGCATTTTTAAAATATTTGGCCTTCAGATATTCTCCTCTTTCCAGATCCTTTAAGCCATACTCAGGTGACCCTAACAGGCTGAGCAGCAAAACCCTGCTGGGAGAGAGGGGCCCAGAGCTGCCCAGTCTCCCTTGTGGTCCCTGCCGATCAATGTCTGCTCTTATTCCACAAAAAGGCTGGACTGTCTTGGCAGGGAAAGCTTCATGCGATCAGGTATAATCCCCTGAGGAAAACAATTGTATACAATAAGAACTTGAAAGCATGAAAGGAAAAGATTTTCAACTCCTCTAAGCAGAGCTGTATTGATAAAAACTGCATCTGCTACTTTTCTCTAGTTAGTTTTCTATTATGCAAAAAACTGTAGGAAGGCAAAGCTTGTGCTATTCCATAAATGAGCTTGTCCCATAATCGAAAAATAAAATAAAGTTATTTGGCTGCAAACCAGATATAAGCTTGATGACCGAGTGCAAGGTATTTGTTTCCTTGTGCAGACTTCTCATATTTTCTCCTCCCCTTACTCCAACCAATCTGTAGAAGTGTTTTCTTTTCTTGTTACCTCAAAGCCTGAATGTTGTAGATTCTGGGTGAAAGACTTAATTCAAATCCTTTTCTCCCATTCTTCTGTAGAAATTCAAGACTTGTTGGTTCAGAGAACGTGGGTTCTTCTTGTCTTTCCTCTTTTTTTCCTCTCAGTATGATCATGTTGTTGAACGTTAAAACTCAGTGTTAGCTAACAGTGGCATGATGGTGAAATACCCATTTACCTTTCGTGTGACTGCAGCAGCTTGTTTCCTCTGATAGAGAATGCAGAAACCAAGCAAGCTACAAGTTCATATTTTTTTCTCTTTGCTGATGAGAGAGCCCTTGAGGATACCCTTAAATGCTAGTTTATAGGATAGCCAAATCCTGCAGGTAAATGTTATCCATAAAAAAGCACGGTTGCACCTGTGCCATGTGTACCTGAAGCGTCTTTCTGTGTGACTGGGATGCCAATAGGAATTTCCCAGAAACCGCGCAGAACTGCAGCTGAGAAAAAAAGGCACTAAACTGATCCTTTGTCTGCTCTGACTGCCTTGGAACTAGCTTGATAGACCTTAATTTTCCTTCCTTCGCAGCTCTTAGCCTGCTGTGCACAAGCAGGAGAAAGGCGGCTGCCTGGGCTGCTGCCCACCATGCAGGTGATGGGCAGAGCCAAGCTGTTGTTCTTGCCCCCATTCAGGGTCAGCCCTTGGACACCGCTGAGAGTTTTTGGGCACCATTGAAGCTTGGGGGACCTTAACAAAACTCTCATGTTTCTGCCTGACCTTTATTCAAGCCATATTTTTTTAACCCAATGTGTAGATTCTCCTGGTTAAATTGTTGGGCTTTTCAAATCTCCCTAGAAGGTAGAAAATGAACCTGCATTTTGTCTCTCTTGAGCTACCAATGCTCAAACTTAACAGCTATTCCACATTCTTGCAGTCTTAAAATCCTACCTGCTCCCAAGAAGTCTAAATGAGTCTGAAGTGCAATTAAGCTACTCTATTTAATCTCAGCTGTGAAGAGAGTGTTCAGAAAGAATGATGTTTTTGACATCTGTCACTTGCACAATCACCTTCCAGTGCCAGCAGAAGAAATCCATTACCCTTTCTGATTAGAGAGTGATTTTAACTAGCAGAGTTATAGGGTGATAGCAGCTACAGTGACAGATATATATCCTGGAATGCTTTCCCAAACCTGCTGTGTTTATAAAAGGGATACAATCAAGACAATGTTATTTTTTTTATAGCCACATTTCTGGGAGGAATAAAATCCTATTCTTCCCACAAGTAATATTTTGATGTGCACTTTTAAATTATGTTGAAATTACACCTATTAACTGCTAAAAGTACTAGACAGACATTAGTTTCACAAAAAAAAAAAAAACTACAACAGGTAAAAACTGAAATAGAACTGGGAAATTCAACATCATCAATGCATGACTTTCATGTGGTTTTAGCTGACCATCACCATAAAATTGGCTGACATCTGATCAAAAAACACACCAGGGACTTCTAGCTTCCAAAACAACACCTGATAACTCTGTTGGAACACAGAGAAATTTAGGCTGTTCTGCAGCTGAATCTTTCCTGAAGCCCTAAGAAGGATGATAAGATTTCCTAGAGCACTCAAATTGCACATACACACTTAAAGTCAGCTGATCTTTCATGAAAATACTATGATAATGTTTGATTAGCTTTACATCTTTCAAGTATTATCAGAGTGCATAATTGCTTGTTTTCCTAAGTGTCAGCAGCAGTCTTTTTAAGAGGGGAAATTTAGTAGAAAATTTAGAAGGAAAGCTTTTAAACTGAGTGGAGCAAGGAGACCAAACTCACATTTTAATACGGGAATACACTGTTGCTATATTTCCTGGCTCTTCAGCCGAAACAACATCTAAGATCAGATCTTGAGTGGCCTGCTATACAGATAACGAAGCTTAGGGCTTTAGACAATAAAGCATTGGCCTCGGAGGAAAGGGCTGTACAGCACTGATTGTTCTTCCTTCAGTTCTGCAAAAAGCTGGCAAAAAGTGGGATTTGAGGAGCTCCTTGTTAAATAGTAAAAATGTTGTTTTGTAACTGACAGCTTCTCCTGCCTTAGCTCTGCTCTGAAATGTGCTGAAGCCAATGGAAGGATTCCTGTCCCCTCAATGAGTTTGGGATTGTGCCACAACCACAAAGTGTGGGAAACAAAGGCAGTCTGTGTCTGGCACTCAGGAATGAGGAAGATACACCTGTAAAGTGGGTCTTGTCCTGTTGTAGTTTCCATATCCTTTTCATACACTCATTCTTTATTTCCATACAATTCATTGCATATCAGTAAAGGCAGCTGCAACTGTGCAAAGAGTGGCAGGAAATCAGGAGGAATTAACCCCCCAAACTGGTAAATATGGATTAGTGCAGAGCGGAATCAGAGCAGGCTGGAAGCACCGTTGATGCTAAAAAGGCCATTTTGTGGTGCAATTTGTGTTTCCCACTGTCAGGTGGCAGGGAGCCCAGCGCTGGCCTGGCTGTGGCCCCAGTGAGAGCAGAGCTGCACAGGAGGTGGGTGGGCTCCCTGTGGCACTGAGGGCAGGGCTCCCTGCTGGCCACAGCCAGCATGGAAATGGCAAAAACCCCCAGGGACCCCACCCAAGGGGGAACTTCCACATTCACGTTTTCAGACCCAGCCGCTGAGTTCTGCCCTTGTGCTCCTTTTGAAGGGACTGGATGTGTTCAACAAGGTGAATCTCACTATTCCCTTCACCCTCCTGGTCTGTGCGTGCTCTGTGTTAAACCCACCGTGAGCAGGTTTCCTGTTCACCTGGTGAAACCTGGGCTGAGAGCACTGCCTGGCCAATTAATTTTTGTGGTGCCCGGGGAGCAACAAAGCCTCTGAAACCATGTTTTTCTTTCTTCAATTACACTCATTGTGATAGCAAGAACGAGGTAGGAATCACCAAAATAATTTGATCCAAAGTTATTTTGGCAGAATGCTTCTGTGATGAACTGCACTGTGTTTACAATGGATTTGGGATGATACGGGGCTGCAAAGAGCTGCAAATAAACGAGGAATTGGAGCAAACAGGTGAGTCAGGCTTCCTTTATGTGCCATAAGGACAAAGAGGGGCAGTTTCACACCGAGCATCCGTCGTGGAGAAGCAGCCTCCCAGAACTGCTGTCATTAAAAGGCATTGTTGAATGAAGGATCGTTTAAAACAGCTGGACAAGGCAGGAGGCAGGCAACTCCAGACAGTAAGCAGGTGCAGAGGACAGCAGGAGGGCAACAGAATTTGTTAGAAAGCCTGCCATTAATGATATTTTTTACTAGTAATTTTATTGGAGGAAAGGCTTTTTAGTATGATTGTTTTTTCATTAGAAATAATAGTGGTTGTGTGTGAGGCATATTTGTATATTGTACCCCAGGACTAGATTTGCTCACAGAGTCTAAAAGACCATATTGTGCAGTACCTAACATGTTTGAGGCTTTCAATTGCATTTTGTTGCCATCTCAGTGAAGGGTTATTTGGAAAAACTGACTAATCTGTGTCATTTACCTACATGGTAAATGGTTTAACTTTTCTAGACTTAGGACTGGGTTTTGGAAGGGAAAGAAGAGTGTTGTGTGTGGCTTTTTTTTCTGGGAGTTGTTTGCTAGTTAGTTTTGGGAGTTTGATTTTTTTGATTGTGGGTTAGTGGTTTTTTGGCCTTTTTTGGTGTGTGTGTGTGGTTTTTTGTTTGTTTGTTTTTTTGTTTGTTTGTTGTTGTGTTTGTATTGTTTTGTTTTTTGTTCAAATGCAGCTTCAGGTGTCATTTTAGCAGAATAAAAGCTGCCAAGTTAAGAAAAGGAAAATAAAAATCTATGCTGAAGTCTGTAGAGAATTCCTGCAGGATTAAAACAGTTATGAGAGGCTCCTTCCTCCTTTTACATTCACGCACTTGGCCTCACAAACACCCATTTCCCTCTACCAGCGCTTACCAGTTTTTCAACAAATCTCCTTTGTTGAAGTTTTGCAAATGAGTGCTGCACTCTTTGAAATGGCTGTTCAAATGCAGGTGTCTGCCATGCAGGACTTCACCAGCTGGGTGGTTAAATGGCCTGCCTTTGCTGCAGCCTGCAATCTGTTTTACATTGCATGAGAGAAGTCAAAAAGTCAATTAATATGCTGACCAAGACAAAATAGTTCTTTGCACCTCTAGTCAATCCCAGTGTGGACTCTCTTAAGAGAAAATTATTAATAATAAGTATGTTGTAGGCCTCATGTCATCTCTCTAGGAGATACTTAATCCTACAAGTTGGATCAAGAATCTAATTTGCTTTTAATCAGATGGGATATAGCTTTGTGTATGAGGAAATACTGCTTAATCTGTTGCATTCTGGTGGGGAGGCTGGGAGTCTAAAAGCCATTGTGATTTGAGGACTCATTCAATGCCGGTAGAAGTGAATAAATTCAGTATTCCAGGGATTTAGCCTGACTCCTGTGGTTTCCTTTGCCTGTCCTTTTAGAAAGTGTTTCCCTTAGATGCTCAGAAACAATCTGGGGAGGGCGAGCCGTGTGAGAGGGAGCTTGAATGGGTCACAGGGCAGCTGCTGTTGCAATGCCTGTGCTGTTTGTGTCACAGCCTGACAGCTCAGCAGCCCTGCAGGTGCAGCTTCAGGTGGGAGGGCCCCTGCACATGCAGGATCTGTGCACAGCATCCCAGACACTCCTGTGCCCATGTGCTCCCCAAACCACAGCTTTCACTGCTCTCAGCTGCATCCCAGGTGCCACCCAGTGCCAGGACTGCACTGGCAGATGCCAGCTACGCTCGGGGCAGTCACGAGGACGTCATGGGGATACGTGACTTTCAGAATGAGGGAGGACTCCAGGTGTGTGAGACTGCTGCTGATTCACCTCAGCTCAGGCTTTTCCTCCATGTTTCGGTGTGCATCTCAGCAACTGAGTTTGGTGAAAGGCAGAGGGAGATTAATTTCTGTGTATGTTCTTCCCTCCAAAGACTAAGAAGTGGTTTTGCACTGAACGCTAAAAAGGAAACTGGGATCAACTCTGAACCCTGACATCTTGGTGTAAAGTAGGTTTAGATCAAGCATTATAACTTGGTTTTTCTTTTTGTTCTATGATCAGTAGGAGAACAGGGTATGGCCCATTAGACTTCATTTGCAATGTGTGGAGGCTGTTAAAATTGTATTTTAAAAAAGCTAGCTGCAATCTGTCATTTAATTTGAAGAGTCTCTGCAGCACTGAGATTCAGGTAAGAACCAATTAATGATAATGGTATTAATGAACTTTTCCAAATGCACATTTCATTTAGCTATAACAAGATAGTTATCTCTGATACACTGAATATCAAATTAGCTATCAAACTGGAAGAGAGACTAATGAATCAGATAAATAACTAAACATATAATATTTTAGCCTTAATACAAGAGTTTTAAAGTAAAGACTAACTGGTCATCCTGGGCAGATAATGTTTAAATAAACACTAACTATAGAATTAGATTAAATACTAGTCCAGGGGTTTTTATATCAGTTTTAGTCTAAAGAATAACATTTGGTGACTCCTGTAAGGAACATGCCCAGATGTAGAGGAAAATGCTGTCTTTACTTCCTTTGTTATGAGCAAATGCTGAGCATGCTTGTAAGAGAGAGCTTTTTGTCAAGATACACGTGCTGTATCAAAAATGTTCCAGCAATATAACAGACATTACATTGAATTGCTAAAGAATAGCCTGTATGTTTTATTATTTCACTCATAGCCCAATTTGGTGGAAGTGAATCCTCTCTTTCCTGTGAAATTATTTTTAATGAGCTTAATCTACTTCCTTCTCCACATACTGCCATTTGTTCATAACCCTGGCCAGTGAATAAGAGAAAATGATGTATTCTTTGAATCATACTAGGCACAGCTATTTTCTAGCTTCTCAAGGGCATATTTATATTAATCCTAACAGCAGCCAGGCAAAGAGCCTGAGTGACAAAGCAGGCTCAAAGTGTCCTTTGTGTGTTAGGACCGCTCACCCACAACAGCTGGGCCTGGCCATGTAGGTGTCCGGTCTTTCCATGCTCAGGAAAGACTGGACACTACAGCAAAAGTTGTGTAAGCAAGAAAGCAGAATCATCTCCATGGATAACCTTGGAAAAAGGACAGGAGGGGAGATGTACAGGGAAAATCGAGCTCTTTAACCCCCGAAAGGTCAGCCACTACAGCGGAAATGAAAGGAGGGGATGTTATGGAGAGCTTGTCATGTACCTCACACAGCAGTCACGCATCCCTGCCTCTCTGCTGAGGTGTCACGTACTCAGCTGAGCTATGGATGTGCTGCAGACACCCTTAGATGGCTCAGCAGTGCCCAGGAAACACGTTCCCACACTGTCTCCTCTGATGGATGAAGGCCAGGGAGAGCTGTCTGCTGTGTCCATGGCAGTCAAAGTGGCAGCACAAGGTGAGGGCCTCACGTCTCCTTTTCTCTCTTCCCATCCCGCTCAGCAGCTCAACCCTCAGAAACCTGTGAACTCCCTCTCCTGCCAAATGGACTTTACTCCTCCACAAACAGCAGCACTCCTTATGGCTTTCTGCTGTCAGTAGCCACCCATGTCTTGCTTCTCACTCAGTTTCTCTATCTGTGACACCTCAAAGTGCTTAGCCCTGCTCCTCACCCAGTCCCAGCTAGGACCTGTGACACTGCTAATCAGTCATAATTTAGATTTACAGAAAAAGTGAAATGAACTTGGAAACCTGCAAATAATCTTGTTCCTTGATGTGAGAAAGCAATCACACAGCGAAGGAAAGCGTGACAGCTGACTAGATGATTGGCATAAAGCTGCTAATGGAAATCAGCTGTTCCGTGGCAGGCAGGGCTTTAAGGGAATTCCCACTCTGTAGGTTCCTGAACAATGCAAGAGTTTCAGTTGGTATCAGACTGATATCTACCCTGGCCTTTCTGGGCCTTGGTTTTCCATACCTAAAATGGGGACAGTCACTCTTTCCTACATCACAGAGGTGTTGAAATATCAACAATGTGTAGCACTTTGGATTCACAACAGGTAGAATTGCAACAGGTAGTAGTAAGCAGATTTACCCTATATAATAAGAAGTAGCCGTAGAAGAATTACCAACAGATTTCCTTTTAGAAAAGCAGCAGAATAAATAGAGATTTAACAGATATGGTTTAACAGAAAAATATTAAATTCTCTCAATTGACTGTTTTCCATTACAGTCTAAGCAGGTACAATTCAGAAAAATTCCAGTGACTTGTATGAAGAAAAAAAAAATCATTAGCTGAGGATCTGATCGGTCTTTCAGTATAGATTTTGTATAGCTTTTATGGCCTACATTGAAGAAACGAAACAAATAAGTAGTTTCCTATTATATTAATTTTGAAATATGTAAGTTGGTGTAAAGTTTGTTTATAACATTAACTGAGAGAGGCGATGAGGAGTATTCCTATCTAAATATTTATTACCAAAATGCACCAACAAATCACTGTGCTTGAGTGTGGTGCAGTAGGTGGGTCACTAGGCTTTGCACAGGGCTCCTAGAGGAAGCTCTGCAGGAGGTGTAATCTGCAGGGAAAATGGGAAAAGTGTTCTTAGATGTTCAGTTTGTGGCTTATAGGGAAAGCATTGTGCTTGGTCCAAACTGACAGCCTGACACAGCCCTTTATACTGAGACTGGGAAGAGACCCCTATTTGCACTTTGTGAGTAGACCCAGGAAAAAAAGAAGGACAAAGTGGTTTGGAAAGATCTACTGTATGGCTTCAAAGAAATGGTAAAAAGGTGTAGGAGGCAGGAACACAGAAGGATCTTGGCTAGAATAAAGCAAACTTGTGCTGGGAACATCTCAGGAACTGTCTCTGGGTGTAGGGGTCTTGGATCAAAGGCTGGAGAAGGGCTGGGCTGGGTAGTCTCTCCTGCAGAAATCCAGAGTATGTTAGAGACAGAACGGTTCTGCTGCAGGATCAAGGAAGGAAGTAGGAAATGCCTGAAGACAAACGTAAATTTTTGTGGACTCTTAAATCTCATATTTACTTATGTTCATTGCATTCATATTTTTTTCACAAATTCAAACACTGAGTGTGGGAGGCTCAGAGAGTGATCAGGGCTTTGCTTTTCTGTCCTTGTTTGCTTTCTTTTGATTATAAATGACCAAGCCACTTCCATTCTCTTTGAAATTAAAATTATTTCTGTCAAAACAGACAACAGTGCTGCTTTTTATGCCACAGATGAGCTTTCCTCTCTGTATCAATACCGACTCAATAGGGATTCATGCTTTAAAAGAAGAAACCCCTTTGGAAATGTACCTGCAATAAATAGCAAAAAACCATCCCATTGTTTTCAGCTAAAACACCATAATTATTCTGGTTGTATCTTAAGAAGAGCTTTCCTTGGATGAGGATAATTAAATTTCACTAATTGTTATGAACACTGCTATGCTTTAGTGATTTTCTGCTCAACAAAATAGCTGGGAACAAGCAAGAGAACACCTGAAGGGGAGGATAGTTAATGGTGGGTTTCGGGTACTGAAAAATGCCTCTCTCACTTGGAAACAAAACCTGAGCAAAATGTGTGGTAAACAGCATCCGTGGAGGTGGGCACAGAGCAAAGCAAAGGAATGGCTCAGTGGACTGGCTACTGCCAATTAAATGGTTTCACGCACTGTCTACCTCAGGTAATGAGGTCTGGCTAAACCTTTAGGCCCTGGGCACCCGTTAGAAAAGACAAATATAGCTGGTAGGGCAAAAGAAAATTCCACTGGGACAGCTTTGATTTAAACGGAATCAAATGGCGCGCTGCCATGCCAGTGGTCTTTCATGGAATGCAAATAGGTCTGTCTAATGGAGAGAAAATGCACATCATTCATTTTAGACTATAATTAGGTTTTAATTTAATCAAATATTGGTACCAAAGCAGGCCTTGGAGAAAGATTCTGATATTAAAGCCTTCAAAGCTTCTTTGGAGGACTAGATGGTTTGTGTGGTAGTAAATCAACTTGCAAAGTGGCGACTATACAATGTGCATATCTTAGCTCTATCACAGACTATTATAAAACTTAAAACAGGGAACAAGTGGAATGCAGTCCTTTTATGAAAGAAAACACTGAGTCATTCTGTGAGTCACTCTATCTCAGGGAGACAATTGTTTTGAACATTGGCTTTTAGGAGAGTAGTAAAAAGAATGACCAAGGACAGTGCAATTAAAGGTACTTTAATCCACATTTAGGGGCTAGAGTATATGGTATAGAATTATTAGTAAATAATATTTAATTGCAAAGCGAGGGAAGGAAATATAAAATTAATAATGTATCTATCGTTTTTCATTATTATGGTCTTGTCTTTGTGAGCAGATTTACTTAGTCTTATGCTCCACTCTGGCTGGATTTTGGGAAAGGAAGAGATACTTCCAGGTTATGTTGGATAATCCCCAAAATTGTTTTATCCCTGGCAATGTCCTGTGTTGTTCCTTAGGTACTCCAGCCCTGTCAAGCAGGCTGTAGCTGAACACAATTCAGCTGGAACTTCGCAGTTTCTGTGGAGAACAGTCATCACTTATAGATCTCATTTCCATTTCTAGAGTGCAGCCTGGGTTTCCCGGCCAGAGTGTCTCCCATCTCTAGTAGAAGTTGGTGTGTAAAGGACTCAGTGTTTTCTGGTGGCTGCTCGATAGTGAAGGCTGGGGATTTGGTCCTGAGCTCATGGAAATAAATAAGAGAACATTTTGCACTGGATCTTTCAGCAGACATTAAGTGTACAACGTGGAGAAAATCAGTATATTTGTTTCATGCTTAATTTTCAGTTTGACATCCAAATTATAACTGGTATTATATAATCTGTATTATTTGATTTTGTAGTTAGGACTAAAAATGCACATATTCAGTTACGCATCTTAAATAATTCAAGCTCCCTTTACATATAATAATTTTTTTTTATGGTGGGCAGATAAAACTTTTAAAAATTTAAGCTTAAGGAATAGAAGAGAGGGCAAGAAAAATCCTGCATTCTCTGGAAGCTGTGCAGAAAAGTAACATTCTTAGATGAAGGGAATGGTGGGTATTGTTTGCTTTGACTTATGCAAAGCTTTTGACACAATGTCCCATAATATCCACACAGACAACCCATGAAATATGGACTGGAGAAACGGGCAGTGAGATGGGCTGGAAACAGAGCTGGGCTCTGCCTGGCTCAGAGCTGTGACCAGGGACACAAAGGCCATCTGGAGCACCACTGGTCACTGGTGCTGTTTGCCACGGCTGAGGGCAGAGCTGGGACCCACCCTGACTGACATCTTCACAGATGACCTGTGTGCTGGGACAGAGAACACCTTCTCCGGTGTGCAGACCATACACTGCTAGAAAGAGTGGCTGGGTTTTGTACTCCCTGTAATCTCTAAACAGTTCTGAACTGTAGCAGGATGTTTCAATGCAGAAGAGCTGGTCTGCAGAAATAAATGCATAAACACCACAGCAAATGAGGGCGACTGTGAAACTTCATCATTGGCTCTGGACCTCAGTTTAGGAACTGATTTTGTTTTTCCAGTGCCCACTGGTCTCAAGGGAAGGCTTTAACTGTCTAGGAAGGCAGACTTTATAGCAGGATAGATCTATAAGGAAAACAAAACAAACTTCATCTATAAAAAGAATAAAAGTCTGCCTTTTTTTTCATCATTGACAAAGGCTTATTGACTGAACAGTCTGTGTGTGTTTGCCACTCTTGCTAAATTGTGACTAAGCAGTTTGCCTGCAAGAGGTGTCAGTTTAGCATCATCTGGGGTAATGTGCTTAAATACCTTCTGAGTAATTAGGAGATTGCTCATTAGTTTGCCGCTGTCCCCAGCAGAAATGTTACAGGCTCAGTTTGTCGGACACTGTTAGGAGTTGATTTCCTGTCCTGCATTGTTTTCTGCAAATTGTGGCTTATGAGGGCATGGGCTTTTACTGTAATCACAGCAAAAGTAAACATCTTAAATTAAGACAAACAAAGTTTGGTTGTTAGGAAGAGAACCAGTCAAGCAGGAAATGCCAAGCCAAACAACATTCTTTGGGTGCCTGATATAAATATGATTCTCCAAGCAGCCTGTTGGGTCCTGCTGGCTGGGGTTTCCCTACTCTTGCTGCAGACACCAAGTGCAGGGTTAGTGATCCTGGCTGAGGTGTAACAATTCTCATCTTGTATAGAGTACAAATTTCAAGCTTTATTTCACGTGGGTTACGTTCTTTGTATGCTCTGAGGACAAGGCAGTCCTGAGGCTTACCCGTTGCACTTGGGTTCTCTGGGAACTCCTAGCAACTACAGTGGGAACTGGGACTGTTTTCATCTGAAAAAAGTACTGTGCCGTTTCAAATATAGCCTTCCAGTTTGTTCTGAAAAGTTTGTTCTATTATTGTCCACATTAAAGCATGTGAGATGCAAAAAGGGTCTTGAACTATTTACCTGCATCATTACACAATAAAAAAATGTTATATGCTTTCTTTTAAATGCATGCTCCCACCGAAATCAATCAATGGAGAGGTGAGGCAGGGGTGCTGCTAATTTTTATGGAATTATGAATTTGTATGTGTGGAATCAGGGCTATTGTTTTCATTAACAGCAGACCCATGAGATTGCTACTGATGGGCAAAACACCTTATTGAAAGAGGCATTAAAGGCAATATTAGTCTAGTTTACTGTACTTGCAAAATTTTAGCCTGATGCCATGTTGATTTCTTTGCTGCTAATGTGATTAAAGTGACTTCCTCCTGCTGGTCATCGTATTAGGGATGGTGATCTCTCCTTAAATTAGGTGAGAGGAGTAATAAGCAGAATGCCAATACAGAGCTCCCACTGGACAGAAGCATGGGCTGTACAGTGAAACAGATCAGCCTAAAGATCATCACTGAGGCTACCTCAGAGCCTTTACTCTGTAGGCATAGCCTTGAGGCTGCCAAAAATGAGATCTGAGGGTTCACTTGGGGTCTGGCCTGGTGAGGTTGTGATAAAGTCTCAAAGTCCAGCTTGGCCAGCCCATCTGGTGGCCTGTGCTTGCAGATGGGCAGGACTGAGGTTTGGCATCTTGTGGGAAATAATTGTTACTTTTACCTATTTTTTGTTTCTGTAGGATCATCTTCTGGAATGATTAGCTACCATGGAACCTGACTTCACAAAATCCCTGACCTGGGTGTAGCTGGGGACATTCCTGACCTAGAGCTTCCATTCCTCACCCTTGCCTTCCCCTACCACCCTCACCTGACCAAATACAGATGCATTTATAGTGGAAGACCTTAAATTTCACATTAAATTCCCAGGGCTTAACTAGAAACCTTACTTGTTCTCCTTTCTTACATTTTACATTTATTTTAATTCCTGAAGTTTCAGATCAGCATATTTTTTCCTTTAATAAACACTTAAGTTTACAGCCTTTAATCTTTTTTTTATTTAAAACCACAAAGAAATGTACAACCTTTTATGAATTCAAATTAAAAATGAAGTGTGATGGAAATGATTTATAGTCACTGTAGCTTAGCAGGGGAAATATACAACTCCTTTGCAGTACATCATATTCTGCTCCTTTAATTTATAAGCAAGCTGTAATGTAACATATTAATCATATGAAGAAAATGTAGCTTCAGTTTGAAATATTTGTTGTAACAGAGCTTCACGCACCTGCAAATTATTTATTTTTAAAAAAGAAAAGAAAACATGTGGAGCACACTCTATTGCATCCACAAGAAAAATTGATATATTTTAAAAAATCCTGCAGTAATGTTGTATTTTTTATCTTTTTCCTTCAACCATTTCCATCTTTCCTGAGCTCAGCTTCCCGTGCTCTTTCAGTCAGCTCTTCTGTCCCATGTGGAAGTTAAAGGTGGCTGGAAAAAAGAGAAAAGGATGCAACTCAATCTTGGGCCACAGTTTCCTGTTAAAAGTGGAAGAAGCTCCTGTTACCCTACAGAGGAAAAAATAAGGTCTGAAACACTAAAATATTTTTCGGCAATCACAGAGGGAGTTGCTATATTCACGAGTTGGCTCCTTCAACCAGTAAGACAGGCAAAAATACTGGCAGGGTGAAAAGCTGTGCTGAAGGAATAAATCAGCAAATATCACCAAATTTACTGTGCGTATGTCTAATAGCTGACTGATAGTAATAGAAAATAGATTTCTTTTTGGTGCAACAAAGTGCTTGCAAACACAGACACTGTACAAGAGCAGCCTCTGCCCCTTTTAAGGATTTGAATCTTGCAAGCAAGTGTGGGAGGCTTGCGGGCATGAAGTATTTGAAGCCTGATTTACTTAAATTACAGACTTATTCACAGAGGGGGAGATTCAGGTGGGTTATAGCCAACATTTCAGTCTGAGGGCGCTGTGGATCTCTGCTGTTGGCTTGGGCTGTGCTTTATTTCTCTGTGCTTACTGCATGAACCTGCCTGGCTCGAGACACCAGGGTGTCTTCACATTATGGTGGCGTTTCTCTTGTTAAGAGCAAAATTATTTTGAAATGAGACTGTGGAGGAGGGAGAAATCATGATATAAATTTTGCCTTTTGCCTCCTTTCCCAACCTGAATGGGAGAGGTAGTTGGAAGATGATAAACAAAAAAGGGAGGAACGGGGAGCAAGAGGGCAGCGGCGAAACTCCCAGAGGGAATGGCGAGTCTTGTTCTCACAAGTCAAAAGGCCTGCAATAATGAACCACTAGGGGTAAGTAAAAAGGAAAAACATAAGTTACAGGAAGCCAAATGCAGTGCCTTTGGGCATGTAAGTTTGTGTAGAATGTGTGCAGGAACTTTTAACTCTTTCATTCTGTTCCATTGAAAAGGTGAAGTTGATCTCAGGTATCCAATTGTACAGCCAGTGCTCTACTTCCTTCACTGAAATCTCAAAAGCTTGGTTGACCCTTGAGCATGCCAGCTGGCAGGAGGTGTGGCAGAAACCAGTTGCTCTTGAACATTTGCATCTGGCTTGGGTGTTCCCAATTCTGTGGGGACACCTCTCTGCAGCAGGCTTTCTGCTGTGGCTAATTCTGATCGTCCTTAAGAAGAGGGTAGCTGATAATGTAATTGAGTTGCTAAGAAATAGGTTAGTTTTGCTTGACTGAACTTAATGCAGATCTGCCATTTGTCCCCATCAAATCTGACCATTCCTTTCTCACACAAGCAAGGTACCTGTGAGAGAAGAGGACTGGTGACTCTGCAGCCTTGAGGATTTAACACTGCCAGATGAAGGGCCAGGGAAATGGAATGGCTTCCTTTGTTCCTGTAGCTAGGTTTATCCCCTTAGATCTTGGAGAAAAGTTAACATGTTAAATGGGCTAGAGTACTGAGGAAGTGAACTATACAACCATTGCCTGAGATTCATAAATAAAAGCAAAAGTAGCACTAGCTTGATTTCAGTGGAAACACCGTTGCCTGGTCCAGCGTGCTTTAGAAAAATGGGATGTGCTCCCTTTGGCCCAGGGTGGTGCTAACACCGCCTGCAGGTGTCTGAACTCTCTTGGGCAGGGGTAGCTCACTCTTCCCACTCCCCTGCATGGGTGGTGGCCATGGAGAGGCTCCTGGTGCAGCAGCAGCAGCAGCAGCAGCAGCAGCAGCAGCAGCAGCAGCAGCAGCAGCAGCAGCAGCAGCAGCAGCAGCGGCAGCGGGAGCTGTGTGTCTCGCTCAGTCTGGCTCAGGTTTGCTCTCTGCAATCCAACCCCACCCTGCTGCAGGACTGTGCCTTGAAAGCACGACCTGAGTCTGGAGTAGGAGCTGGCTGGAGCCCAGCAGCTCCTGCCAAGTCTGAGAGCCTTCACGGTGAGGATGGGGAAGCAGGAAGGGAAAATGAAAGAGGAGGGAAGGGGAAGAGCATAAAAAGTCTGGGTACGTTTGCACAAGCATAATTGGAGAATTCAGAGACCTGAAGTCTGAATGCTTGATCTAAGAGATGGAATATGTTAAAACAAAAACAAACCCCAAACCACTGCTGCCACCAGAAAACCCACATTCCCTCAATGCCTTGGAGTGAGTAGTGTCTGGATCTGAACAGCTGACAATGTTTTTACCTCTTGTCCTCTATTTTTTCCTGTAGAATAACATCCCGCATTGAGTCCAGCAACACTGAAACATTTTGATCCAGAGCAATTCTTTCAATGTCTGGAGAAGTTTGCAAATTCACAGTGTTTTTTCCCAAGGAAAACAAAATGAAATTGTGAAATCCTCTACAAAAGCAACTTCCACCCTCCACATTAAAGGAGGATAAAAGGCCCAAGATATAAGTGATAACTTTGTTGTAGTATAAGACACAAAACTCTATTATTAAAACAGTTTATTTATTAGCAAGCTCTTGTAATGAACCAAGCACATCAGATGTGGGCAAAACTCTACTAAGCAGGTACAAACTGAAACAGTAATGAAGGCAGGCTAATAGCTTGACATTCAAATTACTGGCTAGACCAGCTTTTAGTGTTGCTTTGGCTCAATCTCTAAATAGAACAAAGTAGGTTGGAACCTTTTCTTCACCTTTTCTCAAGGCAAGTTTGAGATACATAACCAAAGTGGCTGATAAAACTAATTCTGATTCAGTTCGAATTTCTTGTTGCTGAAATCACAGTTTTAGGAAAATGTGGCCTTTTAAGTAAAAAGAAAAAAACTCATAGAGAGACTTAATTTTGGACATTCTTCTCTTTCAGCCCTCTCCTTTACAGGTGCACATGTAGGTTACAGGTGCCCACCGACACCAGCTGCCCTGGACCTGAGCAGTGCCCTTTGTGCTGTCTCTGCTGGTCAGTACTTACACCATGGCTTCGCTTCAGATTCCTGCTGTCTCTTTCGTTAGGGTACACAGGGGTTTTGTCAGCTCATTGTGCTGCTGTCTCCTTTACAACACTTGCCTTAATAAAGAATATTGCTTGTTGACTTTGTCTAATTTGTTGGGGAGTGTTGGTGTGTTGTTAATTGGCAAACAGACCGCCGCAAGTTAGCATATGTTTGTAGTTTTTTCTATTAGTGCACTTCCCACAACAGCAATTTAGATCCCTCCAAAAGACCTCCAGAAATGATGACAGAACAGCTCATAATTTTCTTTGGTGGTTCTAAGAGCTAATTATGTGCAGTTCTGTCTTATTTTTCATTTGCTGTATGATATTGTAAACTTTAACCTTCCAATACCTATCTAAGTTTTAAAACAGGCTCGAATATTGGTTGTTTTGTGGGTTTTTGTATTTTTTTTTTTTTTTTTAACAGGAGTGTTTGTACTTTGTGACCATAGAGGCTCTGAAGAAACAGGTATTTCCTTCCTCTCCTTCCTCTGCCTGAATTGTTGAACTTCAGATCCTTCTTCTCAGCATTTCAGTTTTGGATTGGTGTTCTGCTGGCTGACCAAGCAAGTCCAAAGGTATTTATTGCTGCTCCCTGGAAATACTGTGTATGATAGGTACATATTTGAAAAGCAGGGAGGAAAACTTCCTCAGAGCACAAACTATGAATAAGGCCAGATTCTGACTCATTTTCTAATGTTGAAAAGCCTTTACACTTTGGACTTCAACAGGACCTTTTTCTTGAGTTAGCATTGCTCATGGTGATTAAAGGCTCAATTTTCCTGACCTGTGTTATGTAATTAAACTATGCAAATAATTCAGCTATCCAAGATAAAGCAGATTGTGAATGGAATAGTCAGTTGTACATTTCACAACTTCGGTACCTTCAGACTACATAGCTTATTTGCTGAAGAAATGAATGGAACAATTTGAAATAATGAATACGTTTAGGACTCTGGGACTATGACAATTTCTTTGTGAACAGTAACGGACAATTGGTTATGAATAAATTATTTTCGCATTTCCAGGATGGTGCTTCATCCCTTCCTCCATCTTTGTAGCTTGTGGGCTTTGCATGAAGAGGTTATCAGCTGTCTGCCATCTGCAGAGCCCTTCCCACTCAGGAAGTCAAAGCCTTGCTCTTCCCTCGTCCCTTTTCAGAGACAGATGATTCCAGCCTCCTTCACTTCCCAGCAGGAGAGCTTACTTAAATACTTGTCTGTAGCACCTTGCCATGTTTGAACAGCGTTTACACAATCCTGAGAAATCGCGTTCCTTCAGGCAGTGACAGTCACGTGTTCCTGCTGGGCACGGGGTGGCCTGTGCATTACTGGCTGCTCACTGTCTTGCAAACCAGCCAGGACTAGAAGAGAAAAGTTGCAATTTACTGAATCAGTTGTTTCTTGTAATATTGTCTGCAAGCAAATGATTGTCTGATAGCAGCTCAGTAAATGGAATGATATAGGATTTTGTGGTAATCTTGTGGAGTTACTGGGGGTGGCAGATTGAAGGCATAATGGTACAAATACATTTTTTCTTCAAATACTGCTTTGAGAAAAGTTGTGTGGTCAGTGGACTTTTGAAATGACTCAGAAGGTGCAGGGAAGTTGATAGAAGGATTTATATTGACTTTACTGGGATTTGGATCAGACCTGCCAATGTGAATCAAGAATTTATGGGAGCCTGAGCAGCAGTGTGCAGGAATTTAGTGCAGATTCTTTTGGATTTCTGGGTTAATTAACTGGAGGGATCATTGTCTTGAGTAATGCTCAGAGTCAGACATAAGTAACATTTCTCTCATGTTTTCCTTGGTTGCCAGGCAGTGTTCCACCCTTTCCCATGGGCAGCACCAAATTCCCTTAGAGCCAGGCAGCCCCACAGCTCCTGGCCACCCACTCCCAGGGTAACTTAAAAATGTGGAAAGAGATGGTATGCATCAGGGTAATGATTGTTTTTTGCCATGGATTTAAAGATTTTCTGCCTATCATTAAGAAGATCAGGCATGAAGTACCATTCTGGAGAGCAAAGACCTGCTCCTGGGAATACCTGTGGGTTCATGTGAGGAGCAGGGGGACACGTGAAGGTGTTTGGTAGCAGGAAATGCTTGGTACCAGAAACGAGAGGTGCAGAGAGGCCATGAAGGAGGTTTGTTCTGTGGAGGACAACAGCATGATGCTGCTTTGCTGACTGCAGAGACGTCCCGAGGCTGTGCCAGGCCCGTGCCCACCCTGCTCCCTCAGGGTGCTAGGCACCCATGGCAGGGCTTGTTCTGTTCATCTTTCTTTGCTGTGTAGTTCCTGGGTTTGTTTTATGTTCATTAACTTCCCTGATCAAAAACCGCCATTGTTTTTCAGAAGGGTACGATCCATGGAGAGCTTCCAAGGACTGCGGAAAATCTGCAACAAACACAAAAAGGGCAGGACTTTAACCCAAACCAATATAGTCTTCCCTTCCCAGGAGAAGGGAGGGCTCATCTTACAGTGACATTAAGAATTCATTCCCCTAAATGAGATATGTCACCTTGCCATTTTTACTTGATTCATTAAAATAGTGGCTCATTAGATATTCCCTTGTGCAGTAAAGAATTTGCACATTAAAGGCTATGCATTTCATGTGCTTACTACGTTTGGGGATAAATTTCTAGCCATCCTGTTTGCAAGGAAAAGGTGTGGGTTTTGAAGGAAAAAAAGGTAGAAATTCTAGTCATTTGATCCTTCTTTCCCCATAAGTCTTTTCTAATCTGTTCAGGCCCCTAATATTTCATTTTAGAAACAGAAGCTACAGTGACACAGGACCCACTGAAGTAGCACTGATCTCTTTCCAGAGGTGTTTGATGTGTACTCTGTTTTGTACTTTGGGGTGTTCAGATTTTCCCATTGTTTCCTTAGTCTTGCCATGAAAATTTTCGTCTCTGAGTTGGGAAAATACCTAAAATCCTGGACAGGGAGGAACTCTGCCATTGTCCAGGTGAGACCACGCCTCCTGGATAGTGGGGATTTGTGATTACCTTCTGTCAGCCTGGTTGGAGGAAGGCAACGCCAGCCACACTCCAAACATAAACCTCCTCCCGAAATGGACAGATGCTTCTATTCTCCAATGGCAGATTTTCAGACGAAAGCCCTGTGGTGTAACTCAGGGTGAAGAGGGCTGGTTTTTCCATTACCCATGTTGTGGGGAAGCATGAATCCACCAGAGGAGATTAGGAATGGGATAGGAGAAGTGCCTTGGCCAGTGTGGTAAGGCCTCTTTGCTGAGCTGGGGAGGAAAGGACAAGGCTGTGCAGCCTCCCTACTCCCACCTGCCCCCGTCTCTGGGCACACACAGCTCCCCAGGGCCTCGGGAGCTTCACTGAAATACCGCAGCTCCCAGAAGCCTGAGTGTTGGATATGTTCTTGAACCTTGCTAGGGGAGCATAATAGAATTCAACATGGGGAGGGGGAAATTTCAACCGGGAATGGCCAGGAAGACAAAGGATATGAAAACACTAGATTTCTTCAAAGAGCTGAATGGAGCAGACTGGAAAGTCATTTGATTCTTTTATGTAGCATTTAGGCTTGTTCCAGACCCTGGTTGAAGAACTGCTTCCATATTCCTGGAATTTGAGGGCAGAGCTGTTGTTCATTTAGCGGTAAATGCTAGGGCTGGATGGAAGGAATGTCGTTCCTAACTAAAGTCGAAGACTAATCCTTTGGTTTCACTGGTGGCTCAGGTTACAATAATTCAATACAGAGAGGGTTCATTCTCCCTCCACCCTTTTCTTACTGCATTACAAATGGCCAGTGAAAGAAATCTAGCGAAATGCTGATCCTGCTTGAAATGCAATTAAATATATCCACATTCCATCTCCTGTCTTGTCTGTCATTTTCTTGCATGCAAGAAACTCAGATCTTTTCTTCTTGCTTTCTCAGTCTCTTTCTAACAGCATCTCCTGTGCTTTCAAGATTCTTGTACTGTAAGCTAGTTTTTCAAATTCCAAACAAGAAACTGTTTCCCATACAATAAAGTTCCATACAAATATAGCTAATGTCAATAAAGCTAAAGAGATATCTCAGCAAAGACCCAGACAGCCAATTTATTACAGTTAAACATCCTGCCCAGACATTTTATTTACGAAGCTTGTTATATAAGGCAATCCCTCTTCCCTTGATGTCTTTTATATCTCACAGTTTACAAATTACTGTCTTTCTCTCTGTATCCCATATGAAATACTGAATTCACTTGTGCATGATCTTTGAGTACAGCCTTTTTGTTTCTTTTTAAAAACCATTATTGAATGATCACTTGAAAGTTTGTACAAAAAACCCTGTGAATTTGGCCTTTTTAACTAAAAGAAGTTACATCACAATAAACTTAAACAAATAAAAGATATAACTGAGCACTGTCTCTTGTTAAGAAATTTCCCCAAACCACTTGGATTTATGATTTACAAAAACATATATTTTCCTCACTGTCTTACATTTCCCTTTTCCCACTGTAAATATACCTAGGAGGAAATGTGCATAACTCTTTCGGTAAGTTTTCAGAATACGGCTGCTTGGGGACAGAAGGAAAGTACAGGCCATTCTGATAGAAAAAGAAAAGAAGCCAAGCTTGTCAAATATTGAGATGCAAACCCAGAAACTCACGCTTGCTATAAAATGACTACTTTTGACTTGTTATACAGACAAATCAAGCCTCTTTCAGGCTCCCAAAACAGCCTTTGTGTGACTTCCCAACTGTATGCTCCGCAGCTTCTAAATTGGCCCTCAAATATTGTTATGGGAACACTAGGAAAGAGCACTGGTATTAAATTACGCTTTCAATCAGTCATCTACATCTGCTTGTGTTCGTCAGGGAAAACCTGGGAGGGGGGTGCAGCTTCTATCTGACCGAGCCTGCATCTGTGAGCAGGTTCCAGGACACTTTATCTGGCACAGGAGAACAGTAAAGGCTTCCCTTCTTCTACCAGATCCGCTCCAGAGATGCTAAATTCCTTCATGATAATGAGGTGACCAGAATAGAAACAAGAGGCCAGGAGTGTGCTTTTGGTTTGGACTGTGCTGGAGGATGTGCTGACTGTGGCAAATGCACAGCAGTGCACCTGAGCCAGCCTGAGCCCGGGGTGAGCAGTGAAACCTTATCAGGTGCCGGATCTCCTGGGCTGGCCCGAGCAGGTGTGGGGTTGCTGTGTCTGCCACAGCTGGGGGAGGCAGTGCAGAGAAGCCTGTACAGATAAGGAAAGCTGTCACCCATCGTGGTATTGTAGTTCCTGCTTATAAGACTTTTAGCTGGGCTTTAATGCTGGTGGTGTGAAATATTTCTGTCTCTGCCATGTTTTGCATGCAAAATACTTAAAAAACAACGCTCCTTTGCAGGTGCAGTTAATACGGGTACTGAGGAGTCTCAACAATTACCTGCCTGGCAAGTGGATGGAGAAACACTTCCCATTCAAGTCTTTGAAAGGTGGAGATTAGAACCGTGGAAATTTCCCGGACCATGCCATTTTAAATTTTGCAGATGTTCTCCCTATGGCATTTTCCTCCCATCTCCGGTTTAGCCACAGCACAAAAATATTTTGACCAACACTGCAGACTCAGGAAAGGTCATACATGTACCTTCTTGTGGCATGTTTTTCTAACCTCTCTACCTGCTTTGGGTAGTCTGCAACCTCCTGTGCTGACAAGTCTGCCATGGCTGGGGCTGTGATTAATGGGATTTCATTAGCATTTGTGCAATCAGACCTAAGAACCCTCAGAGGTGCTCTGGCCTCCTCCTCTCTCTGTGAACTTTGTCATGGCAGTAAGTACAGGCAGATATGTTGGAGATTCTCTATCCAAAACGTTTCCCCCAGGCAACGTGGGTAAGTAGTGATTTGTATCAGAAAGAGTAATGTATAATAATTACGGCTGCAATGTCCTGACTAGAAGGAAGAGTAAAACATCCTGTTCTTGCCATCATAGAATTCCGCCTTTGACTGGAGGTTGTTTCATGCATGACCATGTTGTAGGGTTAGCTGAGACTCCTCCTGGCTCTGAGCATGGATGGGAAGGAACATGGGGAGAAATACAGAGGCTGCACAGCTGGTGTTTCTCCCTCAGTGTGAGGAAATGGAGTGGTTTGTCTGCAAAGTAAATAGCAGGATTGAGTGCAATTTTAAAGAGAGGTGTACAATGCTGGGCATAGACACAGGTATCCTCATTATGCCCTTGTTCTGGGCTGACAGATGGGGTTGGCCCAAAACTTACCTAGTCATGTTAGCTGTGCCCAGATGAGTTAACCTCTCGCCATTTTCCTTCCCTGGTTTCCTCATGTGCATCTCTTACATTGTATCACGTGGCAGAGGTCTAGTCTTGGGGTTTCCTTGAAATAATTAGGGTCAAACTGCTATTGCTATGTTTGCCTGGTGTCTCTCTAAGTGTAGCACAGCATTTTATTTAAAAATTATTAGCGGTAGAATATATTCAACAGCTGCAATATGCTGGAGGTGTGTTGGGGAAGGATTAATTGGTATCTGCTCTCTCCTTGTTACCTTTCCCTGAGCATCCACAGTCTGATGCAGCTCAACCTTTCTTATGCTCCAGTCTGTTGTTATCCATACATCATGCTGCCAACTCTTTTTGTTTAAATTAGATTTGTTTGAAATGACAGGTTTTTGCTTTAATTTTGCACTGTTGTACTGTGGTAACACGAGGTGTGAGTGTACCTAAGCTTCTTGTGCCATGTTGCCTCACAGCAGGAGCTCGGGGAGGGCAAGGTGTGAATGACAGTGGGAGGCATGGAAGTCTGACTAACATGTGTTATTCATCTAAAACTGATAGAAATAAAAGAAGAGCTCCAGCAGTCATGGGTTCCAGAGGACAACGTGCAGTCCCACTGTTTGGTAGCAGTTATGCAGATTAAGGACCAAAGGTAGCTAAAGGTAAAATAAACTGCCACCACAATTCTCGTGTGGCAGAGCTTTGGGAGACACAGGAAAAAGGCCTTCTTAGGGTGAGAAGACTGGAAAGAAGAGTCAGAAATTGTTCATAGCTCTGACAACAGTAATACATATAGCAGTCAACTTGTCCACAGCTCAAGGGTTTCTGCAGCTTCCCTGAGCAGAGTGCAGAATGCAGCTTTGTGCCTTCCCTGTGGGAGGAGAGAAAGAAGCTGGTTTAAAATGCATATTCCAAATTCGTATGTGTCCTGGTTAGGGATAGTAACAAAAGTCTCAATATTTGTTAGGTACAAGAGCTTTTTTTACAAGATGCAGAACTGGTGCCAGAGTACACAGTCAGCAGTTGGGTCAGGGCTCGTCTCAGAGGGAAATGTGGGGAATCTCTCACAAAATTATGTTCTCAAATTCTAAAAGTTGTGAAAGAAGTTTTTTCAAGCCCTTTACACTTTTCTAACCAAGGTCCCCTTGAAATTATTTAATTCTAAAAGGTGAGGTTTAATACTGTTCAACTTTTAAACCTATTTTGGTATAATTCTGAACTGACTAATACTGATAATTCTCTTGAAAAAAGTATTTTTGGAATCCATCTGAGCTTTGTCTGATCCTCCCCATCTCCCATTTGCTTATGTTAAAAATGTTTTCTCTTCCAGGATTTCTGATGCCTTCAGAAAAAGGGGTGGTTGCCTTCATTGATCTTGAAGTTGTGTTATGAAATCCCACTCACAACATACTGTGTGTATCTTTAGCACCAGGTTGTGTCAGGCCCCCCTTAAAAACACCAACACTTTCCCCCAGACTCATTGTTTCTTTGCTGAGCACATTCTTCTTGGTGTTATGTTTCTTTTTTCCTAAAGTATCTTTGCACTGGGGGAACCAATATACTTTATATTACCACAGCCTGCTGCAGGCTAGTTTTCTTAAGCTGGGGATAAAAAAAATGAAATCAACAAAAAGGGCAAGACAAATAATTGATACTTCCAGCGTTCGCCTGGGGATATAAAACATTAAATATAACTTTGAATATTTTTTTAGAAAAGCTAATTGCGATGATAATAATGAATTCTACTTTAATTGCCTTTTCTGACACAGGGCAATAATGCAATGGCATTCTGCTAAGGCAAAAAGGGAGGCAGAAGTCTTCTAGACTCCCTGTCCATATCCAAGTGTAGCAGTGACAGGTTCCTCCCCGCTGAATCATCCTACAGTCTTTGCCGATCTCCTCCACCTTTTATGGGGTGGGAAAGATCCTGTGGCAGACACACAAGCAAAAAGCTTCAAACTAGAAGACTCAAAGACCCGATTTCTTTGTTTGGTCTCAGCCCTTCAGCAGTTGGTGTCTTCCCTCAGAAGCACTGACACCTGAGCTTCCAGGCTGCTGGAAGGTAATTCACTGGAAAGGGATGTACAGGTGCTTGTGTGCTCCGGTGTTTAGGATCTAGAGTTAGCTGGGCCTTTCTCCGTAATAACGAAAGCAGCAGAAGTATGTGGGGCTAAAGGGTTGGATGGGCATCTTTTTGGAGTAAGAAATGTTTATTTCTTGACGAACACTTGTTTGAATATTTTCATCAAAACTCTGCTTTTATTTCTCCAGAAATAAATTTGTGAATGTTTACACAGTCATTATTCATCCTTACCCCCTAAAGTAAAACATTTGTCTTAGTTTTCAGGAATCTATATTCAAATCCTTCTTCTGCCAGAGTCAAATCAGTGGCTTTACAACACCTCACATTGAACTTTTTTTTTTTTTTTTTCCTGGTTTAACTCTTTCATTATTTGATGAGAGTAAGAGAGAAAATTTGCTATAATTTTTTGTCTCTCCTGATGTAAAAGGGAAGTTATCATTGCCATTTTATATTTTATCCCATTCTTATGAATATTTCAGGAGAATTGTTTTACATTTTCCCCTGATGGTAAAATCTCTGATTTTTATTTTTTTTTTTTTGTTTTAAATCCCCAGGAAAGCTAGTCTTGTTTAGACTATACTGATTTATCTTATGATGCTTTTGGATGGCCATCTCAAGAAAGTCTGGATGTCATGCAGAATAATTAGCCAACAGTCTTTACGTGTCCGCTTGTTTTTTCAGATGACTCACTGTTTTGCTTAGCAGAGTTGTGTGTTGCTCCTCTGCTTCCTGCTGAAGAGCAAATAAAGAGGAATTTTCTCATAGGTAATTGTGTCATGGGGGTGGCTGAGAGCTGCTATTAAAACTCAGATTCGTTTGGAAAGGCTTGGTGGCCCTGCCCTGGAGAACTCTCATTTCCTGGAAGATCAGGAGGCACAGAGAGCAGAGGTCGTGGTCGCTCTGGTCGCTCTGGTCACTCTGGTCAGTGCAGTGGACTTTGGCCTGGGGACTGGAACCATGACCCAATGCATGACACAGGCTCAGATGTCCTGCATGAGGGTAACCCCGCATCTTTGGATGGGTCACACACAATGAAACCTGGAACCAGGATGAACCCAGAAATGAGGATGAAACTAATTGTTTAGGAGTTTTGATAAAAAAATACAGTGGCATTTGCATTCCTCCAAAGGGTTTATCTACTCTTTTTTAACATATTGCCTCAGTTGTGAGATTGTTGTATGATGATTTTATGCTAAAATTACAGATTGGTCTGATACTCAAAGCATAAGGGTGTGCAAATCAAAACCACTCCGTTTGGAGCTCGCTTGTTGAAGCAACGTGTAATGCCCTGTTCATTCTTTGGTTGCAGACTTGAAGGATTTAAACTGAGGTTCACCTTTTTGCATGTGTTCCTATTAAAAATAGAAAATAATTCAAAAAAACCCCCCAAAACTGGGATCTAAACTATGTAGCCCTGAATGCACGTGGAAATGAATGTGAAAAGTTGGTTTTTTTTCACATTGACTGACATTCACTGCATCAACCTGCATTTTCACTTGACCCTGTAAGTACTTCTAAACAGCTGAATGTATGGAATAAAATCCATAGCCAAGATTAATAAATTGCAATGCCAGGATCTTAAGGTCCTCAGTAACTGTAAATCAGTAGAAGTGCAGAAATCAACTGAGCTGCAATAATTTACACAAGTTAAGTGTCTGACCTTTAGTGTTCATTTACATCATTAACATTTCTTAAATGGTGGCAACCAGAATTTGAGAACAGCACCAAAAGTAAGATAAAAAATACCCTCACACCTGCCCTAGGTGAAACACAAAATAATTTGACAGGTAATTAAAATTCTTGTAAAAAATATGACTACATAGTTTGTTCTCTGCAGAAAATTAGCATAAAATCTACTGATATCAAACAACAGCTTCCAACATGTGCTAAAAGGACTCCTTGTTAGGTGAAAAACCCAGGAATTTGGAATGGTTTCCAAAATTGTGTCATAAAAAAGTGTTATGGTACAGCTCTTTTTATTTTCCTTTCCTTTTGACTGCATTCAAACACAAACAATTTGTGAGCCAGAGGAGCTTAATACCTGAGGAATTCCAATCTGCATATTCCCACTTTAAGTCAGGTACTGCTTTCTACGTTTTATAACAAACTTCAAAGCACTCGATGGTTTCCCTGCAGCCAGAAGTTTGGGGAGGTCACATGCCATTTATCTGTGTGTCTTCTTAAGCCAAGTCTCCAGGCTTGATATATGAACACAACCTTCCGAGCAAACCCATGCAAACTTGTCTAAATGCACAGCAGGCCGATACTGCTGCGGTGGAGCTGCTGCTCCTTTATTTTGGGGCTGTTCTGACGCAGGTTTCAGAAAATGATGAGGCAATGAAAGCAGCTCTCTGTTCAACGGACTTATAGTGATGATGTTAAATTGTCAAATTCCAAAGCAAACTAGGACATGCTCGGAACCAATTGCACTTTCCCTTAGGTTTGCCTGTGTAGAAGAGGATTTTTAGGAGTGGGCAAATTGTAATGGCAGCTTTCTGAGCCCCTGCAGAACAGCGGTTCAATAGTTTGCAAAGTGTTACCTGAATGAATTTTTAATTGAACAGCTATTATTACTAATTTTTTTCCCCCTCTCCTCCTGGAAGCTTACTTTTAAGAGAAACATTTTACAAAGTTTTGTATGTTATCTCTTGTAGACCTTCTGTCTGGCAGACAGAGCATCAGTAAATCAAATCTGCCCTCATCTGAAGCTGAGCTTTGCTGTAGCTCTCAGTAGAATTGAGCTTCTTGGACACTGGTTGGCTTGCTCAGAAGTGCCTGTGGCACAGTTAAAGTAGCAGCAATATGCAAAGCAAGCTGTCTTGTTGGGACAGATGACTTTGCCATGACTGGATGTCTTCAGTGCACAATTGTGTTTCCAAGGTGAGCAATCACTGTCCTAAATCAAATAATTTCTTGTTATTCTGGCAGATAATCCCAGTTTACCAGACTGCTAATGAAAATAACCACGGTTCATTTATTTTAAAAACACTCTTTCAAGTTATGGAAATGTGTCCACAGACTAGATACAGGTCTGTACAAAATTTGCAAAATGGTAATCAATCCTTAGAGCAGAAAAGCAATTTTTTTTTTAACAGAAGATAGTGATGTTCTGGTCAATTACCTTAGGAATCTTTTTAAAAGGAGTTCCTTGGGTTTGATGATTTGGTATTTCTAAGTAGTGGAATATGTAATTTTATGTTTCTCAGTGAGCAGGATGATGGTGATGGTTATGATAATAATGATGTTTTCAGATGCATTTTCTCTTTAGTCCATACCAATGGATTGAATTTAGCGCATGTAGGATTCCCATCCTGCCCATGGCAATGCACCAGCTGATAAGGAATCCCCTTTAAATAACAGATTATGCAAGGAATGAACTTCTATCTGGTGTGATTAGTGGGTAAGAATTTGAGCCCTAATACATGACTATCACCCGTGCATTTCAGACTGAGGAAATATTTTGGAGCTAAAGGCTGCTTTTGTTTAGCATTAAAGCAATACAGGAAGATCTTAAGAGCTGGACTGAAGTTGTCACCTTTTTACTCCTGAATCAGCCCTAGGGTGTGAAATATACCTTCTAAACAGATGGTCTGAGATATTTTTCTGTATTCCCTGATTCAATCTGTGAACCTGTTATTAAGAATGAAAGCAGTGACAAATCACAGCCACAAACAGAGAGGCAGTCTCAGAGGTGGCTCGTCCTGGTGTGTAATAAAGCCGTTGATGTGATGAGGATTCAGAAGAAATGCACCGGAGTCTTTCCAGATTCTTCCTGTGCTCTTGTGGCAGATGAAGGAAAAGGAACTCAACTCACGGGACAATCATTTTTATGAAGCTTTCAGATTTGCTGCTCTAAGTCCTGCTTGTTGTTAGGTGACTCCCTTACCTTATGGCTCCAGTGTGGCAGGATGGGCACGGGAGAGGACACGGCCCAGCAGCCGCACCTCAGCTGTGATATTCAGAGATAGCAGGTGCCTTCTGCAATGGGTGATGATGTTGGTGTGTGTAGCACCTGCAGCCTGCTTCCTGTGTGTCTGGTTGGTCCTGTTCAGCAGTGAGTCTGTGTGTCTGAGGAGAACTTGCACAAACTGGCTCAGTCCCTGTCCTCCGTGTCCTGGGATTGCAATGCTTACCTTGCGCAATGTACTGACCTGGCTCTGGAAAACCTCTTCAGCTGAGTTCAAATAGAAAAACCCAACTTCTTTAACTGTAGCTCCTCAGAAGGATTTGGTAATTTTGATTTTATGATCCCTTCTAATCCTTTTCTATGACAGAAGTAGTTGTCCACTTGTCTCAATTTAATTCTGCCCTTTCTCTGTTCCACTGTTTCAAGCATGCTCTGCCCATGCTATAAGAACAGCCTTTTTACCTAACACCTTCTTGCTGTGACAAATCTCAGTGCAGAGCACAGAGCAGCCTCGAGCTTGCTCTGGTTTAACTTTACTCCTCTGTTCACTCTTTTGGTTGTTATTTGTCTCTGGTACAAAGTGAAGACTGGGCACGATCTGTTAATGTCTAATGTGGGGGAGAGAGTAAGTGCATAAATCAGCTCTCCCCTGTCACTCCTGCATGTCACTCCCTGCCCCAGGGATCCCAGATGTTCCAGAGACATCACATATGGCACTTTCTTGACGTACAGAATGTCAGCAGAGGCTGAAACTAGAGCTGGTGACTGGGGTCCCTCTTTTATCAAAGAGTCACAAGGACAGCTGTAGTCACCTGTAGAATAACAATTACTTTTTGCTGAACTCTGTCTGCTGACTGCTCTCAATTAATTAGTTGCTTCATTTGAATGGGAATGAATCCCAGATTGCAGCCATTAATACCTCTAATATATCTTCATTGCATGTTCCTTTAAATATCAGTTCTCTGTGAGTTCATTAATTTTGATTTTATGAAAATCATTGCTCTATATCCAGAAACAAGTTAGAGGGGCTAAAATGCAGCAGCCTCATGTTGTTTTGAATGACCAGGAGAAGCAAGACCTAATGTAATGCTGATGCCTTTGTGTATGGCACAGGAAAGCTTTCCCATACAGCCTAGAGCTGGGTTTTGCCACATATTTATAACCAGCATGCTTGCAAATCAGATGTAGGTTCTCTCCCTTATACTGAAATATCATTTCATGGCACCATTTTTCTCCCCCTGTTTTGATCCATGCTATAATCCAGGACAGGGTGTGCCAAAGATTTAGTCAACAGTCCAAAACAAATAATGAGGCTATCTGGTCAGATTCTATCATCCCCTGAGTCAGATTTGTGCAACTTGATTAAACCAGGGCATATACAACACTCTTAATACATGGCCTGGTAGAGGGAGAGGTACCAGGAGGTCACAATTCATTTTCCACAAATGAAAACGCTCAGACCCATGAATAAAAGACAGACTTGATTAATGCAGAGATTGAGTTGGTCAATGCAATGCAATGCTACATAGCCTGCACCAAAAGAAATTCCTGGGAATGAGTTTACCGTAAGTGGCGCCTGAATCTCTCCCATGTCCCACTAATTATTTCTCTCTTTAGCAATGGTGGAATAAGTGCATGAAGAACTTGCAGGGTAAGGCACAGGTCCTGCAAACCATAATGCAATCTCTCAGTTCTGCTTGTATGGCAAATCACATGTACAGAACCTTGTAGGATCCAGATCTAAAATGACAATACTGAAATGAAGGAAAGAAGAAAACATACAATTAATCTTTCTGAACTAAGTCTAAAATATAGCAGTAAAATGGTTAAGTTTTTCTTTAGCTTGCACATAAACGTTTGTGATTTAACTCCTACTTTGAGGATGCAATGTAAAAGTGCCAGAAAATGTTTCTCTACTGGATTTCTACTGCAGTTCTCACACAATTGAATCAGAGAGTTGTTTAAATATAATATATGCCTTTTCACTCTGGAAAAACTGTTAGCAAAATTTATCTCCTTGAGACAGTCTCTCTCCATCTTGTACCCATCATTCTGTAAGCCATTATTTTAACTTAAGCTTTCGTACTTATTCTGGATAATTCACTTTGTCTCTAAGGACATTCTCCCTCGAGTCCTTTGTTGCTGGAAACAGATTTAGTACTGACAGGCAGAGTCCTGTGTAGGTGTGGGAAGAAAGACACACCTCATATAGATAAAGACCAGAAGTTTTTATAGGTAAGGTTATGGGGTAGTAAGAGATCAGCTTAGGGGAGGAAGAGTCTTTGTACTTGCTTTGGAAAAAATACACAGAACCCTGAAATGGCTTAATGTAAAATAGTATTTTCATAATTAATGTGCCAAAGGATTACATAGCACTTGCATCTAAAAACTGCATGCTTTCCACTCTAAATAACTATGATGACCATCAGCTTTTATTTCAGGAAGGTTCTTGGAAATACCCACTTCAAACTGTAGCATTTTGAGAAGTTTTTCACTGAAGTTTCACCAAAAGAGAAATGTTCTATGAGAACATAATGACTTTGATGAAATTTAGGAGGAAAATTACATGAACAATTAGTTATAAATATATTTTTACTCTTTTTTTGATAATAAGGTGTCTTGACTTTCTGCTACATTGAAATATTTTGTGTGTGTTGGCATTTGTATTTACCTCACTGAAACGAAACATTAGAATTTTTACCATGTGCAAAAATGTTTTCATTCTGAATTGCACCAAAAGTGAATGCCCAAATTTTAGTTTCAAGAGAAGCAGAAGTTCAGTTGTGCAGGAAAGAGGAGGCTGGGCTTGGAAAGATACATTTTTGGAGCCATTTGATACTTGAAGCTTGTGACCACTTTTCTTATCAGACCTTTGTGGGTCGCTCTCTAAATTCTTTCCAAATAAACACAGTCACCTTGTGCCTAATTAGGATATGCCAGTACTACAGACAGAGACACAGAAGGTGATGCAGTTGCCTAATTGTGTAAGAGAACAACCTAATTCCTGGAGTTTCTTCGTGTGGCATGGCATATGTGATGGGAATATGAGGCGATTTAATGGATTTTTGCCTGACTGACACGAGGGTAATGGTGAACAGAGTAAGACACTGCCACCTTAAAACATTTTTTCCTCCTAATTTTTCTTTAACTGCAGGGAGCAAATTTAATTTTAAGTTTCTGGTCTTTGAATTTATTCTGTAGCCACGAAAAAAATATCAACCGAACAAATGGACAACTGTGCTGCTGTTTTGTGCGTGTGTGTTTGCATCTCAGGCAGATTCTGTACTTTGTACATTTAGGGACACCTTGAAATGGCAAGAAAAGTCAATATTCCTTTATTATGCTTTTTGCTCCCTGACATTTGAGAGAGAGTGATTTCCAGTCACCAAGTTGTTCTTCAGTTCATCCATCTGCAGCCTGCTCCTTCTGCTTCATGTTGGTGATGAATTATACTCTGCTTCCTCCATCTAATCCTTTTCATTTATTTATATTTTATGAAGGAAACATAAAAGACTCCTCATAAAAATCCAACTGTTTTTGATAAACCTTGTCATGTGCAAATAATGGAGCCTTGTCAAGCACAAGCCTTGCTGGAAATTTATGCCTTCTAATAATAATAACAAGAAAGAATCAGGAACAAATAAGAAATATATTGAATTGGATTCAAAGCATGTTTATGGTTTTAAATTGGTGGCAATAAAGTATTTTTTATCCAGAAATGTTTTTACATGTTAGTTTAATTCAAATACCATGTTGTGCTTGAACTCTGCAGTATTTAGCCTAGCAGAGCTATGAAAGGCATCTTGTACTAAAACATAGCAGAGCAGACAGGCTTCTCTTTCCAAGGTCTGGTGGTGGAGAGAGGAAAGGATAGACCTGACCTATTAATACAAGAGGAAGCAGAATCTGGGGCAAAGAAGCAAACTGGTCAGCTGAGGCCTCTCTGTGGGTCGGCAAGAAATGGTAGGGACACAGATGTTAAAGAAAAGAGGCATATTTTTTATTGGAATATTAATTTTTTCTTCAGCAGCAAACTTCAGTGGCCACAGTCAACTTGTCAGAAGCATTTATTATGTTTGGCTGCTGATGCTGTGGGTAGCTGGAAGGGCAGAAGGACAACTGGTCATATGCAGGTAAGCTTCACATCTAAGAGAAGACACGATTGCCTCTTGTTAAAGTCTTCAGCTATCCTTTTGCTCTGTGACATTTTATTTCCCACTGTAATTTTTGCATCGAGAATAAAACTAAACAGAATGTTAATTGTTTGCTGATGAGACCAATTAGCATTTTATAACACTTTACAAATGTCAGGGAATGAAGGGGATTTCTCAGGAAGAAAACTCTGTGTTCAACTGGCAGAGTCTAATCCAAACAAATGTGTCCCTTTAATGAAGAGGTTTCTTAGTAACACAGCGAGTTCCCTGAATATATTGTCTGTGCATCTTCACAGAACTGATATTTATGCTCCCATGAGTGTTACTCTTTACATGAAATACTTGTTGTACATCTTTTTAGGAGTGAGAATATCTGTAATTCCCTTTCAGTTTACATACCCAATCTGCCATGTTAACTACTGCTAGAAATAATATTAGAAAATGAAGAAACAAAGACAAAACATTGTTTTTCAATTTAGAAAACTAATCATCTCATGCAAGGCCTTTGTTCCAAGCTGTGTTTTACAAATATCGCTATGAGAAAGGCGGGAAGAGAAAATTTACTTTCAGGGGATATTAATGTTTTATTTCAATTTCATTTTGGTGTAGAACAAAGGCCCTTTTTGCCCATTCTCCCACCTCCTTATTCAAAACTTTCTTGGCAAGCTCTGCCCTTAGGTTTTGACTTTGCATGATAACACCACCATTGCTAAACTGGGCTGTTGCCAATCAGCCAAAGAAATGAATTAATGAGAAATAAGGCAGGTTTGAGGGAACTGGCTTTTTCACACTTCATCAATTACGGCTCCTAGAAAACAGGGGGACTTTAACAACATTTGACAAAGATATTCGGTCACTGGCTTTGCCCTGGTCCATGGGACATCAGTTGTAATGCATTTTAAGGGACCAGATGAACCAATCGATTTTACAGTGTTGTCACAAAGTGGTGACCTTTATAAAGATGACCTGAAAGGTCACAATTTAAGCTTCCTAGCTTACTTTACCAAGAAAAGTTCAAGCTTTGCAGGTATCAGCCTTTATAATGAGGTTAGTGACAACTTTCCAACGCGTAGCTTATGCTAGACCTGGCATTTTCTCTTTTTAAAGGCTCAGCATAGATGTCTGCATTATACTGTTGCCAAGTCTTCGTCTATGGCATATATATAACTTTTAAACTACCTTTAGAACTGATGACACCCTCCCCATTGCTTTTCTTCCCACCAAGAATCCCTGAAGCAGCACACTGATTGTTAAATAGAGCTTGGTGCACGTGGGTGTTTCACAGTAGTATCATTTTCATACTGCTCAGAACAGATTTAGATTTCGCCTTGTCTGAATGACACCAACATAACTGAAAATGGGATAGAGGGCTGGCAGAGTTTTCTGAAGAATTTTACTCCAGGTGCTTGCAGTGTGACCCTTAAAGTCAAAAAGTGAATTGCCAATTGGGTGTTTGACAAGCGCCGTTTATCACTTGTGCACAATGGTACACGAGACATTGCTTAAGAAAAAAGAATTGTAAACCTGAATGACCCGCAGGACTTGGTCAATGTATACAAGCTGTAGATCTCTTGCTGCAGAAGGAAATTAATCAAAACCAATAATTTGGACATGATCTTCTGTATCTTGACAGATTATATATTCACATTCTTCAGACAGACTGATGTGTTTTTTTGGTTGAGTGGGAGGAAGCAAACAGGGCTGTTGGTTTTATTTCTGCTTTTACTATTACAGTAAATTTTGAAGGATCACTGTCTAAGATATTATTGCTAAGTCTAAAGATGCTTGGATTCACCAGCCCTTTCCCAGTGTCTAATGAACAGAATGCATGACATCCTGGGAACTGCATGGATACTGTGACTAAACCTAAAAATTTTTGATTCAAAACTTGTTGTTTTTCTTTTCCCACTCACTAGTGATGAGAATAAGAATATACATATATACTCTGCAGTCCGTGGCCTAGAAATTCTTTGTTGTGTAATTCTGAAATCTGATAGTAGTTTATTCTCACATACACAGAGGACACTTGAAAAGACAAGTTGTATCAAGCAGCAAGAAAGAGCAGCTGCATTCATTTTTTAAAAATGATTTAATGTGGAACATCCTAATAACTTGACTTAGTAGTATGATACAGTCTATATGCAGTAATGCTACTTATGAGTCACAGGAGCCCGTAAAAGTGTAATAATTAAAATTCCATATGAAAAAGACAGTTAAATCTGTTAATTCTGAATCTGTGAGAACTTCATACGTTTTACTGAAATAGGTCTTTTGGAACACTTTCTTCCTCCACCCCAGCGTCTTTCATGGATTTGGCAATGTTTGATTAGAAAAGATCGGCTTTGTCTGTGGCCTCAGCCCTGTCCCCTCAGCCAGCCCAGCGTAGGCAGCACTGCCCTGGGCACTGGGGTTTGGAGCTCCCATATCTGCTTGTGGGTTTGGGATCAAGAAACTGGAAGGCAAACGTGGACTCTGCAAACCAAAGGAAGGACCAGATGTTTTAAATAAGCCTTTAAATGCTAAAGTTTATTCTTATGATGTATACAGATTCAGGACATTAAATATGTTGATAATCTCATTCCAAAAAATCCCTTTGCTCATCTCTAGGGATTGGACCAGTATGTCAGATGCCAAGTTTGGAAGACATATATCTTGCCTTTTCATACAGCTGCAAATAAGACATGCTGCATTACAGTCTCCAAAATTAAGTCTGAATGAGGTCTCTGGGCCTTAACCCTGCTTTTCTTTTCCTCCTGCAATATGTGGCTGTAATAACTCATGGGGTTTATTCAGTCAGCATTTTAAATACTGTGTGTGTGTCCCCTTCCATCATTCATAACATGAGATGATGAAAGGCACTGCGAATAATTTTATGCAACACAATGAAATTAAAAGCTTTTGGTATTACTGTACTGCAGGTATAAATCTAACTAAATGTGGTGTTGGAGAGAGATGGACTGTATAGGTAAGTGTTGGAATAATTTAAGGTTATTTGGCATTTTCTATGGATGTCTTTTCTCGTTTCTTCGTAAATACCGTAAGTAATTGTGTGGTTAATAAAGTCTTAAAGTGTCTGAGCTTGCAGTTTTCTACTGCCTTTATTCATTTGCTAAGAAAAAGTAAAGCTAATGGAAAACAATCCATTTCAGTGAAACTGTAGATTTGCTTACCCATCATAGCAAAATATTAATTTGTGTAATATTTTAGTGTCACATTAATTTATGTTAGGCACAGTATTTCGACTTATGCACTGATAAATTTCGGAAAGCTGGACAAATTATTATATTTACATTCTTATATTTCACTTTTATCCATCAAATTCTACGTGTCTTTTGTAATCTGGATATTATCAAAATTGTTGCTTGAGGACTGAAGGTCTGCTTTGTGCTTACACAGAAACGTTTACGTGAGTTAGGACACATGAGTAGCTTTTCCCACCTCCTTTATGCGTTATCATTTATGTACTCCACTGTTTACTTCTCCCAAGTACATACCCTGCCCCTTAACAGCCTTGATATTTCCACTGTTCATAATATGAGAAATTACATTCTCTCTGTTATTTCTTATTGCACTTCAAGTGAATCTTCACTCATTTTTATATAATTGGACTTACTCTCCCAACTCTATTTTTGCACGCACCTTTTGTTCAGGTTGTGCTATAGGAGGTTCTTCCGCCACCGAGCAGCATGTGGAAGGCACGAAGAAGGTTTTTCATGAACAGGCTAAGGGCCTTTTCATGCTTAGTGTTTTGCAACAGAGGACAATGTCAATTTTCTTTTCTTGTTGTCTCATTGCATTGCTTCTTTCATCTTGGAACCGCAGTTACTTAAAACTGTGTGCTCCTAATCTACTCAAGTTGCCCTGAACTTTATTGCTCTCACTTTGTATTTACAACTATTTTCCCTCCCTTAACCAGCATTTAGTGTTATCATCAGCTAAACTGGCATCGTGTTTCTTCAAGGTTGTTTAGCATTAAAAGAAAATCTTTTCCTCAATTAGCTGTGTGATTTTCCCTTCACAGCCTGCCCCCCTTCTTCCTCTGCCTTGTCTGCTCATATTAAAAGCAGTCCTGAGATATGGAGCATCAACTCATCTCCCAGCACCTGCTTTGGTGTGTTTTCTGCCTGGATGGGAAACCCAGGCACTGAGGTGCTCACAGGGCTTCTGGGCCAGCATCAAGGACCCCGTGGAGGAGTCATGTGTGTGCTCTGCATACAGCAACAGCTCAGGAACCATCTGCAGCAGCCCCAAAATCTCAGCCTGTGCCAGCAAAAAAATACTCTCTGTCTTCTCTACCCACTCCTATCCAGAGCTCCTTAAATTCAGCTGAGAATAAAGTTCTGTTTCTTTTCTCTTTGCTTTGGATGTCAGAAAGTTTGGAATCAGGGTTGATGGTTCTGGCTGAGCCTGGGCTCCAGCAGACAGGCACAGAGCAGTGTTTCCCCCACACTGCACGTGCAGGATTTTGTTATGCTGCTGCCAGTATGGCAGGGGCTGGCTCTGCAGCCGTGTGTGCAGCAGGCAGACTCTTTTTAGCACTTGTTTATCCTCCAGCATCTTCCTTTTCCCCTCTATTGCTCTATCTCATTCAATTTTACCCAACGTTTCCCCCTTTCTTATTGCTGGCGACTAATTCGTGTAGTTATGCATCTTTGCAATGATGAAACTTTCTGAGCAATCTCTTCTCGGCAACTGAATATTTAAAAACTTTCCTGATATTAAATGCGCAGTCAAGTGCACAGTTATCTCTCTTGAGCTGTTCTAACAAAAAAAGAACATTTTTTTTTGGGCAGAGAGTGAAGAGAATTTTCTTTTTGGTTTACTGGTTATTTCAGGACATGATGGATGCAAAACATAAGAAATCTCATTTTACTGAGATAATGTATTTTAATTACAATCATCATTTTAAGTTTGTGCCATATTTCAAGATGCAGAACCACTGAGTGACTACTACAGGAAAAGAAAATAAAGCAGCTTGACAGAAAGTTGTAGGAAATTCTTTGTCCTATTCTTCACTTTTATTTTCTGTTTCTGATTTTATTTTTATGCATAAGGCATATATTTCTTTTAGACGTTACTCAGTTAGGAAATAAGACTTGCAACGTGTTGCTACCAGTTGGCTTCCTTCTAAATATTTTGAGAGGTTGTCCTCCAGTCATCATCTGGAAAGACTCTCTAGACAGCGTCACATTTCTTAGACAGCTCTGGTACTCTGAACTAAAAAATCAAGGCAGTTCTCAGTATCTCATCACTATCAGATCAAAGGTTTTATGGGAAATACCAGGACAGCTGACCTGCATTAATTTTCTGCATTAATCAGCTCTCTTAAGCTGTTAAGCTTTCTTTTATATGCCTTATTCTGCTTGTTTTCAGAAAAGGAGCACCATAGTTTTCACACTAGTACTGGTATCTCAGTTTTAAACTAACTTGTGCAAGGTGAATTTTGATGGATCTCAAAAGAGATACCAGCGATTAGTTTGGGGGGAAAGGCTGCATCTGGTATTTTCTGAAAATCAAAGTCTAAAATGGACCTGGTGTGTCAGACCAGGCACTTGAGGATTATGTGAAACCTTCTTCAAGCTAACATAATTTCATTCTTTGCCGTGTTTCTCGTGATTGTGTTTTTCATATCACAAGCCATTGTAAGAGTGTATGTTGTCTGGAGCGGATGAACAAATTCAATCCTAGAGCATTGTTAGGGTCAGGCAATGCTACCAGCAGTGTATAATCTCCTTGTGCTTTTGCAGGAAAGAGACAGGATTCATGACTAGGGTCAGGAGAAAGATAATAGCAGTGTGTCATTCTTGTCTGGGACCTAGTGGGAAGCAGTAACAGGATCCAGAGCAGTGCTCTGCCTGTTGGCTCCTTTCTAGGGAAGCTGAACTTTGAGTACATGAAGTGACTTGCGCTGAAAATTGTGATTTAATAGGTACAGCGTTATCTTTTACCTTCACATCATGAGTTTACCTCTGAGTACCAGTGATGTTATTTTAGGGCCCTGGCCCAGCCAAAGGCAAGAATGACTTTATCAGCACATCAGCACTGCAGGAACTGCCTGACTGCCAATGTTTCTGATGCAGAGTCTGATGTTGAATAACAACATTGTTCAGTACGAGCTGTTTCCTTGAGGCTTAGTTACAGAAGTGTTTGGAACATGGTGGTTTCTCTGTTAGCATTTTTGGAGTGAATACTCTTCATTGTATCTTATGCAATTTATCACTGGAGTTGACTTTTCCTTCTGCAATTCACTGTAGAATGAGCCAGAAGGAGAATTAAGCATGTAAAGTTTAAAACAAATACATTTTAAATCATTTATCTGCATAATCCTGCCATCCCATTCATCATTGATATGTTCTGAATACAGTAGGATGAAGTATGACCCCTTTTATCTTTAAATATATTTCAGGAATCAGTTTGAAGACACTTTACAACACTTTCCTTTTATTTAGCCTGCTACACTATTTCGTACATCTGGATATCCTGATGCACTGGGCTGATATCAGGGCTGCCTGAGGAGGGGCTGTGTCTTGTCTTTATTAAAAAATTTCATCTGTTCAGGGTAGAAAGATCATTTTCCAAGGCCTAATCAATAGGAGATTCATAAGTGACTTTAATAATTGTGCCAACACATCCAAGAAAGCAGAAGTACCAAAAAGTCTGTCTTTTTATGCATCAAGACAAAACAATAAAAGTTAAGGGTTAAGTATTTGCTGGGTATAAAGCCATGACTTCAGACTTTTGTAGTCAAAAGTGCAAGGACTTACACTTGTCATATAGACAAGCTAGCCTGATGTTTGGTGCTCACGTATCTTTTCCCAAGTCCCAAGTCCCCCACAATCCCATCACTCCAAATGGAGTCAGTTACTTGCACCTCAGTGCCCTGAGTTTTGTCTCAGGTTTGTGTCAGATTATAGAAAGATCCAAGCTCCTGTTATGCCCTTTGGTTCTCCGGTAGGCTGAGTGTGTATCCCTGGGACTGGAAAAGGTCTGAAGTGTGTGCTCTGCAAGGTAAGAACATCACCAATACATTGCATATTTTGTAGCTCATTAATTACATTTTGATTGAAATATGTTGTATGAAATTTATATGTTAATAATAGATAAATTTTTACCAATAGATGAATTATGAGAGCATGAGGGAACTTTGTGGTTTTACATGGACAACAAAATAATAAAACAACCCCAAACCCTAACCTTGTCAGTCAATGGATTCATGCATAAAGATTGGGATCACAGGTTGATATTTCAATTTATACCATGAATTGCTTTAACATTCATGCGCTATATACACTGAAGTGTTTGTGGGTGGTCCTGGGTTGTTTCGTGTGAAGGCAATGAGAATAAAGTGTAACTAAAGCAAATCACTGGTACTGCTGCTAACATACCAGGCTAGTCAGTGAGGCTGTTGTTGAACTTTAAAATAGCAAGGAATTACCCAGAAATCCTTGATCAGTGGGCAGAGACCAGTTCCACACTTAATCTCTTTTTCTTTTTTTTATGCTCCTGGAGCAGGATCAGAATTCTTTGTCTATAGTCCAGTTCAAGTTAATTTCAGAGACTTTTTTTTCCCTCATCCGTCCTTGAAACTAACTTAATAACTCAACGTGCTAAACCTGTTCATGATGACCATTTCACTCCTGGGTGAATGGCATGTATGGGACCAGGAAGGATACCCTTTTTAACAAGAGGATATTGAAATCTGAGAGGTATATTCAAGCACTAAGATGGCACTTTCTGTAATAAAACTGGCTTTGCTTCAGAAGCAATGGCTATTTTTGAATGACTAAAGATTCAAAAATGTCAAAGACTAAAGACTATACCTTGCTAAAAAAAGTCTTGTTTGATAGTCAATGAAAATGAATGATTCTTACTTTAGTCTGGTCTGTAAAACATTGCACTAATTAAAATTCAGCAGCTTGCCAATGTCCTGTGCCTTACCTACACAATGCCTGTGATTTTGTTTATACCTCTTTCTGTAGCTTTCATTCAGCTGAGGAAAATCTTCTGTCCTCATGTGTTTTACAGAGCAAGAGGTGTCTGCTAACTCCTGTTGGACAGATTTTTGGTTTAGTCTAAAGCTTCTTTTTAAAAGAACAAGCATTTCTTTGGCAAATTGGGACACAAGCAAAAGTGTGCTTGAAGGTAGCAGCAGGACTTTGGGTCTGTGCAATGACTAACAGAGGATCAAAAACAGATAAAGCACCATAAACCCCAGTCCATTATTCCTGTTTTAGAAGACTGTGGTGCTCTCTCACTTTCTGGTGCATGAAGCCCTCATGTTTGACTTCTACATTAACAGTGGAAATGGGCCTTCGTTTATTCAGTGGAATTCAACAAAATGGCATCAAAGACAACACTGAGCAAGATGAACCAACTGCCATCAACAAGTGCTTGGGGAATTCAAACAATATTTTACAACAAGGGATAATTAATTATGAATTAATTAGAAACCACACAGGTTGAATGTTCATGTGTATGGCACACAATGATTCTGAGAGCATTCGCTGAAATTCCCCTTTAAATTATTTGAATTTTGTACCAAGAGACAGGTAAGAACTTTGAGACTACTTCTCTATCAGGGCAGGATTTTCAGGCAAACATTATTCTAACACCCGTAAAAGAAACATTTCACATCTTTTACTGCTCCCTGTATAAAATCTTCCTCTTGCTTTTGAAAGCATTTATGTAAGAGTTTTATAGGCATACAGGTAACACATAGTACACAAGGTCTTTATCTCAGACCTTGAGATAAATAAAATGGTGTACGCTAATTCTGGAGTCATTTATTTCATCCCAGGTTTGATGCATCTTTCAAGTTTAATTTTCCTCTTTCAAGTCAGCTTTGGAGAAACATGTAACTGCAGTTGCTTTGGTACTTCACTAAGCATCAGGCTGAAAAGAGAAGGAACACAGATCTGAGACCTTTAAACTAATATTTGACACTTCCAACAGATGCGTGTAAAATCTAAAGAATGTACAGCAAAAGACCACTATCATGCTAAAGCGGGAACATAAAAATATACAAGTCTATCTGAGTTGTGTTGATAACTGAGCTTGAGGAATGTGCATTATGTCAGGAGCTCTGACAGCTTTAACTAGACAGGAAAACACAAGCACCTTTTCTCTGATAACAGTTGGTGCATTGATAGTCTTTACCGACCTTATCTCAAGAATAATAAATGGCTTTGGTTCCTCAGTTTGTCCTTATTGCGTTTCTTGGTTGATTTTTTATTTCCTTTACCTTTTTAGTGTCAGATTCCTCAGATAATCAAGCAAAAGAAAATGCAACCTTTCGACCTGCGCTAAAGGGATGACTGAGAAAACTGGCAGCAAGACACCTTCTAAGTGCTCTGTGGATTAAGAATGGCCAGACGTTTTGTAAGGCCCTGTGAAGTGGTGACCGTGTTCACACCAATATCAAAGGGATGCAGAGCAGTTACCCCTGTCAAGGTAAGACCCCTCTGTGCAAAAGATGCCAAAGAAACTGATATGTACAAATCCCAAGGCTGTAAGTCTGGGCAGGTGAATGCTCCTCCCTAAAACCGCACCTCCAGCCCACAGCCCAGCCAGTTTTGTGCAGTTGCAAGCAGCAGGATAGAAGGGAGTTAGATAGGAAGCAAACTTCCCAGAAATCCCAAGATAACATGGGAAACATAATGAACTAAATAAATGTGAGTGGTTGTCCTACGTGGAGCGCCTTCAGGTTGGCTGGGCTGTTCAATTATTGATTAGGAGGAAAAGCTCAACAAAAAATGTCAGACCAAAAGCCTTTTGCTTTCTCTAGTCTCAATGGGTCAAGGCTTTTAGGTCAAATTCCAAAGGACACTGTGACATTCATGCTGTCTTCAAGAAAGCCAAATACTTGCTGGTAATTTCACTACTTTTACTGCATATAAAACAGTTAGGGACTGGATATTCTACACATTATGTGTGTCTAATTTTTATTTTTATAAAAATTGATCTTCTCCAACAAATAAACAAAAATACTTTCATGTAATTTTAAAAATGTTACTTATTATTTAACACCATCCTTTGAATCAATTGCATAAAAGGCCACAACATAAAACAAATACAGATATTAAAACACATCATGGGCTCTTGTGCTAGCCTAATTCAGTTTCTTTGTTTACAAAATAAACATCAATATAAATATTTAATACAGTAGCTGCAGTAAGAAAAAGGACAAACTATTATTACTGTGAGAATGCTGAGCACAGTGGAAACTATCTTTTAAATTACAACTTTCTCTTTGCTTGAGCTGGAGCCTTTTTTCATAAAAGAAAAAGTCATAGTACATTAATGGCAAATATCCATCAGGAAATAAGTCTAAAAGCAACTCAGGAAGTATATTGCTCTGAGAAAGATGGCTTTGCATTTGTGCCATGTTTATAATAAGCTCAATTCCAATATCTTGAAAATAACAGTAAATATTTAACACCAGGAATATTTCATAAGATTGCAATAAATGTTTAATACAATGTAACTTTGCAGTACTTCAAAAACGTATTGCTACAAATATTTATCTAGAAATTTAATTAAATACATGTATAATCCATGAAATAAACTAGCTCAGCTTTGATTCAGCAAGCTGCTCTGCAGAGATGCAGAGGTGTGTCCCCTTGCAGCTGCTCTCTGTGCCAGAGCCTGAGACTGTGTGTTAGAACTCGCAGCCCTTGCCCTGATTGCAGATTCATCAGCGTCAGGACTATCCCTCTTTTCTAACTACTCCTACACAAATTCACTGACTAACAAAATCAGTGTCTCACTGACCCAGTGTTGTACGGACTTAGGACTGTAACCTTTGCCTGGTATTCCTCGGAGTTAGATGATTCCTTCTGCTCGCACAGCCAACCAAAATGGAATCGTAATTGCATTAGCCTCAGGAGATGGCCTCCTTCTGGATTGCTTCCAGTATCCTGAATATCCAGCCTTCCTTTCCAAGGCTTCACTACTTGTGAAAGAAAATACACAGCCTTTCATCTGCTGGCACGGGGGTAAATTTAATTTAGTTCCTGTACTGGAAAGAATGGAGGATACATTGGATCCAGGGAAGGGCAAATACAAATGCTGCTAGGCCAAAGTGGGGAGGAGTTTCTGGCTGAAAATCACTCTGTGGCTTTGCCTGGAACATGCGGCAAGAACATGTAGCCCTTGTGGTGTTCAATAATGTAGAATTTCTGACTGTCTTGTGCACCTCTTCAGTGCATCCTTGGACCCAAAGTTCACCCATTTTCCCCAGACTGCGTCAGTTCCTAGAAGTCATCAGTCAGCCTCGTATTTACTCATTTTGTCTGAAATGTCATTGTCTTTAAAACCCCAGGCAAGGGATTATTTTGCTCGATTCAATTTCCTGTGGCCCTAAAACACTCATGCAAGCTTCTGGAATACTTTCTAGTAGTGTTAGTGTTGCTGCCGGTCTGGAGTGAGGTGTTGGTAGGGCACCACTCTATGGTACATGGGTCAGTGCAGCTTTCATTAAAAGGAGTTATTTACTGGCCACTTAAACCACTCTCTACCTGAGCATCAGGACAATAGGAAAACAATTCTGGTAATTCTTGATTTAATGCTGTAGTGGAAATGTACTTCTGGCAATAGCATGTTAACAAAGCAATGAACATTTCCTTCTTTTTGTAAGTCATACTGCAGTAGTCTTGATGTCTTTGACCTATATTGGAATGATTTCCAGCAAAAAAAAAAAAAAAAAAATTGGCTGTCTGGGAGAGGGGAAGTGAGGAAAAATAATGCAGGGAAGGAATTATCTGCAGTTTGAGTCTATTTGCTGCTTTCTCTTTTGGAACCCATAACTTCATTTCCTGATTCTGTTTTTGTGGAACTGGTTATAAAAACAAGTAAAGAAGCAAAATATTGGCATTTTATGTCTTGATAAACTATAACAAAACCCATTTTCTTTAAGTCCCCTTTCCCTCATATTAGTATTTGCAAAACTTTATTACTCCTTTTGCTCTTTTTAATTCTGAAAAGACACTAAGATTGAACAGCTAAAATTATGGAACTTCATTTGACATATTTTCTAGTGCTGTGACTCTCTAATTTTTTCTACTGAAGTGCTGCTGGTCAGAGTAGAAATAGGCCCTCAGATGAAACAGAATTGGCTGATTTCAGCGGAGTTTGGATAAACCTTCAGAAATGCACAGATAGAAAGTGAGCATGTCATGAGAAAAAGAATGGAGGTATTTCAAGGAAGGGCATCTGCATGTTTGGTGGTTAGGAGTGGCAACCATTGCTTCCTTTTTCTTCAGCTAAACACAGCTGAGCACATGAGGCCTCAGAGCCAAGTGTGGAGCTCCAGCATTTGACCTACTATCCACGTGGCCTGAAAAAAAGCACAAAATCAAGGAATCGTTTTCAGTCTTTAAGGATTTACATGACAAAATTACATCATGTTCCTACTGAAATTGAATTGGTAGAGCTGATTGTGGCAGGACAACCTCAGATGTCAGGGACCTGCATGGTGCCTGAACAGAACATGACCTGCCCCAGCAATTCCTTGCATGAAGAGCCTCCCTCTGTGACTGAGGCTCCTGCTTGCTGCCCTTTATAATCCACACTGAAAGATACCTACCCCTCAAACTTCCCTTCAAAGTGATGACTATTTTCGAGCAGACCATCCTGAAAGGCCCATCCTCCGTAATTGCTTTTCAATCTGCACCCTTTATTAGTATCCTGTTTGAACAATCGTCAGCAAATATGTGCTACAAATGAAGGCATTTCTGAAGACATGTTTTGATGGTGTTGAATGGAGAGCCCTTAAAAAAACCCCACCTCTGTGTGGCTGTGTGATGTGCTTAGAAAAAAGTCAAGCATTAAGTCAGACAGAGGGATACTGTATGCATAGAAAAGATTTGGATCACAGCTTGATAAACCTGAATGCTTCTCAGGTTGATGAATTTTGAAAAAAATATACTATTGCTGTAGTTTGGGCCATTAGTTATTCCATGCTGGGCTCTGTGTTCTTTGTGTGTGAAATACTTTGATAGAAACATTCCTTTCTTTTGAACTGTGCACTGTTTGTCATAACAGCATGGGATGCTGTGAAAGTTAAAAATGACACTGTCAGATTAATCATTTTAAAAAGGTTCCTTTTACTCATTGTACAAAAGGATAACCTTTGTAAGTGCAAAGATGAAGGCAAGTAAATGGCTTTTTGGAAGACAAAATTGGTTTAGATTTTTTCAGAGGGCTCAGTGATCTGTTGTTGTTTGTCTTGTAGTTCAGTATTTCTGTTCCTCAGCAGACTTTGTGTCCTGCAGGCTGGCTCAGTTATTGTAGTGGGATGTAACAACAGGTTTACCTGCATATCCACCCTTTCCTGGTCCACTTTTCAGAGTGGCTCTATGCATTCTCTCTATTTCTTATGAGTTAGACTGGCATTTTCCAAACTACAGTGCAGGAAAGCAAATCATCATTATACCTGCAGTATCAAACCAATTCTAATTGCAGTTTGAAGAGAATGAAGTTAATTGTTGTGAAAATTATGAGACGCATTTGTAAGGAAAGTATTTTCTATAAACAATAAGGTAGCGGCCTATGCCCGTTCTACCTGGGAGGAGTAGGGAATTTGGCTTTACTTCCTTGTCCTCCTGTTTGGGTAGGTGGCAATCTCACTCCTATCAAATACAGTGAAAAAGTTTACAAAAAAAGATTAATTTCTGGAGAAGCTGGCTTTATCTGAGCAATGTTCAGAAATCTGGGGGGAGAGAGAGCCCACTGTGCTATATCCTTGGTACAAGCTTGAAGAAAATCTGCAGGAGGTGTTCTAAAGAAGGGATAAATGTGGGCAATTTGTTGTGAACCTCATCTCAAGGTTAATGCTAATTTTCAAAATGCCATCAAGTCTTCCTATAAAGAGCAAAGGTGCAAGTGGTTAGAGGCAGTCAGTGTTTGACCAATGCTGTCTCTGCTGTTTACAAACCCAACGTACACGTCGAATGCTAAGCCTGTGGTCTACACATAATTCAACCTTGCCTTCTTTACACCCTCTTGTCCTGAGATCTGGCTCACTCCTTTCAGAGCACCGGCAGGAGAGTCCTGGAGCCTTCCAGCCGTAGCACCAGGACTCTGTGAGATCCATGGGACTGCTCTGCAACTGGGGCTGTGCCACATTTGCTGGCAGAACCTCAGCGAGACAGAGCAGACCCCACCAGCTGGCTGGGACTGTGATTGCTCCCCTGTGTGAGACCTCACATCCTAAAGATGTACCTGACAATGGGATGGGTCATTGTGCTGACACAGGCACCGGGAAAGGAGATGCTTAAAGGATCTGCAGGAGAGGTGACAGCTGTAGATAAGCACCCAGACATGCTTCATGTCAACAGGAACTGCTCATGGCCAAGCACTTCTGAAAATGTTGGTGGGCTGCAGTGAGACGGCTGAATAGGTGCCAGAGCCTCTGGAAAATCAGGATTCCATTGTGAGGGCTGAGCACTCGTGCAAACGCAGCCTGCAGAACGGGTGCAGATGGCCTGGCCCCCTCTCAACAGGCACAGATCACAGCTCCAAGGGCAGCGAGAGGATCGGGCTCGGGGCCGGAGGAGGAGAGGCAGGCAGGGGCTGGCGAAGGACAGGCTGGCAGGTGCAGCAGCTGGCCCAACAAGCACATTTGCCGTGTCAGGATGTTGCTCTCTCCCTGATCCAAGCACTGAACTCTAATTATATTTGCAATGTGTTGATTATCATGGTCAATCTTGTATTTTTGTTTGAGAGTTGTGTGTTTCTGTTGTTTGAAATCGTGCCAGCTGCTGGCTGAGGAGATGAACTAAAAACTCGGAATTAACCACAGCCATCCGAGAATATTAGAAATTTCCAAACAGGGAACTCACCTGGAATCTTGACTTCGTTATTCACTAAGAAACAATCTACCTGATACCAAAATTCCCTAGGTTAATGGAGACATATTCTTCCCCTCCTTTTTTTTCAAGACAATTTATTGATTGCCTCAGCCTTTTCTACTCCCTGTATGAACCCTTAGAGAAATGTTCTAGTATTTCAAATCCCATAAAAGCAAACTTGACTACCTTTTAGGAAAAAAACCCAAAAATAGTTAAGTTTATGACACGGTACAAAATGTAGTTATTGTCCCTCAAGTAACCTTGATTCTGAACCTAGCTGGAAAATGGAAACAAAAATCGGGTCACTTCAGCTTCCTGCTCCCTCAAGAGCAAATCACTCCAGCAGGTAGGGAGGGCATAGATGGAAGAGAGATCAATATCTCATCCCAAAGGTTTGCAAATATGGATGCAATAGGTGAGCTATTGGAATGAGGCTGTTGCACACTGTGGGTATCCTTTTGTGGAGAGTTCAAAAGCACGGTCTGGGAAGCGAGTTTCAGTAGTAATGGCAACAAAGAATATTTATTATTACTGCATTTTATACAGTGGCATCTACATAAGAAGAGATTCTGGTCTCTGGAGCTTGCAGAAGATTATGGGAAGGGATCAGAAAAGAAAGGAATAATTTTGCCAAACTGGATGTGCTAGTTTTGATCAGTGAGCTCTACTAACAGAGGGGAATGTGCTCTAGTAAGTGGGAATCCATGTGGCTGAAGTAGGGATGATATATTTAGTTATAGCAGATTAAAAGCATTGAAAAGCCTAAAATAATAATTTTGCCAAAAATTCCCTACTGACTTTTTGGGTTGGTTTTCCGATAAAGCAGGCATTAAAACCAGATCTGTCTTTTTCCAGGTAATATTTTGCTTAACTTTCACATGGCAGTCTCTTCTAATACAGAAAGATGCTTTTTTAAACCTTGATGTAAATAATATGTTTCTTCTACCCTAAGATGAACTCCTCAAACCCCAAATGCAACGGCAGAGTGGGATTTTATGGCTGATAGGTGAGATTACCTTGTACCAGAACTGAAAAAAAATGTCTGTTTTAACTACTTTTCTCAAGACAAAACCCTTAATGTGATACGCTGTGTTGTTCAAGAGTCACGTTCATTCCATTGGCTCAGTTTTTTTGAGAGCTGTTTTAACCTTACCTTGTGCTCCCCTTCAGCAGCAGTTAATCATTAGAGCGGGATCATTAGAGCAGGATCATCGCTCTGTGGGAGCAGAAAAGAGGCATTGTTCCTGATTGCAGCTCTAATGATTCCAAGGGTGCAATCTCATAATTAGCTATGTCTTTAGAAGTTGTTTACTTTGCTTGACTTCACAGAATTCAAGGAAGTGAAGTTACCGTGGGTAAGTTTTCGCATGTGCTGATGGCAAGGTTTAAGATTCGACCCAACCTCACGTCCTTGTGACTTGAGCATAATTAAACTTTGGAAAAATTTGGATTCCCTTCTGAACTGACATCTGATGGTTATCACCCAGGCACAACCTTCATTTTCAGCAAACGACCTGGGCTGAACAAACACAGAGCGCTTACATATTTTACAAACCCACAGTTTATACAGAGATTATTTTATGTTTAGATATCACTCTCGAGCAACTGGGACAAAGCCAGCTGCAGATCTGTATAAACAACAGATTTTGCACATTAGATGGTTCTAAAGGATCTGTTATAGTATGAAGTACAGAGAAAATGTAGCAGTGGAAATCTAGCTCCACCCAACAGAATTTTTTAATTTTTTTTTTTGCCAAGAAAAGCAGTAGGATGGCATTTAGACCAAGAAAATATTGAAAGCAAATCAGATATGTGTACTGTTCTGAATGAGGAGTTGCTAGTGCTTTAAATGACTGCCAGATGTCAAATAGCAAAGTGCCTCTCCTTCCACAAAAGAATAGTTGACTAATAATTCACTTCAGGAGGCTGAGAGTCCAGATCCCTGTCAGAGATGTATTTAAGCTGTAACATTTGATATGGGCTGGAGGAGAAGATGCAAATATGGATGCAATAGAGTTTACCCTATAATCAAAGGAGGAAGAAGAAAAGTCTTTGCATTTTTGGATACTGGACTGCCATAAAACAAGAATTAAGAACAAATGCCAAGACCAACTTTCCTTTCTTCTGCCAAAGAAGAAGCAGTAACTTATGACATTGGTTAAAGATTGATGGTCAGTCTGAGAGCATGTATTCCCTGTAATAAATTCTCATATTGCAGGAGGAACCATGGCTGAACAAAATGTGGTACAGTTCTACATACACATGCAGATACCTTTATCCCTATGAGTGACAGTAAGTGGAAATCCCATCTGTTTAGGAGGTTTTAATTTCTCTATTTTAATGAGCTCTTTATCATATACAGAAATTAAGCCCAGTTTAGTGCATGTCTCCTATATAATCAAAACCTACTGTGTTTACGAACTGAGATTTTTCAAAATAATTTCCTTAAACTTGATGTATTGCCATAGGTCCAGCTAAAGGACATCACACTGCACTGTTTGTTAGTGTAGGTGGAAGAAATCCATGCAGCAGTGGACAAGGAAGGGATTCGGTATAACTTGTTTACATTTCAAAAGGCTTTTGAGAGGTTTAATCACAAGAGACTGGAGGAAAAGAGAAGTGAGGAAGTCAAAGTACAGTAATTCATCAAAAGACCATATGAGACAAAATATGTGAGTAGTGAGAATAAAAGGTGAACTTTTATACTGGAAATCACGAAGTTTTGTGCTAGGACTAGAGCTGATCTGGAAAAGGAGGATAGACAGAAAAATGACAAAACCTGTTTTGTGAAAGGCAAGGAGAAAGTTTTGGATAGAGTTGGAGACAGCTGGTGTTGTATTAATGTCAAATCCCATTTTTTCTTCTGCTGGAGTGAGTTTACATGAAAAAGAATTTAATGTGTTAAATCCATCGAATGGTTCTATGACAAGTTTAATAATTTTTGCAATCGGACTGGGGTTACTGCTGAAGGAAAGAGTAAGAGGTTTTATTAAATGTCTTAAGACTGCTTATAAAATTAAGGACCATTATCAGCCTGCATTAGGCTTTGATTAAAGTATGTTGTATGCATTCTTTATCACTGCACGCTGGGATTAGGAATTTTAGTTAATTGTGAAAATGCGTAGGACATATGAGGGTAGGTTATGTGTGCTAATCAACAAATATCTTTATCTATTTTATGGCTGCTTTTGAACAACAGAGAAGAGGGAGATAGATTTTTTTTTTTTTCAGGGATAGACACCACTTTGCTTAACTCTGATTGTTTAATTATTTGCTGAGCTTAAAGAGCAAAACAGATTTGTTTCTTTTCTTGATCTTTATAAGGCCTTGGTGGCCCATCAGCCACTTTTGCAGAATTGTGTCCTGCAATGATTTATGGATGCTACATCTGGACTCCTCAGAAACATATCTAATTCTGTGATGAGTTCTGCTTAAATTGCCCAAAATTATTTCACAAACAAATATTTCAGTTAAGCACTAGAAGCAGAGGACAACATCAAACCTATCCCCACTGCAGGCCCCTCTCATTCATAAGACAGGAGGCTTTGCTGAGGAACTGAATGCTTAAAAATAACTGCTAAAATATTTGCCAACATGCAGGCTTAAAGATGTTACTCTGACTAATTTATTGTTAGACTATGATGCTTTATGCTCTCTACAAGCAGCAATTTGTGGGCAACTTACAGGACTCTGATTCTTGTGTGAGAAAGTGAGAGCAAAGAGGAGTTGAAAGCCCTTCAGGCCCTGCATAAAAGGCTGGGGAAAATATGGTCCTTTAAGATTACATTGTCTGTACAGTGTCAGACAGACAAACACGTGCTACAAACACTAAAAACCTGATGGTTTTTGCTGTTATTCTGTTCCAAGAAGTCTGTAAATTAAACTGAACCTAAAATAACTGGGAATAGTAGTGATGCATGTAGGAGGAGTCGATCTCTGCTGTGGTACGCTGTGAAAGAAGTTATTTTGGCTGAAAAGAGCTGCAACCTGGAGGAATGAGATAGGTATAAAACCAAGATTACTGTGATTTTTATAGGCGACAATCGCATTACACTGACCTGGTGAGGCAAGTGAGGCTTGAGGCTGTGGAGGATAACTGTACGGTGCCACAAATTATACTCTTACTTGTACCTTTTTTCAGCATCTGGTTTCTATTCCTCCTTCTCCTGCACTCCCATTGGGTAGTTTTGGGGGCTTTTTTCATACTCTCAGCACTGTACTCATGAGCCGCAGTAATGCATTCTGCCAGCACAGTAATTAAGCTGAAAAAAAAAGAGATTATTTTAAGTTTGGTTACACCCAGCCTTTTAATGTTTCCTGAAATCTTTTCTTTTCCATTTCATGCTAATAAAATTTTGTTCTGGTTTTGGAGTCCATAGAGCGGAATTCGAGGTGCACACAGCCAAAGCCAGGAGAAGCCTGAGGAGCAAACTGGCTGATTTGTTGGGAGAGAGCTGCTCAGGGGCTTTGATGAGATGTGGTTTGGCTTTAGCCCCTGTGTATAGAGGATGCACAGGTTAACAGCCCCATGGCTCTCATCTGCAGCAGTGGGCTTTGGTTTGAGTTTTGTGTGCGTGTGTGACAGAGAAGAGGGGGAAGGAAATTATTCCATTCACTTATCTTCTTATCTTAGTGCAACTCATCACTGGTTTTAGTGATGCTTTTTGCTTGGACTAATCTGTAAGACGTCCATAAGACATGACTCAGTTTGGAACAGCATTTCAGCAACGTGAGTCGGATGTAACATACCCCAAGATGAGCCAGGAAACGTTCTAGCGGCTGCATTTAATTGGCAGTGTTGGTCACACAGGTGTCTATTAGTGTTTTCGCCTGTGGTGTGGTAGAACTGACAGTCATGGGGTACTCCAACCTTCCAGAATCCTCCTCTTTTATTTTTATTCGTTTTTCTCCAGAGTCAAATCTCTTTCGAATTGCTAAGAGGCAATCTTGTTTCCTGTGGTACCCAGTCTTCAAGCAAATAATTTTTTCATCAATCCAGATTCTATTTTGTTCCCTCTGTCATAGAAAACCATTCAACAATAACACGTCAGCACTAAGTTACCTTCAGGAAGGTCAGTGGGAAAAAAATAAATAAACCTTGTGATTTGAAAAGGTGTCTCTGAAACACACTTGCATGCTCTTTTTGTTGGCATTGTCACCCACTCCCTGAAGGGTTTTGCTATGCCCAGGGGTTCAGAAGGCAGATATGCAAAATAAACTCAATTATTGTATTAGCAACTCTCCATGTTAATTTACAACATTGTTTCCTACTAAATCTTTAATATTTTGCAGACGTTTTGGCTATGTGGTTAGAGCACAGGACTGCAGTTTAAGAGCTCTAGTTAATTCTTATTTCTGTTAGAAGCTTCTTATGATGTTGTGCGGAAAATGTTTTACTCCCTTGGTGCCTCAGATCATAAAGTGTTCATAACAAGGCTTTCTTTTTTCCCGTTCCGTGTCTTTATTGTCTATTTGTACTGTAAGGTCTTACTGGAAGACATCACTTTTACAACTGGGTGTTGGTGTTTTTGCAGTCTCAAAGTGGAGTCTCAACAAAAATGAGATTGTATGTAGAGATTTATGTACTATAGCAAGTATTTATTAATTGCAACTGAATAGAATCACTACTGTTTCTATATTATACATGAAAAGTAAATATAAATACATAGAGATTTTTGAGTAATGCTTACTTTCACAATAACGAACATGAATAATTCAAAATTTTCAAGTGTCAGAACTTTGATTACGTCTTTGCATTATTAAAATACTGACAGTAAGCTGTTTCTACACACATATCAGTAAAAGCCAGCTATAATGTGCAGAGGGACATTTAAATCCACATAAATCAATTTACGCTTATGGTTCCATGTCCCCGGTACTTTTAAATTAACTTCTTAATGTACATTTGCCTCCTGTCAGTATATGGATTCGACTGGAGAGCTATTTTCAATAATTACAGTTCATTTCCCAGGAATCAGATGTTAGTGTACATGAAAGATCATTCCTGACTGCTTTTCAGCTGCCTTGAGAGTTTTAGTTATTACAAGTTAATTGAACCAGAAAAGTTGAGGATAAAAGTTGGCTTATCAGATTGAATTCTGTTAGAGTGACTGATTGTTGTGTAAGGAAAGGCAACAATAGGTGGGACTGCAGCATCATCACCTGCTTATTTTTAAGGACTAGATCAAAGAGACAAAGAGGATGTTTGGTTCCTCATGGGTGCCTGAAGTCAAAGCCTGGATCTGCAGTCTTTTGGTAACTAATTGCACGTTGGATTTGTCACCTGAGCAGTGCTGGTGCAGCCCCGGGCAGACTCATGCTGGAAATTGTAACAGAAAGGCTTTATTGTTTTTCCCATTAAAAAACCCTTGGTGGGACTATTTTTTTTAATGTACTTGTCTTGGGTTGAGCAGGTGGGGCTCATGTGAAGAAGAAAGTCTCCCTTCGTCCTCCCATTTAAATGATACAAAACAAAAAATCAGATTAACTTTTAAATTTCAGATTTATTTTTTGTCATGTTTCTTTGCCCTTTTCCTTTTATTAGCAAGATAGAAAAAGGAGGGCAGATGCAAAACCTTGAAGTGTTATTGGGTGAATGGGGAAGATATTTCTGTTTTAAAAAACCTCCTTGAGGAAAGAAGGTTTCTCTCAAAAACCTTCTATTAAATATACATTTCTGTGTCAGAATTTTCATTTTAAGGTAGTGAAGGAGATGACTGTTTTCCAATATTAAAATTATGTTGACACAATTTTTTTCTTGACTTAATTTTAAGGCTGATGTGATCATCCATGCTGCCCAGGGGATTTGGCTACTCAGATCCCATTAGAAAAATCTCAGCCTTCTTCCCACTACTGACTGGAGAAACCATTATATTAAATTCTATTATAGGTTGTTATCTAACATGCTCAGTGTTGAGCGACAACAAGAAAATGATAATGTGTTCACCTAGGGACTGTAAGACAAATGTTTCATGTGTTCTGTGGACTTCTGTTAGATAACATTATGGTCATATTAAATGAAATAGGCACATCCTGCTTTTCATACTGGAAAAATAACTTGAGTTATTGGCACAGGCAAGTTCTTAAAAGATCATGGTTTGCCAGCTGGATTTTTGAGATGAGTGCATTTTCTTGACACATTTCTAGAACTGCTAAATTTTACAGAGCTCACCTTTGACATTACATCAAGTAAACATTCTCTGTGTGTTACAAAATGGACAAACACCACTGTAAATTATGCAAATTACAAAAAGGCCTATCCCTATTTTTCAAACGGCTGCCTGCTCTTCACGCGACACCAAGAGTTTGTTTGAAAGGCACAGAAATTTCAAAAGAAATCTGTCCCTTTCATACAGATGTTTCTAAACACATTCCTTGCTTGGCACAACAGGTTCCATTGAAACCTGCAAATTAAGCCCTGGTGATAGCCAGGCTGGTGGTTCTTGGCCAGGGGGGGACAGAGCCTGTCACCTAAAAGTCTGTTCCATGGCCACTTCTGCACAGCCCTCGGTGCTGGACTGCAAGGTGCCCTTAGCCTGGGGCAGCAGCTTCCTTCTGCTTAGTGAAGTGCTTAACAACATTCCCTGCCTCCAACATTTCAGGCAGGCCAGGGGTGGAAATGCTGCTTGTTTTCTTGTTTTCATAGCTGACCTTTTTTGGGGTATCTTTAATAACAGCATATTTCCTAGAAATGCAGTGTTTCTTTGGGTGTGACATTATTGATTGCTTATCTCAAAGAGGTTCAGGGAGTTTCTTCTGAAATTGAGAGAAAAATTGTTCTTGTAACAGGAAAACAACCGATTGCTCTGGAAAAGAATTGATATGAGTTATATCAAGGCAATCAATAAGATCTCAAACTATAAAAAATAATGCAATATTCTAAAATCTGTGAAGCTGGGCAGGCTTGGAATGATTTTCCTCCTTTTCCATTTGTCTTGGATGCTAGAAGAGAATAGAAATGTAGTATGAAAGGCTTCACAAGTGATCAAGCCTTCTGAACTGTCAGATTTCTATAATAAAATGTAACTCAAGACGAAGTTTTTCAGTACAACTGTCATTTTCAAATACCAATACATTCTCTGTGATTATGTTTCACAGGCCTGTATTTCATCTCTTGTAAACACAGATCCTTCCCCTCAACTAACAAAGGTGACTCCAGTGAAAATATTTTAAGTGTGCTTCCACCTCCTCCCCTTAATTATATGATTCAAACTGAAAATAAAGAGGGCTTTCAAAGGCTTATTTTTTAATAAATAGTCTCAAAGGAACAAAGAACCATGAACTTACTCATAAGGTACAGTAGCTTCATGGCTGAGAGCAGGAGAGCACAAAGATTCACATTCCCTTGCTGCTTCAGTAGCTCTTTTCAAGATGTTTCCCATTTGACCTTTGCCACAAAGACGAGGTCTGTCCAGAATCTTTGAAAAAAGTAAAGGAAGGTCATGCAGAGATGTCTTAATATGAGCTTTGCACAAAGCTCTTTTCATATCTACCTAAAAGCAGTGGACTATAGCAAATAAGTTGTGGACAGGACCACTCAAGCCCACATGGCCTGAAGGGACACCATTTAGAGTGACCTTTTAACATCCTCTGTCAGAAACCTGCGTAGATGAAGACAATTGGCTGAAAGCTCTGTCCTTGCCTGGCAAATAAAGGACAGTGAATGTCTCAGTGGTCACATTCCTCTGCAGAAATGATGCAAATCAATTGTTCTAAATTTTTATCTCGTATTGTCCGAGATTCTAGAGGCTATTTTAGGGAAGCAGGGTAGTTGCTAATCTTTAACAGTTCTGAAAAATTCAACTGAAATTATTTCATACTGCCAATCAATAAGAAAAACTAAACCTGGCTACAAAATTGTGTTGATCTCTTTAATAGTTTTTCCTCTGATGTATGATTCTGGTTAAAACTGTCTTTCTCTGAAAGGCAGTCTATGGAAACAAGAAGTCTCGCAGTCAAATGTTACAATTGTATTCCTCTTTGAGCTAGGCTTGATGAAAGTATAAAATTAATAAACAGAAATGGTGTCTGAACTAATAGTGGGTTCAGAACATGAATTGTCTTGTTTGTTTCTTAAATATTTTCTTGCTTTTAAATTATATGAAAATCTCACCCGTTTTAAAAAGTTTTTCAAATACCGATATTTTTTGGACAAAGTAAACTCTGGAAAGGTTGCAGTTCCTGCCTACAGAGTAATTGTATCTTGACTATGGGATCAAATTATCAAGTTTAACTGAAAGAAAGGCAAGAAGCTGCCCAGCCTGAGCAAATGTCAGCTTAGTTGGAATGGAGGATGTGGGGAAGCATTCAAATGGGCAAAGCTGATTAGGGTTAGCAAACTACAGGATAGAGGAGACTATAAAAGGTAAGATCTCTAATTAGCTGTTTGAGCCAGAGCTTCAGACAAACTTTAGAGGTGGACTTGTGAACTGCATAAAAAGGGCTCTCAATAGGGGTTTTACTGTGGATTACAAGACTGGTGAGGAAACAAAGGAGGGAGAACAATGAGGAATGAGAGTTTTCGGGCACCTCCATCCTTCTCCTGTCATGTGTCATGCAGTCAGGTAAGAGAAAATTTTAGATTACAGTAGTTGACTTTATTTAAAGTCTGTCCAAGTAAAAATCCAGGATCCAGTTTGCAAAGGACTGGAATAGGAAAGTTCTAAAAGTTGTTACCAGATTTAGAGAAAAAGGGAATTAATTCCGATTATAAGCCCTTGTGAAGCTGAACCTCGAATACTTTGTTCAGTTTTTGGCGTTTCACTACAAGAAAAATGTTGAGGGCCTGGAGTGAGTCCAGAGAAACGAATGGAGCTGGGGAAGGCTCTGGTGCACAAGGGTGGCTGAGGGAGCTGGGTGTGTATAACAGGAGAAAAGGAGAGTCAGGAGGGAACTAATCATTCTCTTGTCTAATCATTAACAAATTCCTGAAAGAAGGATGCAACCACATGGGAGTTGGTCTCTTGCCCCACGTAACAAGCGACAGGACAAGAGGTAATGGCCTCAAGCTGAGCCAGAGGAGGTTTAGTTTGGATATTAGAAAAAATTTCTTCACAGGAAAGGTTATCAAGCATTGGAACAGATTGTCAGGGAAATGGTGGTGGAGTCACTGTCTGTGAAAATGTTTAAAAGATCTGTAAATGTGGTGCTTAGGGCTATGGTTTAGTGGTGGACTTGGCAGTGTTGGGTTGGTTGTTGGACTTCATGATCTTAGTAGTTCCTTCCAACCCAAATGATTTGGTGATTCTACCATTCCATGGTTATGTTTGCCTGTGGAAGGTTTACAGGAAAGGCTTTAGGATGCTCATTCAGTAAGGAACTGTGTGATTGATTTGGCCAAAACCAAAGGCAGCCTGGATTCTGAGTATTTGGGCGATGCTACAAACACAATGTTTTCTGTGTCCCAGCGTGTATTTGAATAATTCACACTCTCCTTGTGAAAATTCCATAAGCATTACCTCCTGAATTAAGTTCTATGTGATTCATTTATCATCATTATTGATTACCGTGGCTTTGGAACGACAATATTTGGGCTCATGTCTACCAGTGCTAAGAAATTAATGCTATACATTATATAAATGTATGTGTGCAAAGCTCCAAATGATTCTGACGGCATCTGCTATAATCACATTGCATTCCTTGGCAGCCAGCAGTGTCCGTCATTGAGTGTTGTGCCTTGAATTTGGTGGCAGCACAGCTGGGTCCTCCTATTAAATCTAAGGTAGATTGATGAATGACTTCAGCAGTAGATCAGTTAATAAACATCACAGAATAATGAGAAATATAATTTTTATGGGAGTAGAGGAAGGTTTAAACACCAGGAAGTAGATGATTTTAGATGTGGTGTTTAACATCTAGGCTTCATAGAAAAGAAGACACTGTGTCTGGACAAGCCAACCTTTTCCCAGTCAGTGGTTTTGAAACAGACAAATTAGATATTGTCTAGGAAGAGAGTGCAGGTGAGACTCCAAAAGAAACACCTGCATTCCTTGCTTATATTCATGTTAAACCTATGTGTGTGCTTTCTGTTTCCATGATTAACTGAATGTGCCTGGGATCACAGCATCCCCGCGTGCTGAGGAAGGCAGATCCCGATCTGATGTGTGCCTCTTGGACATCTCCCTAATATGAAACAGAACCACTACCACCCCTGGAAGCTTTTGAAAATAATTGAGGTCTGACCGAAAACATTTGGCGGTTTATAAGAAATTCATTTATTTCCTCTTCCTTTTTCCTATGGAAAACTTCTGGCTCCCTGGTTTATGGAAGGGAAAATATGTTGAGAACAAGAGTTTTTCTTGGTGCTGCCTAATGATAACTGTTTAATATCAAACTTTCCATTGAGACATAGCAAATTCCCAGCTCTTAATCCTTGCCACCACGGAATTGGAATATCCCAGAATTAACAGTAATATTTATAGTCTTTTTAGTCCACTTCCTGTGATTAATTTTTATTTTTGCAATATTCAACAGAATACCACTGAAAAGAAGCCCTAATTGTATGTTTTTAAAGATGCCAACTGAATACATTATTACTGGTTTTGAAAAGAACAAAAAAATTGCACACTTAGGACATATAACTGCTTTATTTTGAATATTTTCTATGAAACATTTGGAAAGCTTTGCTTGTTTTGTAAGACATCCATGAGGCAGAACTCTAAACCTTGGTTGTGGTTGTAATCAATGCCTACTGAATCTCCCGTTAACTTCACAGTGTTTTTGTTTTTCTGTCCTTTATCTACATAAAAATACACCAACAGCCACTTACAAAGTTCAAATTCTTGGTAGCCAACTCATTTAAAATCTGGAGGGAATTAAAAAAACTGCTACGTGAAGGAAAAAACCCTCATGAAAACCTCATATGTGAGTCTTTAGAGATCAGAGTTCCTGTCAGTAATATCAATTAAGTGATCTGTTTTTTTATTTTGTTCTTTGTCGCTTTAGGCAAAGAAGGTACTGTTATGAGTACACCATGCTTTTATTAGTCTAATTGAAGTCTAATTGAACGATGGAGGAATTGGTGATAAAAATTTTGTCAGAGAAAGATGAAGAGTAAAATAGAACTGTTGCTTTTGAAAATACCTCGCAATTTTAGTAAGTATAAATATCACATATCTCCCTGAAGTTGAAGAAATTATAAATAAATAAATGTAAGACTTAAATTAAATGTAAGAGGTAAATTAAATGTGAAGATTTAGAAAAATTGAGAATTACTTTAAAGGTCCATGAAACACTTGACGGCCAGAATCCAACTACAAAAAGGTTGTCATCTGGGACTACAGATGCCCGTTCTTCAAAACACAAAGCATTCCTGACTTCAGTGAGTCTGTTTTTCTAGGAGACAAAACAATTATTTTTGGATGCTACGTCGTTCACACAAGTCATCTCTGGCTGTCCTCCACTTAAGCTTTTCAGTCAGGAGACTGAGCACCCCAAACTTAGCTCATCGTGGCTAATTCAAGTGAATTTAACATTGGACTGACCTCTTAAAAGGCTATTCCTTTGCCAGCTCATCCCCATGAATTTGCTTTTGTGCTGGTATGTTGAGCAGAAAGTGACACACGTGTTTGTGTGTTCTAAATAAAAGCCTTTTGTGGATGGTTCATTACATAAATGATCTTTCTGTTTGATTAGGGGCTGGCAGAGCAGAGCTCATGTTTGAAAGATCAGGAGCATTTTCACAGGTCACTGACTCTGTGTGTTTGCAAGCGAGCAAGCCTGGTGCAGCGTGTGTATCCGAGAGAGAGGGCACACTGTGACAAAGGTAGTCCTGCTGGAGTTTTCCATGGTGTTTGAATGTCAACTTGGTTTTATGCAGACATTTCCACTTGGGTTGTGTGTGCAGCTGGAAGAAATAATGACACGAGCAGCCTTCCCTTCACTGTTACAGCTGAGCTGCAAGTGTGGTTCAGCCCTTCCTCTGAAAAAGCATCTGGCCCAATATGAACCCTGAATATTGCAACAAAACACCCACTGAAAGAAGAGAGGGAAGAGCGGAGAATCCGTGCCAAGTAGGTATTTCCAAGTATGGGAGGCTCATTTTGCAGAGCCTAATGAGGGCTGAGAAACCGTGCTTCTGGGATCTGTCCAGATTCCATGAATAAGCCACGGAGAGACTGATGAAAGCTAATAATAGTCTCAAATTCCTCACTTAAATTTGTGTTCATCATAGACTCACAGTCGTTAGGAGAGCAGCACTCTCTGCTCTGCAGCAGTGTCCCAGCCTCAGCTGCTGTTGCTGTTGGCCACCATGTGCCATTCATTTTCTTTTCTTTTCTTTTTTTTTTTCCAAACATGGCCCTTTAAAATACTTTTTCTCTGACATTTTTTATGAAGGCATGTTTGAAAAATCGCTTTATGGAAAAATTTTCCTTACTCTGCAAAGCATTTCTGGTGGGCAGTTTGCTAAATTAGCCCCACCTTAGTTTATGAAAAGTAATTTGGAAAGAACAGGATATTGGCATTGCATGGGATAGCTGAGGGGAGGTGCAAATGTGTCTGGCAGTCTGTTGCTTGGGACTAAAGGACACAGTGACTGTGGTTGATACATATCAGAGGTTTCATCAGAAAAGCCCTCTCTGAAGTCCTAACTCATTCGTGTCAGGTGAGCCCCCGTATTCACCGAGGGAATTCAGTGTTGCTGTCACATGTCCTGGCTATTAGCTTCTGACAGTTTTTTGGCATATGCTTAATCTCATGGGATTGAGCCTGAGCAGCTTAAATGAATGGGGACCTTGTGACTTGAAAGGGATGGAGGATCATTTCAAAGAGTCTGTAATATGAACTATGAGGGTGCTAAGTCCTTGTCAACCAGTTGTGGTTGGCTTAGATTTTTCAAAATTACTTGGATACCTTGAAGAGCCCTCAATATCCCTGGCCCTTAATATCCCTATCACTCATTTCCTCCCACCTGAGCACAGAATATCAGGAATCGGTTCTAAAAGTGCACGTACACAGAAATTGCAACACTGAAAATTATTTTCCAAAAGACTTAGCTCTTGGAGGTAGATCAAAAGGGAGAAAGAAAATAAAAAGAAAAGTAACTGGGAGGAAAAACTGTAAATAAGATATTTTCTCCTGTGTGCTGTAGGCACACAGCATTTATGAATTTACCCACAGAATAGCTCTGTGCTGCCTTGATAATCACTCCAGTTCAGGTGGAATCCATAAATGGTTCATGGCAAGTTAGTGCAAATTATTCTTTTTGACTGCAAATTGCTTAAGTCTGCTGTGTGGTAAAAGAGGCCAATGAGGAGTGCAGTACATGATTTTAGTAAAAGGGTTTCCTTTCAAACGCCACAACCAAGACATTTATTAACAGGGAAATAATAGCAATTTTTGCAAAAGTTTTGACTCTGAAGGGACCATCTATTTACCATGTTCAGCTCCCTTTTGTGATTACATAGGAAGATAGCTTTCACAACATTACCAAAATACACCAGAAAAGAAATACGGGAGTGCTGTCAAAGGGGTAACAGAACTCCTCTTGCTCTGGGGTTTGTGGCAGTACACCAGTAATCCATAAATACATCAACATGGGCATGACATCAGGATACCAGGTAACCCTGCGCTCTCAGATTATTACTTCTCTATTGAAAAAATAATTCAAGACTATAAGAACTCTTTTGGGCTCATAATTTGAAGTCTTGTATTCTTATTAAGATTTTTTTCCAAATCTAAGCTTCCCAAAGCTCTTCTTGACAGCTTAAAGGGGAGAGGGTATTTTCCCCCCTCATTTATCTTCATTCTTAAATTCTTACATTCTTGCTCTTTACCGTTTTCCATCTTCATGCTTTTATTTCACTATCACCTTTTCCTCCTTGGACTGCTACTCCCAGTGTGCCCAGGTATGGCCATGGCTGCTCCTTGCAGCTCCACTGGTGTGCTCGGGGAGTTTTTCCAAGGTTTGGGTAGGCGAGACATAGAGGGTTTGACAGGGATTTACCGAGCCTGTGCAGAAGCTGCAGCCATAGGTCACTGCTTTAGGCAGGCAGGAAAACAGCAAGAAGCTGGGAAGAGTTAATTCCTATTTCACCCGTAAGTATTGGAAAATTAATGTGGGTGGCCTGTGGTTTGGGTGGAGCTGAGGTCACGTTTCCTCACCTTTCTTGCTACTCCTGTCTGTTCTGTGCTTCTTAAACCTGTCTGGCAATCGTCTTCCCCAGCTGTTTCCTCAAATTAGGAAACACTATTTGCCAACAAACCCTGCTGTTTGTCCTCCTGCAATCCCCTTATCAGTGGAAATGAGCATTTTGTTGTGATAGAGGGCCATTAGTCACAAAGATCTACTTTTATAAAAATAAGAGGCTGTACCTGGTGTTGCGCAGCTGAACTGACGTCAATGGCACAGCTCAATTTTCCGAATGAGAACTTGGGCAATGCTGAGTGAAGCAATGTTTAATCCATTGAAATGCTTGGGCCTATCTCTTTATTCACATTTTAACACCTTGTAGGGAGGCCTCATCCCTGCAAACTGCCATTGGTTCTGTTGGACACAGGGGAAGCTTCTGGCACCTTCTCAGAAATGCCACTCCCGAAGCTCCCCCAGCACCAAAACTTTGCCATGCAACCCCAATACACCATGGCATCTTACAGATGGGCCACCATCAATTCTCATTTTAAAATAACCAATCTCCCCCTGTTTCAGTCCTCAAGAGCAGACATTTGCTGCAGTTTAACCAGTTTTAATTTTAGCTGAAGATGGCTGGAATGGGAGAAGGGGAATTATCTTTATTTATTTATTTTTGTCCAGTTTAATTAGCACAGAAGTGCTTTGAGAAGAAAGGCAGCAAATAGCACAAGAAATTTGTTTGCGGCTTTCTTAGCTGAACTATCCAGGGTACTCTGAGGGTCACAGCCGGCTTGGAGCTGTAGAAATGGCCATGGTTCACTGCTGGTACTGCCTAAGAGCAAACCACGTGGGAAGGATTTAGCTGCCTCCTGACCTCTGATCTCCATTTGTGTCCAGCTGCTTGCTAGGACTTCACATGCAGAACCACATTTGTTAGTAGAATGACATAGATTTTCTCATAAAAAAGATGAAGGATTGCAGCCTAAATCTGACAGAGAGTTTGACTTTTAAATGCTGGGTGGCAAGTGTAGGACTGGAATGTGTGAGTGCAAACCAGTGGGAGGTTGCAGGTGCCTTCAGGATGGGCCAAAGGCCTGGTGGCTGAATGGTTCCACCTTGGGATGCACTTTCACATGGACTCTACTCCTTGTGGAAGAAATATTTTTACAGAATCTTCAGTATTCTGTGTCCAGGTAACCCCACAATTAAGGCCATTTTAATGAATGGGTTTGGAAACATCTCCAGGCTGCACAAAGAGTTGATTCCTACCTGGGGGAGGGAAATTTTGATAGCTGTAGTTATTTTTTCACCGTTTCAACAGAAAACTTTGCTCTCTCTCATTTAATAGATTCACATTGAATTTACTTCCTGCCCTTTAATGATGGCCTACTCACTTTCCTGGACTTATTATTTCCAAAGGTCTCCTTTAAGAAAGTTCTTTCTGTAAATTAATTAATCTGTACTGCAGATTTATTCTTCAGCATGTCCACATTTGATATATACAGTGTTTAAGTTTGTATTCACTTAGCAAAGCATTTACTCCATTATCATGTAATCATTTCCAGTCCAAATACAGAATCTAAAGATTAATGTACTATAAATTTCTCCTTGCAGAAGTTTTATTGCTATATTGGTTATTAAGTTATGTTTGCATTGATCTTCCAAAATAGGAAGGATAGATAAGAGATTTGTTTATGTTTTAAATTAAAGTGACTCTTTTACAGTCAGTTCAGACTGAAAGGCTAAAGTTTATGGCACACACACTATCTTTACAGCTGGTCAAATGTTGCCAATCAAGTTTGGAAACGTCAGGAAGAGTTTTGATATGCTTTTATGAACTTCCATTATAAAAAATTATTTTCTTTTTTCTTTCGCTTTCTGGGAAAGTCATAGGTTTTTGTTTGTTTGTTTGTTTTGTTTTTTTGGGTTTTTTTTAGGCCACTAAATGCATGATTTGGAAACAGTGGAAAAAATATTGTGTCTCTCTTCAACTTTTTTTACTTCCCCAGATGAGAATGTTGTCTCACACTTCCAATTCTTCTTCTGTTCAAAGAGTCCTAAACTCCTTCATGTCAAGGAGTTGAAGCAAAAAATAAACAGCTGAGGCAAACCTTAGCTCCTAGAGAAGCTTGATCACCTCCATGTGGAGCTGGTCAGTAGCTTAAAATGGAAGATAAATACTTAACAGTAGCATAAGCCAGGGCACAAGGGTATTTTAGGATTCACTAAGTCATAACTTCATTGTAACTGAAAAATCCATAGGGTCACTATTTTCCCTATGAGGCAGAATGTTCTTAACTGAGAGTCCCACTGGTATCTGCTCCATTTAAGTATTGTGATGCATTTCTTGTACTTTTGTGGGGAAAGTTGCTGAAATCTCAGTCTGATCTGTATGGAAGGCTCAGAGATTATAGAGAAGAAAAGAATTTCCTGTATTATTTTCTCTTGATATCCAGAATTTCTTTCCAGTTTCAGGAATACGATCTAAGACTGTAAGAAGAAATGTGTCGTGTGTTACTCTCTATATGTCATCTTTACCTTATATGATTATATGATTCACATTATATGCTGTGATACTGTTATTTGTTGGACAAAAAACACATTGTGTATATGGGATTTAAGAACGTATCTGTAGCAGCAAAGGTTATGTGCTTACATCTGTTTACCCACACAGACATTGGCAGTGCCTGTAAGGGTAATCCTGAAAAGTATTTTGCCTGGTTGCCCTTTCCTTTTCCTTTCTCTGCATTCTCTAATCTTGGACAAGCTGCTACTCTGTAGCACTAATCCCCATTAAGAACAAGACAAAACAACAGCAACAACAAAGCCCCAAGCAAAGCTTTTGAAGCCTGTTGGTGTATTTTAGATGATGAAATGCGCATCACCTGTATTAAGATCTGTTGTACAAGATATATTGAGGTATAATATAAATATTTTATGAGAGATGCACGCAGTTTGCTTTGTCCCAACTAAATTTCTAACCTTTTAAAATGCAACTTCAGCACAAGCATGTTGGGTTAGTCGGGAAGAGAAGATTTCCTTTCTCTGTTTCACTTCCTGAATGTCATTCCCATCCCTTTTCTCGTCAGTTATTAAAATGCACAAAGCCACTTCTGCCAGCCCACTTATCCCCTGCCACACTGAATCAGCGTATCCACAAGGAGCATTTCCCCTGCACTTGGAGCTGTCACAGATGGACTGGGAGAGCTGCTTGCTGGTGATTCAGTGCGGCAGGGGACACATGCTCCAGTGACAGCAGTGGTGCACAATTAGCGTAGGCTAAAAGTGCACAAAGGAAATTGTGGAGCAGAGTGAAAACTGCAGAACCCTTTGCTGTAACTCACTCAGGGCTTTCCAATTCTCTTTGCAATAAGGCAAAAAGGCAAGTTCATAAAGAACTGAATATTTTTGTAAGGTAAACTGTGGGCCTACTTTTATGTAGACTTATGAAATATCAATGGACTAAAGCTGACTTCCATATGAAAAATGTTCTTAGAGAGAATTTGTGGAACTCAAATGATGAATTGTCTTGTGTTTGCCATTCTTTAGTAAAGATTTACAAAACACAACCTCAGTTTCCTTGATCATTTTAATACCTTAAAAAAGAAAAATGTTCCCAAGGGATCTTTACTGAGAAGGAGGTTTTACTGTGAGTCCCCGTGTACTGCCACGCTAATCAATAGTTATGACTGATTGCTAGAACTAATCCATAAGATACAGGACTGAAGCATGGACAGTTTTTCAAAACTTTGCTCAGCATCTCCTGGGAGGGGAGCAGTACTTCCACTTGGATATGATAGGCTTATCCCAACCTTTGCTCAGTGCTGTGCCTCCATAATTCTGGGCGTGAAAACCACCCCAGTATTTGATGTGTGATGCTGCCTCTCCTCAGCCCTGCAATCTCACTGTAAGAGCCACGAGCCTGCCTGGTAAAATAAAGAGCTCTAATGATCGCACCAGCAGCCCCTGCAGACTCTGGAACTCTTCTCCGTTTTCAAGGTCACAACTCAGTTTGAGGTTGATAAATTCATGAATTAATAACACTAAGCACTTTTCATCCAGGAATGTCAAAGGTGAGAAACCATTGTTAGTCCCATTTTTATCAAGGAGGAAATTGAGCTGTAGAAGTGACATGTACAAAATGATTTTGGAAGCCAGTGGTAGATCCAGGAAAAGAGCATAATTTTGTGCACTCAAGTTGCATTGTAGCCACTGCATCACAGAGCTTCGTGATCCTCTCTGTGCAACAGCACAGTCTTATTAAAGTTGAGATTTAAGTTCCACGAGAGTCAGGAAATTAAACTCTGCCACACAGTGTGTTCATTGTACATTTTTATTGGACATGGCCTATACATTACCTAGTGATCATCCTTTTGACAAAGGGCAACTTTCAGAGAACTTTATACTAGGAAGTGATGCATATTTCTTCGTTTTCCCTGTCTTATTTGTGTAACACCATAACTGCAAGCAAAACAACATTCATTTTATTATTCTAATTTTTGTGACTGCACTAAGTAGGGACACTCTATTACTTTGTCTTTTTAAAAATTACTTTAGCAAATGCTTACAATACAAATAAATGTCTTAAACACTTTTTTGGGACAGTCCAAAAATTATTCAGACACTTTGGAGCTCTCATGGAATATGAAAAATGTATTCAGAATGAAGACCATCCCCTTCTGGAAGTGATCTCCTGTTATGTTTAGCTTTGACATTCCTTGAAAAAATGTTTTATTCAGCAAGGATGTTCTGCCTGTTCCTACCAGCCCCATTTCCCCAAAGGATCTCTTGACTGTCTATTATAATTCTTGTTTCACTCACAAAACACTTTCTTGAAATGAGTACTTCTAACAAGCACCTCTATTCATGTAAGCACTCCAGAAAATCCTCTAGATGGTTAAGAGGAGATGCTGAAGAAACACTCAGAACCGTCAGAGTAAAGCTTTTATCTCCCAGAAAATTCTGCGAGAGTCATTCTTGAGAAACACTGTCTGCTCTGCCAGGCACGTCAGCTACTATTTAACCATTTAACAAGTGAAATAGCTTCAGGTACAGTCCTGTGCAGAATATACTGATAGTCCAATAACCTGGGGGCTGAGACAGGCAGGCTGGTAATTTGACAGGCCCTGGACAGGTCAGTTTTAGTGTTAAAATCCTGAAATTGCTTCTAGAAACAAACTGTAATGTTGCCTTGCATTTATAAAAACTGGTTTAAGCTTAAATTAAGCATTAATTTTTTACACAGTTTCTTTCTGAAAAAGGAAACCATAATATAATACATGCTACAATAGGAGAGGTCTCACCTATACTGATTATATTGTCACGGGATTTTTTTCTTAATCTTGAGCTTGTTCTTTCAGCAATAATTTCACTGAAACGCTTCTGTGTTGTCTCTGCTGCCTTGGACTGTGCCATTTGTACAATTGTTGTGAAAGAGAATTGAGGAAGGAAAGAAATCTAAGAAACACAGTGTAATGGCAGTGTAGTGGCTGGAGAGAAGTGGCAGAAATCTATCCCAGAGGAATGAGAGGTGTTGTTACCTGTGTAGCCAGTGCAGCACATTCACTGCCAGCCACCAGAGTGCTCAGATCCTGAGTTTCAGACACTCTGACCCTGTCTGTAGGAGAACTGGGTCAGCTTTGATTTTGCAGAAGCTCTTTTAGTCCATGCCACCTGTCAGTCCCTGGAGGACAGGCCTTGTCATTTGCTGAGGGTGGCACTTTCTGCCTTTTCTGTTTACTTGATTTGGCATTTAGAATTTCTACTAGTCTGCACATTTAAATCACAATTATTTCTACATAGAAATACCTTTCTACTAACAATTTCTCTTTTCCTCTCCCTGCTTCTAAGGGCAGATGCTCCTAATTTCCTATTAAAGATTCCAAATAATGTAGTTTAATAATGTGGCAATTTCCTTTGTTAACAAACAGGACAACTACCACTAGAGGGCTTGAGTAAGGACGCAGATCTTACCTCTGTTACATCCTTTACAATCTGGAGTAATTGAATGGAAATGTACTTGCCCACTTTCCTTCAAATTTGAAAGACAGGATGACAGCTTTTTTTTTTTTTAATTTTAAATTAAATCAAGTTTGGCTTAATAAATCATGGAGGTGATTTGCTTCTTTAAACTTCATTTGAAAGGAGACAGAAATTTTCCAAGATAGCACTTGGAAAGCGAAAACTTCTCTGAATTGTGAAGACCAACCATTACTCTTTAAAGTCAGTTTGCAGCCTGGTCCTTTGAATGCCTTTAAGGTGACTGTGTTTAAGGACAGAAACTCTTGTTTAAGGACAAAAACTCTTGTTTAAGGACAGAAACTCAGCAGTGCTGAGCCCAGGGCACCCAGGGGCCAGGGTGCTCATGTGCACCAGACTTCACCATGGCTCAAACTCTAATCCAGAGCAACAAAATCTCTCCAGGGTCTAACGACTAAAATTCATTTAATAATACTTAGCACTTACCACTTTGGGTACATCTTCAAAGAGCTGAACTAATAGCAGCTAATTTAATCTTCAAACAAGCTGAGTGAGGAGCATTATCATGGCTGTTTAACTGGGGGCAGAGCAAAGGAATGGCACTGCAGAGAAACACAAACCAACGCCTCCACCCAGCTGCTTTGTGCCTCACTAAGAGGAAAGGTTTTTAGTGGATTTCATCCTGAGGGGTATTTCGGGGTGGCTGCTGACTCTTCCCAAATCCTATTATTTTAAAATCTGAGGGTAAAATCAAGGTTATAAAAGGGAGAGGGGGAGAGGCAGGGGTAGGAAAAAAAAAAAATAAAGGAGAAAGGTAAGTTTCTATGGGCCTGAAAATACATTCCTTGTTATAGTAGATGTATAAACTGTCAAGGAGAAGAGGCATTTCAGTTCCTTCTCCCCAGAGCTGTGGTTCTCAGGGGCCTCATTTATCCCCATTTACATTGTTTTAAAAGGGGAACAAAGCTCGTTTTGCTGGGCACCTTCAGCATCCTGCTGTGCTGCAGGATTCCTTCTATGGGAATGCCCTGAGGTGGCTTAGGGAGGCAAAATATAGTAGTGTAAAGTGGGAAAGGTGCCAGAAACAGAGAATAGACAAAAGAATACACAGGGACATGGGAGAGCCTATAAAGGAACAATGCAGCTGCTTCTAAAGAAAAGATGAGTCCTGGCTGGAGGCTTATTTGATTTAATGAAGCCATTGATGGGTCTTTACGTAAAAACGACCAAAAATCTAGAGACATGGGGTCACAGAAAGAGGGGTTCCATGAATTTCTAAAGTTTGTATTCAGCCTTCTCTGAAGTCTGCAGTGGTTGTGAATTACTAGTCAGATGCAGAATTAGCAAACCCAAGGCTTTTGCTCAGGTTTAAGTACACATCCAACAGCATCATCTTCAGAAAGAGACTTACTGGATAATTGGTTTTCTGCCACTGCAAATCCAAAGCCAAGCACAGAAGTGCAGGCTTTAAGTACTTACATACATACATATATGCCTATTTATATGCATAAAATTAATGCTTGTTTTAAGCAAACAATACAGTTTAAAACCAATAAGACCTGTTTTTTTTCAGAAACACACCTCTACATATTAATATATGTTTATTTGTTCATTAGTTTTATTAGTTTAAGTGCCAGTTTCTGCAGGAATTGCAAAAATGCCTAGGTCAAGTAAGATGGTTTGTTTAAGGACTCTAGTATTTTTAGGTATTTTACTTTTTACAAAAACTGCAGGGCATTTGAAAAAAAAATATTTTGAATTAGAAAATTAGAACTTCTTGCTTTAGGAATGGGAAAACTTTTTAATTTTTTTAATATTTTATTATTAATATTGTTATTCAACTATTGGGGTGGGTTTTTTTTTTTAATCAGTAGTTTATTGCCTAGCTTTTTATACAGAAGACAGCAACTATATTTCATTACAACGCTGGGCAATTTGCCATGCTCTTCATATTCCAACACCTTGGCTCCAGTCTTCCCTGGCGATGACTGGGCCAGTGGAGAAACAATTCCTCCTGTCAGCCAAGTCAGTATTTCTGCAATGTGTGCTGCTCGTTTCCTCTGTGCACCTCCTGCCACTGTTTCCTTGCACTTCAGAGCATCAGGAGACTGAGATCCAGAGTGGTTATGAGATTCCACAGCTTAGGGCACATGATAATGAAAAGCACAAATCTCCTTTATCTCTTCCTCTTGCATATCTCGTTTATGATGGTTCCCCTGCATGAACACTCCCTGCAATGCACAAGATGCTGCACACCACTGTAGCAGTATATTTTTATTATTTTTTTTTTTTTTTAAGTTGGCTCATTTTCATGGCCTTGCTCTTGTCATGGATCCAGCTCAGGTGAAAATGAAAAGTGATATAATACAGCATTAGCCATCGCTTTGGAAGATACGTGCAGGGCAGAAATCCTGGGTGCCTCAGGCAGGTAAGCAGTAACAGGTAACCTGCCTAAGGCATTCACTCAAAGAGCAGTGATAGTCCCTTCTATGTCTGCAAAAAAACCAAATCTTGGAAGAGGAAGAGGTGTAATGTGATCACAGAGCGCTCAGAAACGTATTCATTGCTCTGCTTTGTCTTTGTAAATCTTTCCAAGGTTCAGCAGGACAGCTGTGCTGTAGCTGCTAGCTATTAGGGCTGCACACTGCTTTTCAGATTTACAGCTGCGTGCTTGTCATTTCCAGATGCAGTTTTACTAAGACAGTCACTCAGGAAACGTTGTGAGAAGCAGCAGGTTTCCAGTAAAACATGCCCATAAACACCACGGTTGCTGGCAAAATAAGACTTACACCCAGATGCTTTAGGAGAAAAACAGTCTATTCTTTGTTCACTTTTACCCTGAGGGTTCAGCTCAGCTCCATAAATATGTACAATGGAGCAGCCCATCCAGCTCGGCTGGTGGACAGGACGCGCAGATCCCCATCTCAAGCTCTTCTGCTATTTCTGTTGCAGGGATCTGTGCAAGGATTCTATCTGAGGCAAATAAACCAGAAAGCTGTTTCAATCAAAACTCAAATCGTAGGCTACGTGCTTATTTTTGTTCTCAGTTCAGCTGTGGCTGGTTGAAAACTGGACTTCAGCTGAGAAATTCAAGAATCCGGAGAGAGAAATGCACAAAACTCCTGCTGTTTCTGAGTTATCCCAACAATACCCATTTCCAGTTCCTCCAGACTCTGGAAACAGCAGAGTGCAGCAGATTTAATTGGCAGCTGAGAAAGGATGAGCAAGGTGGGGACCAGAGGCTGCTCAGACATTGCTGTCCTGCTGCTGTTGGATGAAAGCACTAACCAGAACTGGGGATTTTTTTGTATGCTGCGTTTTGCAAATTAAGATGATGACTGTGACTAGTAACAATGCATCACATGAGAGTTTTTTCTCACGTTTCTTCCAGCTTTTCTTCATAAGTGAAAGAACTTCCTCAATCAGCTCCCACTTAGGTAGCAAGCAGCATCACATGGAAGACTGGGAGCTGTATGGATCTGTGTTGATATTTGTCCCCTGGTAAAAAGGAGAAGGGTTTGTAACTTAATTAAACTCAGATGGGAGCCAGGCGCCCAGCAAGCTGCTCTATCACTCCCCTCCTCAGCTGGACAGAGGAGAGAAAATACAACAAAATTCTCCTGGGCTGAGATAAGGACTGGGAAAGATCCCTCACCAGTTACCATCACAGGCAAAACAGACTTGACTCAGGGAAAAATTAATTGAATTTATTTCCAATCATATCAGAGTTGGATAATAGTAAAAAAAAAAAAAAAAAACACCACAAATCTTGTAACATCTTGTCTTCAACCCTCCCAGCTTAACTTTACTCCCCATTTTCTCTGCCTCCTACCTGGCAGTGATGCAGGGAGATGGGAATGGAGGTTTGTGTCAGTTCATCACAAGTTGTTTCTTCCACTGCTTCCTCCTCAGGGGGAGGACTCCTCACACTCTTCCGCTGCTCCAGCATGGGATCTCTCCCATGGGAAAGAGTTCTCCGTGAACTCCTCCAACAAAAGTCCATCCCACTGGCTGCAGTGAACTGCTCCGGTGTGGGTCCTTTCCACAGGGTACAATCCTTTAGGAACAGACCTGCACTGAACCACTGCAGCTCCCCCAGAGGGTCACAAGCCCTGCCAGCAAAAGTGATGCGCAGTGGTCGTGCCATGGGGTCATAGCCACTCAGGACATCCCCTCTGCTCCAGTGTGGGATCTTCCATGGGCTGTGGGTGGATCTCTGCTCCCCATGGGCCTCCAAGGGCTGCAGGGGCACAGCTGCCTCACCATGGGCTGCACCAGGGGCTGCAGGGGAGTCTCTGCTCTGGCACCTGGAGCAGCTCCTGCCCCTCCTTCTGCACTGGCTTTGGTGGCTGCAGGACTTTTGCTCTCCCTCATCCTCACTGCTGTCCCCAGGTGCAGCTGTGCAGGTTTTCTCCCCTTCCTTAACACATTATCCCAGAGGTGCTGCTGCTGTCACTGATGGGCTCAGCCTTGGCCAGCAGTGGATCTGTCTTGGAGCTGGCTGGCATTGCTCCTGTTGGACACAGGGGAAGCTTCTGGCACCTCCTCAGGGAAGTCACCCCTGTGGCTCCCCTGCTCCCCAAACCTTGCCATGCAAACCGAACACAACAGCATAACACAAACAGAGCACTTTATCTTTCTCTCTCATCTCTCTGATGGAGCAGGGCATTTATTTTTCTGGCAAGTGTTGTGTTTTCTTTTTAGCCTGTGTGCCCCCTCTGTAGCATAGAAATCATTTCCTTATAGCTGTTTTTACAGTGCAGGGTAAAAGTTGATGTATTCATTACCGAGGCTCCCCAGGCATTTTTTTTTGTGCAATTTATAGAGATGTACTGAATGAAAGATATCTACTGCCAGCTTGTCAGCCCGAGCATGGGACTGTGCAGTCCTGCTCAGCAAGCGCGGTGTCTCGTGTCTCCTGCCTGCTCTCCAGCGGCTTCGGAAAAAGGCAGAGGGGACCCGAGAGCCAAAACAATAGTGACAAATTGAAATGTAGGAGCGGTGCTTCAGAACATCTCCTGCCCCTGCACACACGGTGCAGAGCCATCTCTGCCCCTCGAGAGCCTCGCTCGTTTTGTAGGATGCTTCATTTCAGGAGACACACAAGGCAGAGCAGCAGCTCCTTCTCTTTGCTGTGCAGCTAATTAAAATGTAGGAGATAATGCTAGCAACATATCAATAATGCTGCAATGCACAAATTTTGCACCTACTACATGTTGACCAGAGCCGACCCTTCTTGTAGGAGAAAAAAAAAAAAAATTACCCTGAGGATTAAAAGAAAAAAATGTTGACATAAACTGCTTAGAATTGTGAACTAACAAAGTTATTCCCAGCCATTGTCAGATTCTTTTCCTAAAGGATGACGAGCTTCATCGCAAGTGGAAATCTCTATTGCTTTAGTAGCTTCTTTTGTGATCTGGCTTCTTTCACTCTTTCTGCATGGAAATACTCTCCCTATGAATGTTTTCACTTCTTTCCCACTTTATTTTTTCAGGTGTGCCTTGAGATCAGCAAGCCAGTGCGCAACATACCAAACTCTGGAAATTTCAAAGTAGGATTTTTTTTTTGGTAGGATATAATGGAAAACTATTTAATTTTACATTTTAATAAAAATTTTGTTGGCTTTTAAGTTTGTTTTCCTCATTTCTTTCTTCCTGTGTCTTTCCATTTTTTTACCACTGGGCACCGAGTTTCAGACTAGCCAGGCTTCATTGCCTTTCCATCTCAATTTTAGATTTCAATTTTTCAATTTCCCTTTCTTTTTTCTTTTTAGTAAATATAAGTCTGAACCTGTGATTTCCTTAGAATATTTATTTATTTTTGGAAGTTTTCATTCCTTTATACAGCTTCAGCAGCTATCAATGAAGAGATTTCAGTCTAGTCTCACACTGGATTTGTCTTGTCTCTTCTCCTGTTACTGTCCAGTGAGTATCCCAGCAAGGGCATTCCTTCACCTGATAACACTTCTCGCCTTTGTACCAACTCCTAATTTTCTCCAAGGTGATGTGATCCAGCACAGCTTTGGCAAAGAGATCGTCCTGAGCTGGCCACAGGAGCAGCTGTGAGCTGGGCTTTGGATGTTCCCGTGTGCTCATGCAGCTTCAGGCTCCCTCGGTTTCCCTTACCTGGCTTGTGCGGCTTCAGCGCAAGCAAACCACACCCTGAGACACAGGCAATGGGGAAAAAGGTAAAGAAATGGAATTAATTGAAAAAACTAATTAATGCAAACAAGAGGAAGAATTGCCAGAATCGCCTGCTTCCACTGAACGAGAAGTCTCATTCTATCAGCAGAGAGTACATTCAAGTCAAAGTTAAAAATAGTAAGATAAATGTTTATTTTGAGCGAGTGTGAATAGCAGGGAAAAGGTATTAGTGAAGATTCTCTGGAAACACCTTTCAAGGTAGATCCAGTTCTGAACTTCTGTACATACTCTAGAGTTGGATGATACAGGGCCAACAGGATGTCTTTTGAATCATTAATTGAGGTTTATGCTTAAAGTTGATTAGGCAGTTAACGCTCAGTGAGGCAAAGGTGATTCTTTGCCTCCTGTTTGCTGTTTTCAGGGACTGTGCTGATTACATCATGCAGGCAGGGAAGGGTGAAGCACAGTGGTTAGGTCACCTTAATGAGGGCAAATAAAATGTGTTTCTTCCAAACAGGTGGAGAACCTTTTTAATTAGACATTTGTGGAACACTATTATTTTTTTATACATCATTTTTATTGTGGTTGTTTTCCCAGGAATCTCCATTTAACAGAGGGATGTTTTATGTGGTGTGTTCTGGTTTCATGCATGGAGACAAACGTTTTCCTTTTTAAAATTTTTTTCTCAGGAGCAAGGAGTATATATAACATATATAGTATTTAAACCTACTCTTTGAGACACACCGTTTTTGTCACTCAAAAATAACAGAAATAGCAAGCTTTTAATATACACCATTACCCAGAAAGTGCATGAAACATGACTTCTGGGGGGATCTGTTTGGTTGTGCTCTGTAGTTTCATATGCCTGCACTCTGCAGTTAAAAAGGTCTATAAAAATGCCTTTATCATTATTTTAATAGATGAACCTTTCTCATACAAAGATGTCTAAAATAAAAAATTCACCAAGATAGCGACAGCCTACTGTTTCCATGCATCCCCTGTATTTTGAAAGTAAATTAGAAAATTTGGGAACTTTGTAAAAGTTTTGAAAATCTTTCATGTCCTTGAATTTTCTGTGTGAAATAATCTAGACTAGAGTGGGAAAGGAACCTGAAGGGGCTGAAACCTGAAGACCGAATACTTGATCACTGCAGACACCTGGCCATCTTCTGGAAGGAACCACTTCCTAAAGAGGCTCCCTGGGGGATGTTTGTGGGTGTTTGAAAAGAGAGAAACAAGGAACAAAACAAGTAAGCATGCATCCACCTCTGCATTTGATGATTTAATAAGAAGTTTGTATCTTAAATGTCGTACTTCATCAGGACTTTGTGTTTGGATGCCAGGAGGATGTTTGGATGAGGTGGTTGGAGTTTCCATTCCAGCTTCTGGAGTTGGATTTCTAAACCTTTTCTTTCAAAGCAGAACTGCCATGGAGGAGTTAATGTCCTTATTTAATATAATAACTCTGTGATTAATATATCCTGTCAGTGTGTGGGAAACCTGAATTCAATTTCCTCATCTGCCTGAGGGATTTGAACTCCAGACCACACAAAGTGACCTGATCAGCAAGCTACACTATTTTGTGGGTGAAGAAGACTCTCTTCATACTTTCTAAGTCATCCAAACATGCAAAGCCAAGTCCGAAGGAGGCTGATTGCTCTGTTATCTGGTGGTTGGTGTTCAGAAACCACAGGGCACTGAACACAGCTTCTCCTATTCTGAGCAGTGCCTCTGCCAGGAGCTGGATATCCAAGGTGCTTGTTCTGCCCTGTGCTTATGGACTGTGAGCCAGTGGGCATTTGCTGAGAATTTGTGTCTGGGCTCTGCAGATCCAGCACATGGATGTGTTCCCGGTCACTAATCCCACACAAGCCGGTGTGTCAAGCTTCTGAAAATGTCCAGAAGCTTTAGAGAGCAGGACATCCCAAACACCCGAAAGGGTGAGGCAACCATGGGTTGCAAATTTGGAGCGGGCACGGGAATCTGCTTTTTGTAGGTTCAAGGCAAGAACCCCTCTCTGTTCAAAAGCTGAAAGAAAGGCTGAAATTTCTTGATCAGGTGAGTGATTTTGCAGGGCAATACCATGCTTGGCTGATTGCATTGGGTATGGTTGCCTACTATTCCAACTCACAGTTATAACTCTTACATTTTATTGGCCCTTCAGTTATTTTCATTCCCAGTGCCACTACAGCTCTGAAACCAATTGTGGACGTGTGTAGGTCAAGGGGAAGGAAAATTAAGGGTCATCTTAAGTTTATACAGTGGTGCTTTTTCATTTTCTATAAAACTAACTACATTTAGGCTCCCTGTCGGGTAAGCTTTTTTTCCCCTTGTCTGTTATTTTCAAAGAAGAGAGTGCATATGACAGTCTGAGAATAGCACCAGCCTGAACACAGATGGTAGGGATTACACCACACTGAGCCTTGACCTTCAAAAGCTCGCCGTTTCTTTTCAAGGTTTCTCTTCTTTGACAGGTGTACTGGTTTTTGTCAATTACTTTCATTAATGCATTTTTTTCATTATGGTCAATTACCTGTGGTTTAGATCGTGTCTCAAAATTACAGCAAAGCAGGTTCCAAGCTGAAAAGCTGAAACTGCTTTCCATATTTTTCCCCCCTTTCTGTTGCCCCAAAGTACTCTGAAACACTCAAAGATTTAACTCATAATGGAGAAATATCACCCAGTTTCTGCTCATTTCCACTTGGTCTGTGATATTCTGGCTGGCACAAAAGGTAAAGGCTAAACCTCGGAGATCAGGGTTTCAGGGGACTGTATTTTAAAGATACTATTTTCTGAGATGTTAAAAGTAGTTAAAAAAATTAAATATGGGAGTAGAAGTTAAGCACTGACTTTATAATGTGGAAGAAAACTTTTCACAGGCCAGATAGAGCCATTCCTGCAATGTGTTGGTACCGCAGTGAAAATATCAAATGAAAATCAGCAATTTCAGGCCAAGGTAATTGAACTCAACGGTGTGCATTGGCACAGATGAAAACAGGATTCAGCCTTTTCTTCCTTAGGGATACTGGTAGGCAGGTAAGAAATCCAAATGCTTATTGCCAACACCATGCCTTGAGCAGCCAGAGCCATGGGACTCTGCAGGACTGGGCTGCTGACGCAAGAGCAGAATCTCTGGGGAGTTTGGTTTTCCTCTGCTGTTTTGGGGCTAGCTGAAAATGCCATAAATGGTTCTCCTGAACATCACAGAGTGATGTCTGTGACTGTAAGGATGCTGGGAATAGTGACCAGTCAATAGGATAGTGCATGTTTCTCCCACTGTTCAGCAGCTCGCCAAAATAGCATGGTTTGAATTTATTTCCAACAGATGTTCAAATGTCTCTGGTAACAATCTATTTGTCCCAAACCCGAAACTATCTTTTCAGAATATATGCAGTGAGGAATCAGGAATTATACCAGCCAGTTGATGGCATTAATGAGACTCTCCAGCCCCTCAGGTCTCTCCCGTGGGCTCCTGGCTCTCTTAGCTGGAATGAGGGGAGGAAGGCTGGGCTGGGTTTGACCTGCCTGCGCATTTTGCCCGCTTTATTCACCCAGGAGAGCACCAGAGCTGCAAAAAGACTGCACATGGTTTGGCCTGGCTCCTTCTGCCCAAATGTCTGCCAGTGGATGGGTGCTCAAGGGCAAGAGAGGAAGGGGAGAAGGATTGAAATGTTTTTCTGGCTCAGTGCCTCCTTTCACACAGTGCTGGAACTGGAGGGACGGTCTAGTCCCAAACCGAACCTTAAAAGGTGCTAACATACAGGACAGCCAGAGGGATAGAAACTCCTCATGGTACACAAGGGAGATAAGCAATTAATGCTCATTAATGTTAATAAGAGTTACTGTGTAAATCCTCTGTTTCCTGGACCAAGTAAAAGAAAGTCTAAAACCATAATAAATCTGTCTCAAATTTAGTAATATTTATTCCAACTACAGTATAACCACTAGAATAACATTGTGGTGCTGTAAAACATGTTGAAATATAGTGTTACATCATCACTGCTATTTGTTACTATAATTTTATTCAATAAATTATGGTGCAATCCATGGTTTGGGATTAAAATGGCAGATTTAATATGGCATTTTTAGTCTACACAATGCTCATGGTTCAGGACAATAAGAGTTTTGATCTAAAGTAAATATATGATTAAAAAAGCCACATGAGATTGGCTTTCATTTTAAAAATTCATTAAAAAGGGATTTGTCATTATCACTAAATATGAGAGGGAAAAAATCAAAATCTGAAAGTCTCCATGAATTGATTCCATTTTTACCACATGACTTATAATTTGAAAGTTACTTAACAAACAAATGGTATTAATTTCCCAAAAAAATCTCAATCACATTCAAAATGAGTTATTCACTTTGAAAGCCACGAGCTACCTAAAAGCTAAAGACAATTACAGAGTAGGATTTTTTTTTTTCCTTTCAACACTGAAATGGAAATGATTTTCAGGCTCCTCAGGTTCCAGTAAATGTAACTTATATCTCTCATAAGTACTCTGCAGTGAATAATGGAGGAATTAAGCCAAATATGTGCAGGATTCTGGGGGTTTTTTTGATTGGTTGGTTGATTGAATTTTTGTGGGGTTTTTTTTTTTTTTTTTTTTTGACAAATAATGTGAGAGTAGAAACATATAATACATTCTAGAAATTGAGATATCTAGAAATAATTTGCTCGGGTGGAATCTTCCTAAAATTGAATACAGTGTCTATGCTGTCTTTTGTCTGCAGGTTTAACAGATGCTTTAGCCGTAACAGGAAGTATTTATTTAAAAAAAAAAGTTTTGGAAAAGAGGGGATTACATTAATTTCTCCTGTATATACCACCCCTTTGAAAAGGTGCTGGAACATTTCACACACTAAAACCCTGGAAATAATCTCATCACTGAATTGATGCATCTTAATCTGCACAAACCCTAATTTGCCTCCTTCCTTTACATGACAGCGAGGAAGAGTCAGACTTTATTTGTGTGAGGTGCTTGCAGACACTCAGGAAAACCTGACCAGTGGCTGCCGAGGGTAAAGCAGACAACAAAATGCTCTTGTCCACGGGGGCTCTGAGGAATGGGTCTGGGAACAGCAAATGAGAGTTCCTGACACGGATTCTGGGTATTTATGGGTTATTGTTCCATTCCTCAGCAGAAAAGCCTCTGTCAAAACACTGTAGCAAGAAATTGCAGTAATACAATGGTGCAAATGAAAGCTCATCCCTTAATAAACATTTCGTTGTTATGTCACATGTCTTGTCAGTGAATTCTCATAAAACAAGTACTGTTATAGGTAGTAAAAAATTATCTGAAACAACTGATCTTTCTGTTGCGGGCTTGTGTTTATGAAATGATCTGATTATTGGTGGTACTCTGTAGAACAAAAACCCATAGTACTGAAAAAATAGAATGTAAAAAAGCCCAAAAGCTTTGTCTAAATGATGCTAAATCACTTATAAAAATATTATTATTCACTGCTGAAAATTTACCTAACTTGAAAATGTGTTTCCCATACTGCCCCCCCTCCAAAAAAAGTTGATGAAAAGTTTTCAGCAACATATTTTTCCTTTGTGATATGTAGTTTCATTTTGTTAAAAACTTGGAATTTATTTCTGGGTTGTTTTTTTTTTTTTTCAAAGAGAAACATTCTCTATCACTAGTTAATATTTTGTAATTATGTTCCAAAACAACCTTTTCTCCTTGCTGATATGAGCTTAAATTTGGAAAATCCCTTGGGCATTTATTTATTGTCACCACGAAAAATACGGGAAAAAGAGGAAGACAGAACAGACATCAGTAGGCTACACCAAATAAGCACAGGCTTAGCAATAAGCAAACAAATTATGCTGAAATGGGCTTGACTGAGATTAATTCCAGCAGAAAACTAAAAAAACCCAGCAATTACAAATGTGAATAAATTACACTGTTCATCAGAACACTTCCATTGAGATAAGCACAAGCATCTCTGAAGGGTACATTCCACAAGAATTTGGAGGAGTAAAATTTGCGCAAGAGTTTAGAACTACTGGAGAGCAATGAACTCAGGTCCAAAATGGAAATTTATTGAAAACTTAGGTTCAGTTCATATTTATAAGCACTCAGCAAGAATGTACAGATCTTGAGATCCACCTAAACGTGATTGCTGTGAGGAATTATCCCAAAAGTTGGAGCACACTTTGTTCTTTAACTCAGTGCTTTGTTCTTTAATTGGAAAGCTCTTAAACATATAATATGTCAAATTAAAGTAAAATAATCTGTTATTTTTCATATTAATGACATAATTACATTGCACCACTGTAAAATTGCTTCCAGTCTAATTATGTCTAGGCAGAGATTACTGGTAATTAATACAACAAATAATTTTGACTACAACTAGCAATAATTGCTTTCTTGAAGACTTTTTCTAAAATCTTTGAGTAATTTTGTTACTTCTACATACAGTATTGCAATAATTCCTGCGCACTTAGCAATTAATTACTTAAAGAAATAAGTAATTAATTGCTACACGGAATTGCATGTTTGAAACAGAATGAGAACAGGAGATATATTTGTTTTTTGAAGTGTTGCTGAATGGCTCCTTGGGTCCACACTGGTGAGTGTAAGAGGCTTAAGGTGCACACACACACACACTGATGGCTGGGAGCAGGAATGTGATCCAAAGGCAAAGTGGTCCAGGAAAGTCTTGTTTCACTTCAAAGATGATCAGTGCTGTAAAATAGTTTGGGGACCTCTGATATACTGTATTATCTCAGGGCATGGCACATTAAAATACGAGTCTGTGAATGTCTGTCATTTCAATGCCCATCTACTACCATGTTTTATACCCGTCTTATCAGTAAATCTCTTTTTTTAAAAGATACATGATCTAAAATTTAAAAGTAAAATTTAATTTCCTCTCCTTAGCAAGTACTATGCCTCAGTACCAGGCTCATGTTTCAAGGTCCATTTCACTAAGGAATCATTTTCATCTTCTGTGCTTTGTGAGGCCTCTTTATGTCACATATTTATACAAGTTTTATGTTTTTGCCCAACCGTATCTTCCCACTAAGGATGAGACAGCAATTGCTGCCACTCGTGCCTGTCCATTCCCTAAAGTCTTTGTGGCCTATAAATCAAGGTGGGGAAAATTTCACAACCCTGGGAAAGAAGGACCCCTTAAAGTAAGGGTAAACTGGGTAAAATAAATTAATTTCAGAAATCATGACTCTCTCTCTGAAATGAAATTTCTGGTGCTCTGGAATAGATGTACAAGACAATAGCATGAGATAATATAACATCTTTAACAAAGCACCACCAGCCTCTTCCTCCAGCACGGCAGCTGGGAATCATCCAGAGATGTTTATAAAGTGAAACAAAAGCTGTTTTTTTCTTTCTTTTTCTCTAAAATTTAAGTTTTACGGTTTTGCAACACCACTGACTTTATGGGACATGGAGATGTTTCAAAAAGGCTTTATTTTGGAACCTTTGGATTTTGGGCTTCTAAATTTAAGCCAGCATGTAGATTGTTATTGCTAATATTATTACTAAGCTAAACAAAATCTAAAATGGACCTCAAGTTTTTCCACAAACACTGGAATCAGAAAATCAAAATGTTCTTTTCCAAACATCCTACAAATTTTGAGCAAAATACCCAGGATTTACCAGAATAAAACTCATAATCCTCTTTCACTGTGTTGTTCTATTAATACACTAAGCCAAAAATATCCTCTGCATACTAAAAAAGAATAAGCATATTCTGAATCCCAGCCTAAAGGTTTAACGTGGAGATACTGTTTCAGATCTCATTCCTGTGGAAACTGGCTCCAAGTTATAATGGGTATGATTCCAGGAAGCGTTCCTCAAGCTGTTACTTGCAGGCTTGGGTTTAGGAAAAGCCTTCTTTGGGAATTTATTATTGCATTGCTCATAAAACAACATCCCATAGTTTTATTTCACTGGCTTGTGACACACGAAAATCAGACAAGGATTAGCTGACTGTAATGCCAAATATATGAGAACAATCCCTTTGTACCTGACAGCAAATTGCAAACAGCAGCTCTAATTCCATGAGCTGTGGAGTTCCTATTTCAGAAGTGCTGAAATATTCAACAGCTTATTAAGAGCTGATACTCATTGTTTCCTCTGGTAGAAAATGCAGTGCTCCCCCAAATATTTGAAGTTACAGCAAGAGGTCTGTGTTCTGAAAAGAGAAAGCTTGGGAATTTCAAAGTGGCCTTGTTAAATTAATAAGCATCGGTAATGAACTAATGAAAGCTCTACAGTTCTCACAGACGTGCACATACCAACATTCATACACCCACAACCTCATGCAATCTATATGTGAGCGCTCAGTACAGGAATACTTCATGGTTTTGTACGCACAGAAATGTTTGGAAGAGGGTCCTAAAAACTTTATAGCATCTTTTACCTTGTGACTTGTTCAAAAAGCTTTTGCGTAGGGTGAAAAGTACCACACAATTGAAGGAAAGGTAATACAATTAAATCAGTTGCAATGATTCATGGGATAATCTAATAATCTAGAAGTCATATATCTTATGTGTGCAGGTAATGAGTGCTAAAATTGTGATGAGGAGCAGTTTCAAATCTAGCATTAGTTCACAGTCAGAACTGAAGAAATGGAATGTCTTTTACCCCCCAAAAGAAAGACATTTCAGAGAGAGAGAAACAATATTAATTTTTATTTGTTCTTCTTGCATTTTTAAGAAAATGGGTGTTGCTATAGTGGACACAGAACAGGAAAGAAAGGACTCTTTTGTGAATACCAGCACAAGGTATGCAAAAATTTATCATACATGTAAAGATTTAACAGAGAATTATGCAAATGTGTGGAGGATTGAAGATGTCATATGGCTGCACATGCACCACGCTTCACAGAGAGCCCTTGCAAAGAATGTGCAGAGGCAGAAGTGTTTTATTTCTGTTTACACTATCAAAATTGAGTGGAGTTAAACCCTTCAGGAGAGAGTCCTGACAGCCTCCAGGACCACACTGGGAGCAGTGCAATCCTGCTGAACACAGCTGATAAGCCACACCAGCAGCCTCCCTGGCAATATTGCTTTTCTATGGAGATTCTGCTTCGTGTACCTTCGCTATCTCACAACACCTGCACCTTGTGCAGCTCTGCCGCTGTTTGTGCTCAGGTGAAAAGAGGGAATTTGTTTTTGAGGGAGAAAAGATGTACACTGTGTTTGCAGTCAGAGACTGGGCTATACATCTGTCCACGACTACAGAGGCTTTCTGCCTCAGTGTGGATATTAGAAAGCTATGAAATGCCCATGTAATGAGATGCACAAACAATGTAATATGGGAAATTTTCTTATTGCAGACATTCATTTTTTCATAAATTCCACTGAACAGGACTGCAGAAACATTTGAATGCTTTTTTAACGAAGCAATATATTATTACAGTACCTCTTCTTCATGTAGTTTAGCTGAAAACATTTTAAGGACTGCTTTAGAAAGAGAAATGCAATGTTAGAAGTTGAAATGAAGCCAAGGTGTGCCCTTGCTTACAGGCTTCACTGTCACATGAGGAATACCAGGCACCTGTTGCCATGAGCTGTTTGTATTCATTGTGTTTATTTTATTTTTAATTCCAGAGGCAGAAGTGCTGCTTCATTTTATAATAAATCAGAAAATTTGTTCACACAGTTTAACCTTGAGTATTGCAAGGGGTGACTGGCTGTGCTCCTCCCAACTCCCAGATATTTACATTCGTGGATAGGTGGATATTTCTTCCTCCTGTGTCTGAAGAGGAGAATAAGGAATTGTTTTAAGGAGCTGGCTAAGGTTCCTGACTTTCAGCAGGGGAAGGAGTTCTCCCCCCACCTCTGAAAAATATCACTGGAGGGAATATTGTGTTCTCCTCCTCCTGCTAGATCCATTATCATTAGTTAGAGCAGGTAAGCAGATGTGCAGGTTACATAAAAGCGGGACAACATTTGTAAAGGGAAATGCAGACCGGAATATCCCATTCTTATTAATTTGCACGCATGTTAGACTTGTCCAAACACATTAGGTGTAATCATCTCCCTTCCCAAAGATCTCTGAAGCGTGGTGGGGTAGCCCACAAGGTCAGGAGAACAGGGAATTGCCACAGCAGCTGCCATCGAGCAAATGACTCTGCTGAAAAGTTTGCAAAGGTCCTCTTGCCTTCCCTGACAGCCTCTGCAAAGTGCAGCCCTCAGCTCCATGCTAAGTTTGCTGGTCCTGGGTGAGCCACAAACATTGCTGGGGTGTGATTAAATTTTTGTGTTCGGCAGCAGTGAACACAAGGCCAGGCTCCTTGGCTGCTGTATCTCTGTTCAACAGGACCAGGACTGTTTTGAGTGGCTGCTGACACCAGGCACTCCACAGCACCATGTAAAAGATCATTCTTTGGGGCAAATCCAGAGCACTCATAATGCAGAGCTTGAGCTCAGCCTGACTTTGCACTTGTATCAAAGCAATTAAATTTAGGCCGATTGTGGTGTTTAAAAAAGGATCACATCTGGGTAAGCACAATAAATTAAATGGCAAAGCAATTTGCAATCAAGCCTGAGGTAAAGAGAAAGGGTTCTCATGTGCCTATAGGTACTAATTTGAAAATGGATGCATCAATATAGGTTTTGGGAATGGAATGTCAGAAACACCATGTAACTATACAATAAGGGAATTATTTAGTCAGGTAAGGCTGGTTTGACATTAGAAATTTGACTGATTTTTTTGAGTTCCAGTTTTTCCCACATTCAGGACAACCTGTTTCTAGTGACCAAAGGCCTCAGTAAACATTTCCTTTGTGTATCCTGGCGCTGCTGTCCCTTGATCCCCATTGCTCATTTGGATTAGATCTGTTTCAGCTGTTTTATAGGCCAACATTTCAGTGTCCTAAAGGTCTTGAAATGAACTGGTGCACAAGTGAAGGCCTCTAATTTACAGGGTTATTGGAGAATGCCTGGGAATGAAAAACCCTAAGGCCAATAATCACCACCTAGGGAGGCTAGGGCCAGTTCACCAAACCACTGGGGAAAGGGATTTCTTAAAGAAATTGGAAAATCTCCTCGACACACAGTAGCGACATTGGCTCTCTTATTAATCTGTATTGACATTAGCAACTTCAGCAGCATAAATCATTATCTAGGCTGATGTAAGTAATTAAGAAAGGAGTCCTGAATGTATGTAATTCACTAGACAGGATTATTTTTTCAGTGTCATGCACCCAGCCTGGATGGTTTAGATGCTGACAGCACCATAGTTGGATGTGAACTTTTTTCCTTCCATTTCCTCCCCCTCTCCCCAGTCTTTGCTTGCTTTGCTTTGTTGCTGTTTCCAAATTTTTTGGAGGTCCAGAGGCTGATTAATGTCTGTGTGTCTTCTCATCGAAGACTAACAAGATACAGATGATTCCTTGCCATGACTATCTTCATGTTTATTTGTTTGTTTTTCATCAAAACCCCCCACAACTCTCTCTCTGGATCACAGACTAATTATTAATTGTAACATCTCTGTATCAGGGCTATCCCAGACTTGTTTAGACGTGGCACTGTTTGATTTCATAAACATACAACCGGGAAAGGCTTGTTTTCAGTCTGGCGATCTCCTGTTGGCCCAACATCAGCAGGGACTTCTGTTTTAAAAAGCACAGAGCTTACTACTATTTTGTAGTTTCTTACTTCCATGCCTTTATCAAATGTTTCACAATGTTTGGTATTTCTCCACAAGTCCCATTTCCTAGGGTAATGTGATTATGTGAGACTCTTGGGTGTCATTTAAGAAAAATTAATTTCTTTTTCTTTTAGCTTAACAGAGAAGTGTAAAAAACACGACCCAAGTGCATTCTAAAAGCTGGAAAGCCAAAGGCAATTAAAAAGAACACACAGTTTATTATTTAAAAAGTAGGGTTTTTTAAAATGCAATATTAATTATTTTTGGAAGGACAAGACCATTCTTTCCAACACATGGGACAATCACTTTGACATGGCTGTTACATGGACATGGCTATGGTCTTGCAGTGTACATATGCAGAAATAGGTTTTGAATTAACAGATGGCGGCCTTTCATGTTTGTCTGTTTTCTTAGCTTCCTGTACAAGTTACTTCTGTTTGTTGAGGGAAATGATGCAATTTCTTTGCAACTGTAAAATTAAAATCCCTAAAAGCAATGCTGAGGATTTTACACTATTAGCAAACTCTTTCTAAATTCTGAGATACTAAGCTGGCAGGCAATAAATCAACATTAGCGATTAAATTAACATAATTTTTTTAAAGTTTCTTTAAATTCATAGCGCAAATAATAATTAGAATTCACTAATAACTTTTCATATTCCTACTTTATCTGTCCTTGAAAGGACATCTGCCTTTTCAAGGCAGATAAGGCCTACCTACAGACTTTTCCTCACCTATGCATAATAAATACAATGAAAGCAGGATGAAAATAGCCTTCTCCTGAGTCCTGTGGACTACGTTAGTAGCAGATATTTTGGACTGAATCTGGAGGCAGTGTCCTCAAATAAATGTAGATATCAGATTGAGATAACCAGGATGCAATAATTAATTTCAGGAAAAAAAAAACCAAAAAATAAAAAACAACCTCATCTCAATTCCTTTGTAAAGTGCCAAAGCATCAATTCGTTTGTGGTTAAAGTTGTTATCTTTATTTCAGTAATATATGAAAGTAGCCAAATATTCAGTTTCATAAGCATGTCAAAGTGCGGGCTTCAGTCCTAACTTAAACCATCACGGCCATCTGCAATAAAAATCATTCTCGCTTTGCTTTGCAGAACCATTGTTAAGCTTGTAGACTAAACATTCAACCACTGCAAGCAGTCAGCAGCTTTATTACTTCTCCTGCCCCTGCAGAGGCATCCTGGATTCAATTTGTCTAAATACATCAAAGTATTTTAATTTCGAAGTACCCCAAGCATTTTGGAAAGTTTAAAGGCTATTTGTCTTCTGAAATGTTTGAATGTAAACTAAAATGAAAATCGTCTTGATGATTTTTTTCCAGTTTAAATGACTGTCACATTCCTGCTCTGAAAAGCCCCTGAAGCTCCAATATACAGTTTCCCCTGCCTTTTTTCCTCCCAAGTAATTATGAGAGAGCCAGTTTTAAGTTACGTGGTCAGATTGGCTTCCTTCATTCTGAGACTCCTCTGTTTCTGTAGAGTTCAATGAATTAAACTCTTACTAAGCCATCAATTTGTCTCAACTTCTGTTCAAGCTGATTTTTTTTCTCTTTTCCTTTCTTTAGCACTGGATTGCAAATAAATAGACGGTCAATTGATCCATCAGGATATTGCACTTAGCTCGTTCTGGGCTAGAAATGACAGAAATGTCTGAACTGGCTGAACAGTATTCAGCAAGCAAAAAATTAGGTGAAATATGGGTATCTGGCCAAAACAGCCACAAAATAATTTTGTTTGAAAATACAGGAAGTACCTTGAAATATTTGAAAATTTGGTAAATATTTGGTATTATGGCCATTAATTCACTGACATTTTTACTTGCTTTTTTTTTTAAGTTTCAAAACTTATGTGAAAGACTTACACATGCATAATCAAAGTTTATTTTGTTCATTATGTGTAGTATTAAATCAACGCCTGGACAGGCTTCTTGATAGCACCTTTGTCCATTCAAAACTCCTCTAAAGTCATAAAATTCTCATGATTACAGACATGTGTTTTTGCAACCAAGGGCACTATTTGGATATTAGAAATGTATGTGTATATATATATATATGCATTCAACTTCTAAAACCATTGGGCTGAAAAGGTCTTGTGAGCTCAGCTCAGTCCATTCCCCATGTCCAGGAAACAATCAGCTGAACCCATTTCGCTCCTACCAATGTCACTCCTGCCAGATGTTTGTCAAAAAAGAGACATTGGCAGGATCAGGTCATCCCCACTTAAATTGTCTGTGCCAGTGAGTCCCTCTCTCTAAACTGGAATTTTTTTCCTCCTAATCTGAATTCTTCTAAAATGTAAGATCTGGGGGTTTTTTTTTTGTTGTTTGTTTGGGTTTTTTAATTCTATTAATTAACAACATTAATTGTTACAATTAGTTACAAGCTTCCTTTTTCCCAATATCTTCCTTTGTAACTGAAGCCCATTCTTACATTTCTATCACCCCTTTTCTCTCTATTGCCAAGCCCCTGCTCTGCCAGTCATTATTTCCAGGTTATGGGCTACGGCGCTTTGTTTGAACGCACTGTTCTCCTCTGGATAGCAGGTTTTAGACTCTCGCTGCCTTCTCTGTCTCTCTGGGATGTGTCACCCAGAGCTGAAGCTCCAGGGGAAGGACACAGGGATACCTCTGCAGATGGCACAGACTGACTCGTGTTTGGTGCTTTTTGTCTTATAAGGGATGCCAGAGCAGCGTGAATAATTCTGCAGTCTGTAGTCATTTAAACTCCTGGAAATACCTAAATATGTCAGTCCTGATTAGAGACAAAGGGCCTGATTCTTTGGGAAATCCACACTTCTGTCTTGTGTGCCTTAGAATGAAAGCTTCTATGAACAGGAAATCCCACTTGTGTAAATTTTGTTGTTATTATTGTTGGTTTTTAAGAAGAAAAGGACTGGCTATTTAAAATTTTTGTGCCATTTTTCCTCCCAGGCTGGTAACCTGCATGGCTCTTTCAGTCCCACAATATTAGTTACCACAAAATTACAGACTTTTGAGGAGAAAAATGTAGCACAATAAATTAAAGGATGTTTAAATATAGTCCTTATTTTATAACTTGGGCACTATATTCCCATTTTAAAATTGCCAATAAACACTGGGAATTTTCCTTTTCTTGCTGATCTTCTTTAAGGCCTCTATGAATAGCAGAGAAAACAACTTCACTGTAATAAAAACAAGGGGTTGTTTTCCTTTTTAAAAATTGAGACATTGGGTAAAATAAAGGTCATTGCAACAACCTTTGAAAGAACAGAAAGACTAATTTTCCCCCTTTTGCTTTTTTACTGGTTTTCAATGCAATGTGAAAAATCATTTTTAAGTTTGCCCATCTGTTTTACATAAAACCTTAGCTGACCTTACACAAAGTGAAACAAATGCACAAAAAGCTTTGCTGTTGGGCTCTTGCCAGTAAGAGGGAGCAAAAAGAAAAGAATATGTAAAGTTAGATCCTGCTCTGGTGTAAATTAGCCCAGTTCCAGTGGGGACTTAGGCTGATTTATACCAGCAGAGGCTGAGGTTTGTATTTATTTTAAAAGCCAGACTTGTTAGACCCAGCCCTGCTACCCTGAAATCACCTGGAGCTTTGCTATCTATTTTTGGGGGGAGTAGGACCCTCAGTGAAATAGCCACGTCTGGTGCAGATAAAGAGGAGACACCCAGCCATGAGTGGAGGTGGCACAGCAACTTGAGGAGAAAGGTTTCGGAGTAAGAAACTGAGAGTGTGGAAGGTGGAAGTGAGGCTTGAACCGCAGCCTGACTTTGTGAAGCTGCTGTACCCGCTGACCCCAGACTTGAGGCAAAGAGATGCTCACACACTGTGGTGAGGCTCCTGCCCTGCTGCTTTTCTCCTGTTAGCCTAACCTGGCTCCTTCAGCATCTTTATATGGACCAAAAGTGGGTCCTGAGGCAAGGAGGGTGCGCCATGCACGGAACTGGGCAAAGCACGCAGAAGCAGAGCACAGCAGGAGGAAAATACCATCTTTAAATCCCCGCACATCTTGCCCAGCACTTCCATAATGCTTCTGTTAATGTGGCTGAGGGGGAACCATGGCCATTATATCGTCTCCAATCTAATATGATTAATGAGTATAAAGTAAGGTTCAAGCTTTTAATTAAAAAGGCAATCATAAGTTACTGAACAGTGAAGGTCTGGCTAAGTTTCTCAGAAGGAGGTTATTTAACAGAATGAGATGTACCAAAGAGGTGATGGGCCAAAAATCTCTCCTTGGTTATATTTTGTATTCAGGTACTGACTTTGATTTATAGCAGAGAGCAGAACTGGATCTATAGAGAAATGAGCACATATACATGTGCATTACACTGTGCACATACGGTGATGCCTAAATTTAAAGCTTGCCTAAACTTTCCATTAATAGCCATTTTATCCTGTTGCTCGTTATATTGCCATACGTCTCAGAATGAAAATGCTTTGCAGGAGAACTGCCACACTTTCAAAATTTCCTTGTGCGTAAAAACAAAAGAAAAACAAACCAAGACATGTTTTGACAAGGTCAAGAAAAGACTTTAGGAAAGACTCTCTATAGGCTCTAGACCTCTAAGTGAGTTTCAACATTTGGATTTAAAGTGATTGCTGTGTACTTATCGGAGATCTCCCTCTTTTCTCTTATTGAAAATAGTCCAAATTTGACCATGTCATGGATTTCAGTTCACCCATGTCCAATAAAGACTTGACAGAGGTTGATGTATTCTGTAATTTTATCATTTTATGTTTCAATTAACTTAAAATGAAATTTACAGTATAGCTTATTCCATACATTTTTCTGTGGCCTCTGAACAGAATAGCCTCTGTCTACCTTTGCGAGGATGAAATAAGATGGAATATTTGCAATGAATAGCCAGGGTTCTTTTTAGGAAAAAAAATGCTTAAATCATCTGCATTCTCAAACACAAATAATATACTATAAGGCGTATGAATACAATCATTTTACCGGAATGAATAGTCCATCAAATACAATGTCTTATTGACCAAGGGTGTCAAGGAATGTGAGCAAAACACCCAAACAATAATTGTATTCTAGAGAATCTCAATTTTGGGGGCAATTAGTAGTTACCCTCTCAGTGAACCTGCAGGCTTTGTATTCTTAGCCACTTCTATTCTATCTAAAATAACTATATTAATCATGAAAAGGGAAAACAACTGACATCAAATTCCACTTCATTTAGAATGATAAAAATAATCTGTAAATGAATCAACACTGAGTGGAATAGCTGACTTTCTTTTTTTCTGTGTGTGTTTTATGGCGCTGTTTAAAGTGGGTAAAAGTCACTAATTTCCATACCAAAAACACTGAAGCAACCACAAAACAGGGGGTTGGAGGAGGAGAATCCATGGCAAAAGTTAAGAGTCAAAATCACTCACATTTAGGGCCATTTTTCATATAGGAACACACTTTCCCAGAAAGGTTTATGTCAAGCAAAGAAATTATTCACCTAGAGAAAGTCACATATGGTAGAAGCAATGAGAACAGGAATATATCTATCTGTATCTATATCATCTATATCTATATCTATACCCTTTTCTATATCCATGTATATCTATATCATCTATATCTATATCCACATCTATATCTATCTATCTATCTATGTCTTTCTATAATATCTATATATCTCCTTCCTATCAGGAAGGAGAAAATCCAGCGGGTTTTTGTCACCTACCAGGCTTTGAGAGCTTTAGGTGAACATTTCACATTTCTTCACCTAATTCAGCCAGAGGTTTCTGGTTCTCTTAGTGAAAGGAGTAAACATTTGAAGTAAGACACGGTTTCTAGAACCACAGAATGGTCAGCCTGTGTCTCTAAGCTGCCTGAGGCAGGTGACCTACAGAGCTGGGCCTTTTTCAGACACATCTAATGCAGGCTGTGTGTCAGCACGCTTCCAAAGGCGTCCCAGCTTCTCTCCCAAATTAGAGAGCTGCCTGTGGCAATAGTTACAGGGCTGGCAGCAGCAAATTGCTGAGCAGCCGGGAGAAGCTGTTCCTCAAAAGGAAAAAGCAGCCCTGGGGTAGCTGCTGCCCCGCTGAGGGGCAGGGATTGTTGTCTCCTGCTGAATTTGTCCCCCGGTGTGAGCTGGGATTTACAGATTGCTCCAGCCTTCGTGTGAGCTGATGCAGCTCTGACCAGATGATTCCCTAGGAGAGGATTCCTGCCGGCCGCTCTGGCTGGCGGCCAAGCCCTGCTCCTCTGGGTGTCTGTCTGTCTGTCTGTCTGAAGTGTTTGGGAATGGCTCTGGCAACTCGGCTTCAGCAGCTTGTCCCTGATATTCCTCTTGTGCTCCAGAGTGGTTTTGTGGTTTGGGGTGAGAGGAGGTAGAAAACATAAAAAGCCAGCAGCCCTGGAGCGCCTCTCTAGCAGCATTTAGGTATTTGATAGCACTTACTCGAGCCATTCTTTCCTATCTGCCCTTCTTTCCCCCATAAAAATAATAAATAACCAGAGTGATAAATTGTATTCCTGAATTATTACATAGGACCTCCAGGTATGCTAAAGTTTTGGTTATAACTTTTCAGAAAATACCATATGGAGGATGTTTCTTCCCCTCTTAGACCAATTCAGATCTCTGCAAGAAGCATTTCACAATCCTTTTTGAAACCATTTTGATACTCTCTTTTTTTGTTGTTTTGTTTTAATTTTTTTAAATGTTTTTGTTTAAAGAAAGTTAAAGATTTAATCAAATAAATTTTATTTAACTTAGATGATGCACAAGTCACTCCAACTCTGCAAAGACAAAGGGGAAATACCATACCCGGAGAAAGTTTGTTGTATCATTTCTCTATATCTCATCACCTCCACATTCCTTTTTCTTTGTTCCCAATTTACTAATGGGTTACAGGAACCACAACATGTTGCAATTTCACAGCCAATCTCAGCTTATTCAGCTGTAGTGGGTAAAGGTCTTTTTTTTTTTTTTCCTATTCAATCCTTATCCACCTGCTTGGAAAAATATAGTTTAATGCACCTTTAGCAGAATACCTCTAGGCTGTGTCTTTGGATTCCTGGTCAAGTCACCCTGAGTGACTCCTCTCTCAAAGCCTCTGGGCTGTGTTGGATCATCTGTTGCATTAGTGCCGCCCTGGTTTTTCTGGACAATTTCATTTCCTATACCAATTGAATGCTCCTATATATATGTGAGTAATCAAATTCTTAAGGAAGGATTGTTCCAAGTGTAGCAGATCTTGTAGCAGACACCAAAGTAAAGACACGTTTCATGGAAATGGCAAATACTGCACTAATTGAGACTGTTGTGCACACATTTGGTCACTGAATGAAACTTTATGTACTGATAGATATTCCCTGTCAGTTCTCAGGTAAAGGTAATTCACAGATTCCATCACTGGCTGAACTCTAAAGGTCTTTGAGTGTCGTTTGAATATACAAAAAAAGTATTTTGAATATACAAAAAAAATGGCAACAGCTTTCCTGCTATTTTAATTCATCTTTCTGATGGGGAGCTGAGAATTCTCCCTGAGTAGCTTTGATCGTAGCTGCAAAATCTGGGTCTCTGGAATAGACAGCAAATAGCTGACTGCTGAATTATGCAGATGAGTTGAATCCCTGTAGTCTCTACAGGTGTTCCTATGAGGCAGATGAATCTGACAAAAGGTAAAATAACAGAAAAATCAAACCCCTAGTGTAAATGAAAAATATTTCTATTTGTTGAGCCAAGATTTGCTTAAGCTGCAAGTTGCAGTGCTTTAAAAGCAGGCTGAGATGGAGCAAGGTGCTATTTTTTTGAGTGCTGTAGGGCATTCTTCCAGACATTTGAGGAGAATGCACTACGTATTCTAAAACAGAATATTGTATCCATTCTTGTAATGCAGGTTCATTAAGCATCAGATTGATTTATTGTATTGTTTCCTTTATAAATTATTTTCATTATGTTTTATCACAGTACATGACTACTGCCCTAAGGGAATATGCAGGAATGAGCTGAATGGCAAGTGTAATAGACTGTTTTAATTAAAATAGTGTAATGCATATTTCAGTGCTATTAACAAAAACAAAATTGATTTTGTTTTCTGGGTAATTGAATATATTAAGGCCCAGGTGCTGTTTTTCTATTGTTTAACCCTCTGAGTACAACTACATCTGGTGCTGTGAGCAGGAATTCCTGAGGAAGAGGAAAGCATAAACAGGAATTTCAACAGTGGAACCCCCTTCGTCCTTTCCAGTGTCTCTGAGTGAGCTCCAGACAGTGAGGACACTGATCCACGGCAGAGAAAAGCCCATTATTCCTCTGCACTTTTTAACCTGATGTTCTGTGGAGACAGCAGTCACTCGCCACCATAATTCCATTAGTTAATGAACACTTCAGGAATTTGTCCATCATAAGAAAGACCCTTTAGAATTACAGTCAATCAATGACACCTACTCTTCTAAGTGGCTTTCTTTTCCCCTTTTTCTCTTGATTTATATTGGCTATGCGTCTTTTCTATTTCCTTTACCCTCCAGATACCAAAAGTTTACCTTTTAGCAGGAAGACGCGTTGTGCCACACAGTGACAGACACGGGCAAAGTCAGGTTAATGACTTCTGAGCAGCAAAGTCAGATGAAAACAACCAACCAACCCAGAAAATGAACAGAGAGCTGGGTTACGTGGCCCATCTGTCCTTGAAAAGAACCATTTTGCCTAATGATTTTTGTCTACCATACCCTAATTAACAGAACCTCCCTCCTTTTCATCAATGGGATTTTCACTGGAAACTGCTACTTTGCAGTAAATATTGTAAATAAAAATTGTGTTTCTGATTCAGCTATTATGGTCACCTCAGTTCTGAAGGGTCTATTGCTTATGGCAGAGATGCAGTGGATATGGAAGATCTTATGTCCCGTTTCATGGAGTGAAAAATTGTGTTTCTCCGAGTACATAGTAAAAGCCCCAGGAGCTGGTTCACCATTTGTAAAGACTGCCCTATTTCCCAGGGACATGTTGCTTGTTGAAAGGAATGGTATGGTGAAATTAAGGAATAGTAACTGCAATTTTAGCTATGTCCTTTTAAAGGAAAAATCAAACCAAATCAAACCCACTCCAACCATCCTGAAGTAGTATGAACTATGGTAATGTTTGTCTGAGATATGTATAATTTAAGAATAAATCAAACTGCTGAACTGAAAGATAAGTCAGAAATTCAAAACAAAGGAAAGCCAGACAGCACAAAAAGAGTTACTGCAGCTCCATTCAGTTACTCTGGGGATACCAATCACTGTAGTAGTCTGAAGATGTTCCCTATAAATCCTGTACCCTTTAAAATAAAATATGGGTATCTTCTTTTCCTTATCAAAGATTTTCTATTCGAACTCACTCACTCAACAAGAGCCTTTTACAAGTGATGGTCCTGCTTTTACAACAGAAGGCCATAATTAAACTGGTGAGTCATCACTCCACTGGGTTTCATAGGAAATCCCTGATTACTTTAAAGCACCTGCTGTAGCTCTTCGACTCATTTCCCATAGAAGAGCTGCAGATACAGATTGATTCCAAATAGTTCCCATAAAAGAATAGAGCGGTGAACTGGTTTTACATAAATTTCAGTCTTTATAGTTTCTCTTCCTCTGCAATTAATGAGATCTGGCTGAATCCCCAGTTACTTCTGGGTCGTGATTTATAAAGCACAAGTTGAGATTCAGACTTTTTGAAAATGATTTCCCACATTTTAATGTTATTAGCTCGTTTCTGACAGTGCATCTCTCCATGTTTCTTCTTCTTGGAACTGGTCACCTTTAATCCGTTACAAGATGTTTCTAATTATTAACAGGAATATGCTGAACTCTACTGAAAAGTATTTAAACACTACAACATGACAAAATCACATGTACATTGGCTATTTTGGTAAATGGCTATTAGCTATTTAACTTTCCAGTGTTCAATATGGAATTCAATCAATGCACTAAAACAGTCTAACCCATAACATTCTAAGATCACCATATTATACGCTGTAGATACTAGCACTAGCTAAACAAAAAAATATTGCTTGCTCATTTGCTATGTAACATTTTAAAGAGAAAAGATATGGGTAAGCCAAGAGAAATCACAGCTATTAATTAATAATTCAATAAATAGATTACGCCAGAACAAAATAGAAAAGGTATTCTGAAAGATGCCCTAATATTGCAAATATGTCAGAGGTTTTAGAAACGATTTTTAAGTGTTGTTCTAAATGAATTATAATGATCAAATAATCCTAAACAAACTGTGATAATTTAGGTAGATTAAAAATATTTGCGAATAAGGAAACTAGTATTTTCATAGATAAGAACATTAGAGAACTAGCATGTAGACAGTTTAGCTTTGGAGGAAGAAAAAAGTGTCCATTATTCATGACCAAACACAGTTTGTATCCTCATTTAGACTGTGGTATTTTTGCTCAAGATAAGTGCTCTGTAATAAAAGGATAAGGCCCAAACTTTAAAGTCATTGCTTAGAAAATAACATGTTCTTACTGTGCCAATAAATCCAAGGAAAAAGGAACCAAAAGAGTTTAATGAAAAGAGGTAAGTTTAGAATTAATAAAAATCCAAACAGCAAGGAACTGCCAGGGCTAATGCACTACATTTACAAAATGCAGGGTTAAAGGCAGTTTTTATTTAGAGTATAACATTTCACCGCAGTTTGGAAGTAAAATAGAAGGGCTGTTTTTTAAAGGAATAACATGAAATAGTTTCATTCAAACATGTGGTCTGGGAGCTAAACTTTTGCACCTTTTTTAGGTGACCCATGTTTTTAACACAAAAGATAATTCAGTTTGTTCAGAAACACACTCAAACCTTTCTGGGTCAAATCTTCACCTTCTTCAGGGAACATTCCCATTGAAGTCAACCTTTAGCACTTTCTCTTCTCAAGCATCCAGCTCTGGTGTATTCTGTGAGAAAAAAGATCCTCAGATGTCTGTCTGCAGTGTGCTCCGTGGAGAACTGCTGCAAGGAATGAAAATGGAAGCAAATACACTGAGCATCCCAGGTTGCTTTAGCAAGCTCGCAGCTCCTATCGCCACTGAAAAGGAATTACAATTTGCTCAGAAGTAGCCAGCCTTTAATGTTGTTCTTCACCAAAAGACGTATAACAAAAATGCATATTTACTTTGGACTTTTTCTGTTGTTGATGAAATGTTACACTCCTGTCATTTATCTTTTGCTTGTGTTTTTACATGTCAGTCTTGAAAATAGTTATCCATGTGCCAAGTTCATGTGGGAATAACCCTGCTAGTCACAGTCACCAAGGGAGAATGTGGGCAGTGGCCAGCAGACAACAGATGCTATCAAGGATCTCTTCAAGACTTTTCAGCCTCCTTAGAGGTTAAAGTCTTCCAGATTCAGGTAATGATTTTTTTACTCAAACTTGTATTTGCACAAGTTGTTCAGTGCCCAGCATGGTGGGTGTCACCCGTTTTGGAATCACTGTTATCATGATACATTACATTTTAATCACAAAGACCTACAATCAAGGATTATAATGTAACCATTAAAGTTTCCCCTACTGGATGAGACATTCTCCACTAATCTTTGCCTGAACTTTGTCCTGCCTTTCTTTCTGTCCGTAAAAGTCAGCCAGCCTTGTTTCTGTCAAGCCAAAATATCTGGCAAACAGAAACTCTCTGCTGCTCTCAGACAAGCTACTAATGTAACTTAATTTTCCATAAATAGCTTCTGCATCATCTAAGTTCAGCTATTTCTGTCTGCTAATACTGTCTGCACACCCTGACTTGCTCATGTAGAGCTTCTCTGAAGACCAATCCACTCCAGCTAAATATGATTTTGAAGGCTGAGGTTTATGCAGCAGCTTTGGCTCTGAACCAGGGCTGGAATTGGACAGCTGGAACATGAACTGATCTGGCAGCAGATTCAAATGTAACTACTGTGGAAATCTGTAAGATTTTTCTGTATCAAATGCACACAGAACTGAAAAATAATCACAATAAACCATCTTCCGAGAAGTGAATGAAAAAATACTGGTTTTTTTAATAGTCCTCTCAGTCAGTCAAGGGTTAAAATTCTTTTCCTTCACCTCTATTTTTTTAAGGGGAGTGAATTCCAATCTTGTCTATACTATTATTGACCAGACACTCATGAAATTAGAACATTAAAATGAATTTCCCCAACATTTTGGCAATCTAGTCAGACCCTTAACATAGTGGTGCTTATGAAGGAAACAAGGTCATAGCGAGATCCTAAGTCCTTGTATTACATTTTACCAGTGAGATCAATTTAAAATCTTAGGCAATGAGTCTGGAAAAGACTTGGAGAATTCATCTCTAGGCTACAGTCAGGCCAACCCTATGGATGTGTGACATTCTCAGTGTTTCTGACATCTTTTTGGTGCAGTACTGTCCTTAAAGCCCTCACTCAATTTCTAAAAACTCTATTCTTTTCTGTTTCGGTTTTTTTGTTTGTTTGTTTGTTTTTGGTTTTTTTGTTTGTTTGTTTTTGTTTTGTTTTGCATGTTGTGCAATTTATATACTTACAGTAATTTACATAGTTTTTGGGCTGTGGTGGAACAAATAATTATTTCACAACTGAAGAAAAAGCAGGGGGTATTTAATAAAGGAAAGGTGTGTCTTGACAATGCATTATCTAGAGGTTTGGAAAAGGAATTCAATTCAAATGAAATGACAGAAAGCAAATCTGTCAACATACCTGTGCTCTGGTGCTGAGTCAGGAAACTCCCAAGTTACAAAGAAAAGTTACAAACGAGACAGCCAGAAAAACACCCAAACAGTTCTTCAAAAGACACAAATTCAAGTTTTACTCTTTGATAAAGTGTGATTAATTGCACACAGATTGCTACCCACCATAATGAAAGACAATAATCTCCATTGTGGCCAGTCACAGGCAAGTAGCACAGGGAGAGAATTTTGCTTCAGGTTGCAGGCACTCCTTCTGTATTTAAAGTACAAATATACGAAAACAATTACATCCCAATAACTCATTAATATTACACTGAATGCAGTAATACATAATCCAAGATAAGATAGCAGGCGTGTGAAGGAATTTGATGAACTGACAAGTACCTGTATCTGCAGCTAATGCCCATTTGTTTGGGAGCCCGACATGACGTGACATGATTCCTAACAGCCCTTGCTTTGTTTCCTCAATTTTCTCAGCCTGACCTTCAGCAGATTAACGTGGCATCAGTCTAAAAAAGCTGAAGGAACGTAAAGAGGGGTTGTATGTGTACATTAGAGTAAAATAATGTATTGCACATGGATTAAAAGTAATAGACTGTGCTCAAGGGTATTTACATGATGTTTTATCTCTCCTTGCAAGGCTGGAACATTCACAGATTTTAATTCTTTTGTTTTGGACTATATGGTTACAAAGAATATGAACTTCAACTGAGATTAACCAGGTTTGTGCTAATTCACCTTCAGTAATAGGCAAGTTAGCCAGAAGTCATTAGAAGGCAAAAGTCCCAGTCTTAGACCATCTTAGCTGTGGACAGAGCCCTCTGAGAAGTGAGAAAAACACAGTGGAAATTCCTTTCTTGATGTTCCTCCTGGTTTTGGCTGGAAATAGTTTTGTACTGATCCAAATGAACACATTATTTTATTCCCACCTTACCCACATCTTTCTGTGACTTCTGGCAGTAAATATGTCTCACATTTATGTACCAGATCCTTATAAATGCACACATATACCATGTAAAATAGAGTCTTCATAGGAACAGCATTAAACCAGAAAGGATCCGGTTTCCCTTCACTGCTGCGATGTGCTCAGGGCTGGCTGCTTTAAACCTGAATATTACCTTGCATCCATTTTGTCTCTTGTAAAGTCATTTGAGTGCACACAGGAGCTTTACATGTATAGAGTTGTAGCGTGATTTTTTTTTTTTTTTTAAAGCACTCCCTGTCAGAGGCAGGACAGGAGAACGGTCTGAAAAGCCTGTGGTTTTAGGGAGAAGTATTTTAACACAGCAGCATAGACAGGTAATCTTCCTTACCCTCTCTTTGCAAAGTGTGTTTCTTTGGTTAAAGTAGATGTGTAAACGTATGAGAAAAGAAAATGGAACTTGCCCTGCTATGTGTGTGCTATACCGTGTCCTTTAATTAGAGAGGGGTGGGTTTCTCCAGTGTCTCTCTAACATCTGCACGGCGTAGACGAGTCTAGAACCGTCTTCCTCCCAGCTCAGGTGGGTGAGTGTCATGGTTCCACATGAATAGAAGCAATCTTACCAGGAGTGGGCACATAAGAAGTGGATTTTTGTCCTCTGGAACAAACCTATGCCAAATTCTTGTTCAGAGCACAGTCAAAACCATCTTAGTCGCATGTATCTCTCCTGTACTCTGAGACACAGAAAGATTCTCAGTTTTGGAGGTGATGGCTTATATTGTATATTAAGTGATTGTTCAACTATTTTTGCATGGCAGAAGTGTCTCTGGCACTTTTCAAAGTTCATCTAAGGCCCAAATTAACAGATCTCTTAATTCTTCAAGAACAGGATAACAAGGACTGTGGTGCTGGCTTGAGGATGCAGAAATCGTGCAGCTGGATGGGAATCCTACCTTCTCCACTCCTCTGTGTGTTTGAAAATAAGACTGTGGAAATCAACCCCAAACCCCTGAGCCTGAAGACTGAGTTTTTGGTTTCTTGCTTGAATGACATTCAAATTACCAAATAGGCTTATTATAATATTATAAACAAAGCATTTATTCTAAGCTGTAAAATAAGTACTGAATCATTTTATGCAATGGTACAAATAAAAGCTGGTAAACTGTATTTGAAGCACATAAAACACAATTAGGGATGCAGATTAGCCTTGAGGAACGAGCTCAACAAGAAACCAAATGAATCAACTTCAGACAAGTTTCGCTAAGAGCTTTACGATATTCAGACTTCAGCAGTGCCTCTCTCCAGAACAGATAATTAAAGAATTAAGTCATGGTATCCTTTTGCCAACTCTGGCACTTCTTGGTCTGGTATCATGCTACTCCCATACCCATTTCTGTCCCAATATATCAGCTAATTGGGCTTTCACTTCTCCAAAGAAAATGAGGGGAATTAGTAATTACAGAGTAGGGAAAATTGCAGCAAATGCATCCTGTAGAAACTGTTTCTATGAGTTGTAACAAGTAGTCATAGCCTACTAGTAGTCAAGCTGATATCTTCCGTCTGTGGTTAAACTGCAATGATTTATTCCAGATAAGCATTCTGGTCTTTGCTTGTAAATGTCTCTCTTGCTCATTTGCTCAGGCTGAGCTGCTGTGCAGGCTCAGGCACTGCTAAAAGGGAGGTAAGAGGATAGGAAATTACTGTGTTCACTTTTAAAACTGGGCAAAATAAAAGTGGAAAGAACCAACAATATTTTCATCAACACCTAACATTTCTTTTTTTGCATGCAAATTCCGTTTCAGGATAAGGAGCACCTGAATGAGCCAGGTCATCCCTCTGTCTGATCTTTCTTGATACTGTACTGTGGACAAATATAAGTGACCAGAGTGAGTGAAATTCAAAAAAAAGGCAGGGTGGAACTTATGTCGTTTGCAAATGAAACACCCAAACCCCAAAAACCAGAAACCTCCCCCAACAAACCAAAGACAGACATCACAACCCAAAACTTTAAATTCAATTTAACAGTGCATTTAAGAAAGTGGTAGTGCAAGAAATCATAGAATACAGTGATTCTGCAGAGCTCTTACTTGGAACTGTGGATAACTATTCCCACTGTGCTGTCACCTCCTTTCAAGCTCCCAAGCCGCTACTGAACAAATGTACAAGCAGTTTTATTGGTAATGACCTTAGTGAAAATTGAGTAGAAACATTTTTAAGCAAATGTTCAGCAAGTGGACGTCAGTACTGAATTCGGGTACTTGACTCAGGTCTTCGTATCTTTTCTGATAAACAGGCCAGAAACAGCACTCCTGGAAAACCGACCCCAGGCAGTCCCTGGCTGGCATTTCAGCCTTTTCCACTGTCTTGTAATGCTTTTTATCAGGTATTGGTGAGGTTTTTTGGAATTAAAACAAAGACATTCAAAGAAACCCAGAAAGAGTCTTTCACTCAGCAATAGCTTTGTCAGGAACAGTTTAATTCCCTAATCTTTCTGAGGTAATTGTTTACTAAATGAGTCACCGCACCCCCAGGCCCCTCAGGTTACTGTGCATTGCTTAAGACAGTCTGTATCTGTTTACAAATGTAATATAAATTACATAGGTGAAAATAGAGACTATTTTCTGTGTAACAAATCATAGATATAATAACAATCTTTTATCCTTGAAGACCAAGGGGAAAACATGAAGTGTGCAGACAGACTATATTATGAATATAAAATATATTAGATTATGTGACAGTATTTCATTTTTTGAACTTCTGATTCTCCAGTCTAGAATAAGAAGAATCTTCTGCCTCCTCTATACATCATATGGTAGTTGTATTTTTCTTTATTTCACATGGAAAACCCATGGTTAAAACTACTAAACTACTGAAGTTTAAAGGTAAACAAAACTGAGATCTTTGTGACATAGGAAAATACCAACTTTTTGACATTCATGTTTTAAATTAGGACACACAGTTGAACAGTGAAAATATTCCAAGCAAAAAACAGACAAAAAGTTGCAATCATTTCTATTTTAAAGAGGATAGGAAAAAAAGCAGGTATCTTCATGTTAGCCTGAAAGGGGTAGCATCTCACACACACACACACACACACAATCCTACCATTTGAGGTAACTGGTAGGATATTGAGGTAAATTTTTTTTCTGCTTATTTTCACACAGCTTCCTGGAATTTCAGGTCAAGCCCTGATGCCTTCTTTTTTCTCTTTTTTTTTT